>OW285236.1:2262500-2665155 GCA_935421215.2 Melolontha melolontha | reverse complement strand
TCCCTGGCACAAAAGCACTACAGAACCGGTACTCTTCACGGCTGACTTCAAAATTTAATGCGGATCTTAATACTGTTCAAATCATCATTACCTGTCGTCCGAATTCGATGTTTTTCTGTTTAGAGTTACATTTTACGTAAAGGTGACAGTTTAACGAAGGTAATTATTGACGCTGACTATTGCGAAAGTGACCGGGATAGTTCTATTGTTAGTTATTAAACAATTTTAGGAAATTTATCTAAGATTATTAGATCATTTTATGACGATTGTGAAATTAATCTTCTAAAATGTAAACTTGTATATATTTTTCATCTGAAATTGCATTTATTTAATTTAATTTATCTTGTCTTTTGGGCACTTACGTTGCACCTATAAATGGTAAAAAATGTGATTCCGGGTCTAACAATATAATTTTACGAAATAATTAAAATGAAGCCACTAACGAGATGTTGCCATATCATATGACATATCATCTGTTTATAAAAATGATATTCCCAATATTATTTCGTGTAATTAGATATGTGTTGAATGTCAGATTTAATGTCTATTTTTTATCAAAATATCTGTCGTACTCGATCTAAAACCAATGTATTTTTTAGTACTAGGGCTTACTAAATTGCGCCAACAGCCAGTGGCGGCCGAATAAATGTTTACACGTAAAATAAATGGTAAGAAATGAAGAAAAACATTTACCATATTGAGAAGTCTTCCTTGAAGTCACAAAGTGGATATTAATATTATTAAAGCTGAAACATTTCAGCAAATTGTAGCTATTTTATTCAAGGAAATCTGTGAATCTAGTCCATGTGGTGGATTAGTCAACGTTCTCCTTTTTTTTCTCACAGACTTTGGCGACTTCTAGCCATCTCGACTATTTTCTTCCACTTGTTCCTGTCAGCCACTTGTTATCTCAATCCCTCTACATTTAGCGTTTTTAAGTTTTCTTTAACCTGTTTCTTCTGGGTCGCTCTCTCAATCTATTTTGTGCTGGTTGCCATGTTGTTATTTCTCTTATCGATGCTCCTCTCTCTCTTTTCATTATGTGACTGTACCATCTTATTCTTAAAGCCTTCATTTCTCTCACTATATTTATCTGTACTAATAATTTATCGATCTCATGGTTGATCAAAGTCCTATATTCGTTATTTCCCATCTTTCTTGCACCTACTATTTTTCTTATTACGCGGCGTTCAAATATTTTTAGCTTTTATTCTTTTCCTACTGCGAGCGATGTCGTCTCCGCGGCGTATGTTACTACTGTATAATAAGTGTCTTACATAATCTCAGTTTGTTCTTCATACTTAATTTCTTGTCCTTCAGCCGGTTTTATTACAATATCGTTGAAACAACTTAATGGATCTTTAGACGCACCTTCACAAACTTGTCTTAATATGAGAAAACCACTTTCAAATTTTTCTATTACACACTAATTTTTTTTCGTCCTCTAGTAAATGAAACGGTAGATTGCATAAAATAAATGTAACACGTAAATTAAATACATATTTTTCATAGTGTCGACTCACACCTTTTATCAAGGAACTGTGTTTACCTTTGACGTAACGTTGACGATCCCTTTTGGACCAACACATTAAAGGGATATTGTTGTAATTATGTAATCGTAATGTAATCTAATCATTACAATGTAATATTTCATGTTTTATTATTTTTATGCATGACATTGCATTGACCTAACAATTTTGTTTATGTTTGGCTCCACATTACTTGTCGCCACACGTAAAATTGCTTCCAGATTTTTATTTGCCAGACGGCTTCGATTCTTTGTTTTGTTAAGTTTCATCACTGAAAACGTTTGTTCACAAATATACGTCGATTTAAATAAGCTTGCGTATTTCAATGCATTTATTCGCAACTCTTTATAATCGGTTTTGTCAACGCAACGGTAAAAGTTGAGTAAATTACCTTCATTAAACTTGTTTCGTAAATTATCATCATTTTGTATGTCTATCAATTTCAGCTGTATTGATTCCGGTGCACTTTCGGGGGAAATGTCTAATAGAGATTTCACTTTTTGAAGTCTAGAAAACGATAATGGAAAGCTTGTATTAAAATTTTAATTTTTTCAACATAAGCGAAATTGACATCAGTTTTATTGAATTTCTCCATAATTTTTTTGTAGTTCGGAAAATAACTGTAATTGGCTGAATTGATTTGTGTCCTGAAAAGACTCAATTAGTATTGAAAGGACGAAACATGAGAGTATAACTGCGAAATCAATTGATCTTTGCCTTGGAGTCGCGTATTTAAGCCATTCAAGTGATTTGTGATGTTACAAGAAACGCTAAGTCACACAGCCAATCAGGGTTGTCGAGTTCGGAAATATTTTGATTTCTTCAATCAAGTTAAGAAACCGCTCTAGTGACAACCCATGACTTAGCCACCTTACTTCAGCGTAAAACAGATCACCATATTCGCTTTCAATATCCTCGAGAAATTGTGTGAATTGTCGGTGATTGAGACCTCGTGATTTTATAAAGTTTACAGTAGGTACTACAACTTTCATTACATTTTCAAATCCCAATAATTTTGAACAGAGGGCCTCTTGATGTATAATGCAATGAAACTGCATTAATTCCTTGGTATCTATGTTTTTAGTTTGTAAATACTCTTTTAACATAGTTATTATCCCAGATTTACTTCCAACCATTGAAGGTGCTCCGTCAGTCGTAATTCCAGATAATTTCGTTAAATCCAAATCCATTATGAAGATTTTTCCAGAACAGCTTTGAGCATGTCACCCATCTTGGTTTGACTTGTCAAAGAACTCATACCAATCAGTTCTTCACTCACTTCAAAATTTTGCGTTAGATTCGTCGAGTGCTATAGAAAAATACTCAAAACTTTTCGATATCGTAGCTAATTGGTCTTCTATATTAGCTGCTAATGTGGTAAGTCTTCTTTGAACAGTCATCTGATTTAGTTAAATTTTCTCAAACCTCTTTGCATCTTTCGGACACATTTTTTTTGCGGCGATATCTAAACACTGCTTAACAAACGCACCATCTTTAAAAGGCCGACAAGTTTTCGCTATTATTCGAGATATTTAAAAGCTAACTTCAGTAGCTGTTTCAGCGTCTTGAATTGGTTTTGTAAACATAGCTTGCAGGCCTATTAGTTCCCTTTGTAAAGTGGAAATTTTTTGCGTTCGATTTTCGCCGGTTAATTTGGTAAAAGTATGATGCTGGGTTTCATAATGCCTTTTCACATTATATTCCTTCGGAATAGAAACACTACTCTTGCATACTAAACAGACACTTTTGTTATGCGATGAAATAAAAAAGTATTTTTCGGTCCAAATATCTTGAAACTGTCGATTTGCATCTTCAACCTTACGACTACGTTTTTTATTGGGGCCTGGTTTATCCATATCAAAATTGATATTATATTGTTACGTAGGTAGATGCCAAGTTCGAACGACGAAATATTTATTCTTGACAGATTACAATTTAAACAATATAATGTTCGCTTGTCCGTAGTTAAAACTGAACTGCCCTGATAGCGGGCGATGTGTTGTATTTATACGAGTTACCTAACATCGAGAACCTACAACATTGTTCGGGGATAATACCGATGTATTTCGCGAATCTCCGAGTAATCTAGTTGGTTCGGCAGATATCTAGGCTCGTAACAATATACTTGGAACGACGAGTAGCATACCTGTCCTACGTAGTAAACCTGAACAAGAAAGTAGTAGGTACTTACTAACAATTACAAAACTTAGAATAAAATAAAAAGTTAAGAAACATTGACTTGAATGGATTTTTACCTACTTTTGTAGTTTTTCGAATAATTTTGAAAATTCGTTGGCGGGCCGCATAAGTATCCACAGTGGGTCGCATGCGGCCCGCGGGCCGCGGTATGTGCATCTCTGATTTAACGTATATACGTATATAGGTGTAAGTCCGTTAACACGAGGCGATCCATCAGACTTTACTTCACTAGCCAAACTGACGAAGTCTATTGAGACAGAAACACGTGCCTTGGGCTGAAGTAAACGTTGGAAAATACGGGGTGTATGTCCATGTGTACAGATACAGATATGTGTAATGGATTTCTGTTTCATATGTAAAATTTAACATTCAAACAGTTATTCATTCAAAATTAAAAAAGAATTTTAACGTATTTATAATTTGTATAGTTTTCTGTTGTAAAACAATTGTATACTTATCCTTGTACTAAGTAATACATCATTAATAGAGATTTCGTGTCTATATTAACAAAACTTTTAAGCACTTCTTACCCTTCTCACTAAATAAGATTAACTGTGTATACGTGCGCGAAGAACGGACTCTCTTGATTTACCAATGATAAATTACAACATCATGAGTGTACATATTTTTGGGGCTCGTGTGCCTTTGTGCGTTTCACGGAGTATCGCATACAACAAACAACAATTTTATGGCAATTAGTCCTCGTTAAACATTAATCTATCAAAGTTACAAAATTTTGACGTGCCCGATGATGGTAAAATTCTTTGAGTTTTGTTTCTTTTTCCATGAATCATATCCGTGTATGTATACGCATATACAGTGGATTCGTAAAGTAGCGGATAAATTCAATAAAAATTAAAAGAGAAGTTTTACAAAAAAACTCTCGGACCAATCGATTTTAATTTTTAGTTTAGAGTTTTCTTACGTGAAACAGAAATTTACTAGGTATCTCCGAAAAACGATGTGACGTGCCATTTTTTAAAAAATATAAACACCCATTTTTTAGTACAGAATTAGAAAGGGCAGATTTTTTTACATTCTACAAGGTAATCGTGTGTAAAAAACAAATAATAATGAATTCAAATGCATTAAAAACAATAAAGATAACAGAGATAAAAATAAGAAGTCTGGAGTTTGTAAGTTAACGTGCTAATGCGGCAAGATATATGTTGGTCCATTAAGAAAGTCATTTGAAAAACGTATTGATGAGCACAGTTCTTCATTTAAGAAAAACAAGTAATAGTATAAAACCATACATGAATAATAACTATAATAATAATATAAATAATAATATATTCGCATAAATATCATATATATATATATATATATATATATATATATATATATATATATATATAAATATATATATATATATATATATATATATATATATATATATATATATATAAGTGTTTAGATAATTTCTTAGCCGTTTATTAAATATAACAATGGATAAATTATTGGAGTTTTTCGGCTTTTATATGAAATATTTACAAATATTTACATTCTAATTTGATATTTGTAAATATTTCATATAAAAGCCGAAAAACTCCAATAATTTATCAATTGTTATATATATATATATATATATATACGTATATATATATACGAGTTGACAATTAACTTGGTTCACACACTAATAGAGGGCGCAAATGTAATCTGTATATGTAGTCATAAAGTGTCATTCCTATGAGTTAATATTCTCTGGTCTTAAGTCATTCTGACAGTAACTCGTTGTTTGATAGTTACTTAAACAGAAGTGTTTCGAGCAATAGCGAAAAATGGATAAAGTTGGAATTCGTGGTGTGATTCAATTCTTTTATCTGGAAGGGAAAACAGCGAAGGAGATTCATGAGAGAATTTCACCTACATTGGGTGACTCATGTCCTTCTTATGAGTGTGTTCGACTTTGGGTAAATGAGTTTAAGCGTGGCAGAACAAGCATTAAAGATGCACCACGTCTTGGAGCCACGAAATCAGCTGAGACACCCAAAATCATCGATAAAGTCCATGATTTTATTTTAGCTGATAGACGAGTGAAAGTGCGCGAGTTAGCGGAAGCCACAGGCATCTCAACTGAGCGAGTTCACATCGTTTTGCATAAAGAATTGCACATGCAAAAACTGTGCGCAAGATGGGTGCTGCGTTTACTCACTCAAGAGCAAAAGCGAATTCGCATGCGAATATCTGCCGACAATTTGCAAGTATTTCAGAAGAACGTAGTTGAGTTTTTCGCCGTTTTGTGACAATGGACGAAACTTGGATACACCACTATATCCCGAAAACTAAACAGCAGTCGAAACAATGGATTGCCCGTGGCGAATTGGCTTCGAAAAAAGCGAAATGCGTTCCATCCGCTGGAAAGGACATGTCGTCAGTTTTTTGGGACAGAAAGGGAATTCTCCTAATTGACTACCTTGAAAAGGGAAGAACCATTACCGGAGAATATTATGCATCACTTTTGGACCGATTAAAGGCGGCAATAACAGAGAAACGCCCAGGAATGGCCAAGAAAAAGGTGTTGTTTCACCATCACAATGCCCCCGTGCATTCAAGTCGCTTCGCTCAGCAAAAATTGGCCGAGCTACGATTTCAACTGCTTCCGTATTTTGCGTATTCGCCAGATCTAGCTCCTGCGGACTACCATCTATTCCCGAAACTAAAAACTTTTCTGGCAGGACGAAAGTTTGAGTCTAATGAAGATGTCACACAGAAAGTAAACCAGTATTTTGAAAACATCGAAGCAATTCATTTGCGTGAAGGAATCGCGAAGCTGGAGACACGTTGGGGCAAGTGTGTTAAACTTCGAGGGGACTATGTCGAAAAATAAAGTACGTTGCAAAACTCAAATTGTTTTCTTTCATAGCAAACCTAGTTAATTGTAAAACCACCCTCGTATATATATATATACAGTGTGGTCATAAAGTTTGGAACCAAGCTTATAACCGCAATATTTTACATTTTTAGGAAAAACGCTCGGACAGGTAAATTTTCTTTTTTAAAACGCCATCTTTTGACATACAATTTTTTTTCTATGACGTCATTGGTTTTCGAGTGATGACGTTATCAACACTTTCTTTAAATGGCAACCATATTATTTTTTTCTCGTTTTTGGTAGATCTTTATATCCACCAAATAGTGATATAAAACAATTGGTATGTTGCATCACAATTTTTTTGAAAAAATGATATAAATTTAGAAAAAAATACGAAAATTTTATTTTTGCACAAAATTAAAATTAATTAAAAAAAATACATCTGAACTTAAATTTATTGTAACAGTTAACGTAAATTTTTAAAATGGACCCCACCAACCAACTAACACTGTCCCAGCCGAGTGTAAACACTTCGTATACTCGCCTCAATTATGTCTGGGAATATTTGTGTAAGTTCTACGCGAATTTGTTCTTTTAAATCTTCTAAATTGTTTGTTAAAATACACTTTCGATTTCAAATAACCCCACAAAAAAAAGTCTAACGGAGTCAGGTCAGGAGAACGAGGTGGCCATTCTATGGCGCCGTCCAATCCATTTATTGGGAAATATTTCGGCAAGATAGTGGCGAACCTCTACACCATAATGGGGAGGCGCCCCATCTTGTGGAAACCAAATATTTGGATGGGGTACATCACCATCCTCGTGATTTGGGAAAATAACAGCGAGCGCTGGAACCAGTTCAAATCTTAAAAATTTTAAATATTGCACAGCAGTCAAATTTCCTTCAAAAAAATATGGTCCTAAAATGCGTCGTCCAATCATTCCAACCCATACGTTAACTTTTCCTCTGCGCTGAGAATGACACGCTTGAGTCCAATGCGGATTGTTCTGCGACCAATATCTGCAATTATGGCGGTGAACAGATCCATTTAGGCAGGACGTAGCTTCATCTGAGAAGACGATGTTTTCCAAGAAATTTGGATTTTGGTCACAACGTAACATTACGTCTTCACAGAACTGCAGTCGACGATCTTCGTCATCCTCATGTAATTCCTGTACAAGTTGAACTTTGTAAGGACGATAGTGTTCTTTTTTAAAAGAGTTGACGACAAATGAAGTTGTCTGGTGGAAACATGATGCCTTTATTCTGCTTCTAGAAGCACATTTAATTTCACATCTTCTCCTACTTGAGGTCTACCTTGCCGTGGTCGATCTTTTACGGATCCAGTTTCGGTAAACTTACCAACTAGTTTTGTCACCGTAGACGTGGTAATTGGAGATCTATCAGGGTGTTCATGGTTAAACAATTCGCATGCTTCTGCATGCGTTCTTTGTCTGTCCCCATACCCAACCATAATTAAAATTTCGATTCTTTCTCGCTCAGATAAATGTGCCATTTTTTATATTAGCGAAAATTAACAATTTTTACCCAATATCTCAAAAATTTAACGTCAAAAATAGCAGTAAATAATTCAACAATGTTGTCGCCATAGAAACAATTTCAAACTAAAATTTTTGTACATAAATTGTATAAAAAGAAGCAAGAATGTCATAAAGAAATATCTTGCATAGTATTTGCATAGTAACATGAGTACATGTGCTTTTGACGATCCGGTTTGTTCAAGAAGAATATTTAAGTCCTCACACAAGACAGAAGTGTGAAAAAAACTTACTTAAATATTTCAGTAAATTTTGTAAGCTTAATTAGATTTTGAAATCTTCAATTTTTGGGCGATAATTTTAATTAAGAAATGGTCTGTCACATCATGTCAATTTTTTAAATAGATTAAACTTCTTTGGCCCTTTTTTGTGAAACTATTTAATGTTAAATAAGATTTTTTAATAAGTAATTGGCCGATTGGGAAGACAAATTTCTTTTGACCTGGAGCGAATAACGCAGATTACTATTGATCGCAAAGCATTTACACTCGGCTGGGACAGTGTCAGTTGGTTGGTGGGGTCTATTTTGAAAATTTACGTTAACTGTTACAATAAATTTAAGTTCAGATGTATTTTTTTTTAATTTAATTTGAATTTTGTACAAAAATAAAATGCATCATTTTTTCAAAAAAATTGTGGTGCAACATATTGTTTTTTATCACTATTTGGTGGATATAAAGATCTACCAAAAACTAGAAAAAAATAATATGGTTGCCCTTTAAAGAAAGTGTTGATAACGTCATCACTCGAAAACCAATGACGTCATAGAAAAAAATTGTATGTCAAAAGATGGCGTTTTAAAAAAGAAAATTTACCTGTCCAAGCGTTTTTCCTAAAAATGTTAAGTAATGCGGTTATAAGCTTGGTTCCAAACTTTATGACCACACTGTATATATATATATATATATATATAAATAATATCATAAATTTGAATTTAATAGGTTCATATTTACGCAAATGAACCGATGTGTTAATATACTGGAAACCAAGAACGAATTGAAAATATTTGTGAGTGGAAGAAATAATATAAGTAATTACTGCCTTAATAATAAATAAAATCAAGGAATACATCACTACGAACTACATCCTAACAGAAGATCATAAAGGTTGTAAAAATACAGTAAAGGATGCGAAGAACAAACATCATAGACAGTGTAATTATGAAATAACCAGAAAAGTACCAAAGAAAGCTAGAGATATGTTACATAGATTACAATAATAATAATAATTTAAGAGAGCAGAAAACGTTTATGACAACAAAAAAGTAATAAACACAAATCCACAACCATTGATATAAACAGCTTACTACAACACACAAGTACCTGGTACAAGAGACAAATTTACTCTTGAAAGATCGCCACAATTTCCTAGCTTTCTTAATACAAGGTGTAACTACAGCAAATCCAAAACCAATGACACAGAAATTCCAGCTAACTGTAGCCTAATTACATGCCTATCAACGTTATATAATATAATATCTCACTTAACAACAAGTAAAATCGAGAAATACATCACTACAAACAACATCCTACAGTGTATAATACAGTGGATGTAAAGGATAACTCATAAACAATATTAATAATTGGATAAAGTAAAAATTCTTGCTATTTTAGGGGTAATCGTGCTGACAAATTATCCTTAGAATGGGTTTCTAACAAAAAGGCTTGGATGACAACAGAAATTATGACAAGATGGCTGCATAAATTTAACAATAAAATGAAAAAACAAAATAGAAAAGTGCTTCTTTCCTTGAATAATGCCACGTCTCATAATAAAGTTTCATTAGAAAATGTTAAACTAGTCTTCCTGCCGCCAAACACCATTTCGCATTGTCAGCTCTTAGATTAACGAATAAATCAGAATTTCAAATTGATTTGCCGAAATTTTTTGATTAAAAGGCTTCTAACCGTAGGGTGAAGTGTGTGTCCTCGTATTTAATCCTTTTCCTTTTTCTTTCAATATGAGTTTAATTAAATGTTCGCACTGTTCCATTACCGCAGAGTCTCATAAGATCGTGAATTGTTCTGTGTGCCAGAAGCCTTATGCGGCTGGGTGCGTCGATATCTCTAATGCGGAGGCGAGAAGGATTCATAATGGCGTCTACACGTGGACATGCGTCTCTTGTAAGGATCTTGGTAATGATCTAAATAGTCTTAAGGCTGTTATTGTTGCTCTTCGTGACGAGATCCAGATGCTTAAAACAAGTATTGCCTCTCCTTGCGTTGTTTCGTCCTCTTTATTATTGTTGGAGACTGAGAAAATTATTGAAGAGGTGCAGGATCGCGAGAAATGCAGAAATAATGTAATTATATACGGCTGTACTGAGTCAGCTACCTCCAGCAAGGAGCAAATAGCTACTGATATCATTTCTATAAAGGATATGCTTTCTGCCGTAAGCATAGATGCACCTGACTTTCAGGTATATAGATTGGGTAAGTTTGACCCTGGCAGCAGGAGCCGTTGTCGTCCTATTAAAATACAGTTTCCAGGCGAGTCTATTGTTACTGCTTTGTTGAGGAAAACTGACAAAATAAAATCTCTTAATCAGTGGCGCGGTTTTGGTTTTTCTCGCGATCGCACTCTCATGCAGCGGGAACTTTATAAAAGTGTTAGGGCACAATTAGAGCAGCGATTGGATCAGGGTGAACATGCCTTGAGAATTGTGTATAGGAGCGGTATCCCTGTTATTATATCGGAAAACCAGCAAAGCCCGACAGTATCTCCCGGACATTAAGTATTTATTACCAAAACACTCGCAGCCTTCGCTGTAAGTCGCATATTTTCTATCCAAGTTCTTCTGATTTGGCATATGATGTCATACTTATATCTGAAACATGGCTTGACGAGTCTTTCGACAGCTGTGAATTTTTTCCTCCCTACTACAATATTGTCAGATGCGACAGAGATTTTGCCTCTGTGGGAAAATCCACAGGTGGTGGTGTTCTGTTGGGCTTAGCAACTGAATTTACATTAGAGGTGCTTGACATCTCTGAATTAAAAACTCTGGTGCCGTCGATTGACCTTCTCATTTGCAAGTGCACTATTCATAATTTCAATTTCTATATTTCCGTTATATACATTCCACCTGAATTACCGAATTCTGCTTTGGATACCTTCTTCGAAGCACTTCAAATCCTTATAATAAACAAACCTATTTTAATTATTGGTGATTTTAATTTACCACAATATTATGAACATATTAGTTCCAGTACAGTGAGTACTAGAGTTTCTGCTTTCCTGGAATTTTGATTTTTTACAACTCAAGCAATACAATGCGATTGTGAATGCTGACGGTCGACTTCTTGATTTGGTCTTGTCGAACTTGGATCACAATCTAAGCACTACCCACGACCAGCATCCCTTTGTTCCTGAAGACGCATATCATCCTGCCTTGTCAGTTAATATGGAGTTTTTATCTACATTGAGATCGGATCAGTTTCCATCTACTAACTGTCAGTACAACTTCAGAAAGGCGAATTATGAAAAACTGTATGAGGACCTGGTGGAGGTTGATTGGTCCTTTCTGGATGGTATTAATGATGTTAATCTCGCCCTGGATTGGTTTTACAATGTTCTGAGCGATATATTTGATTCCACTATTCCGAAGATGTCGAGAAGCACCTCGCATTTTCCTGCTTGGTTCAATAATGAAATTAAATGTAACATTAAAGCAAAAAATTATTATAGGCGTAAATGGAAAGGTACTAATAGTCCGATGTTCTATGAAGAGTTCAGAAGACTGCGTACACTAACGAAATCACAAATATCTACTGCTTATACTGCATACATGGTGAATATAGAGACCAGCATCACGGCGGATCCTAGAAGAATATGGTCTTTCGTACGTTCCCGGAGGGGAACCTCACGTATTCCTGGAAAACTATTTTATAGAAATGCTTGGCTTGACAAACCACAAGCCATTGTAGACGCATTTGCCAGTAATTTCTCGGAAATGTTCTCGACCGCCAATATTGTTGACTCTCCCACTCTAAAATCTCAATGTCAGCCGTTTTCTCTCTGTCGCATTACTGAACATACTATTTCCAGCATAATGGCTACTTTTCCTGATAAGTTTACCTCTGGTGATGATGGCATTCCCAGCTTCCTGATCAGGGACACCAAATTTGTTCTATCAGCACCACTAACCAAAATTATAAACCTAGCACTGCAGACATCATCCTTCCCCGATAGATGGAAGTGCGGCCGTATTGTTCCTGTATTCAAGAAGGGTGATAGCAGACATATTTCAAACTACAGACCGATTTCGCTCTTATCAAACTTTGCAAAAATTTTCGAACAAGTTTTGTTTGATGCTATTTACTTCAATACCCATTCATATATCACACAGCACCAGCATGGTTTTATGAAAGGTCGGTCTACTACTACAAATCTAGCTTGCTTTACGCAATATACGAATGAAGTCTTGGGCAGTAGGGGTCAAGTGGATGTTGTTTATATGGATTATTCACATGCTTTTGATAGAATCAACCATATGTTGCTACTTCAAAAACTTGATAGCTTTGGCTTATCTCCGAATTTATACATGTTGTTGGGATCTTATTTATCTAATCGATATAATTATGTGTTTTATAATGGTTATAAATCGTACACCTTTGCAGTGGCTTCTGGAGTACCGCAGGGTTCCAACTTGGGACCTTTGCTTTTCTCATTATATATGAATGACCTTTTTCCACTGTTAAGATGTCAGGCGCTAGCTTACGCAGACGACATCAAACTATTTTCTGATATCGCCAAACCAGGTGATGCTATTGGCTTGCAGCATGATGTTGACATTCTTGTGGAGTGGTCTCAGAGGAATGAATTGTCTTTGAATATCGACAAGTGTGTGGTGATGTCATTCTCCAGGAAGAACGCACCAGTCTTATCACGTTATTTTATAAATAATCAGCACACAATAACACAAACTCAGTAAGGGACCTGGGAGTGACGTTTGATCCGGAGCTATCTTTTAATCATCACATTGTGGGCATCTGCCACTCGTCTTCGAGAGCATTGGGCTTCCTCATTAGAGCCTCGGGGTGCTTCAGCAGCATCTCCTTGCTAAAATCTTTGTATTTCACTCTTATAGTTCCGAAACTCGAGTATGCGTCTATTGTTTGGTATCCCTTCTACATCTCGCAACAGTTTCCAGTTGAACGTATACAGCGCCGATTTGTAAAATACCTCTTCTTCAAATCTAATCGTGTATATCCTGACTGGAACACTTCCTATGAAGAACTGCTTTGACTCTATGGGGTTCAGTCTTTGACTGTTCGTCGAGTTAACTACAGCGCAAGGTTTCTTCATAATCTTCTCCACAATAAAATTGATTGTGCCGCGCTGTTGTCTAGGGTCAGATTCAATGTGCCTAGTGTGAGTACCCGTAACCCTGTTACTTTCTTGCTGTCGACTCCAAAGACGAATCTACTGATGAGATCACCGATATTCCACATGATGAGGAATGCTGAGGCATATTATAGTGACATATTCATTGGAAAGGTGGACACTAAGGATATGTGAACCTTGACATCATAATTATCGGTATTACTTATTTGTTATATATCAAAATTATTTTAGTTATGTAATAGTTTAACATAGTATGTATGTGTATTCATACATCTAATTTGTGTACTTATTGCTCTGTAATTGGGATTACCTGTTGGGCAAATAAATAAATATTATTATTATTATTATTATTATTATTGACAGTGAATGTGATTTCGAAAATTTTGAAAAAAATAAAAATTTAACCAATGTTGTACTGGTATGGATTTCAGCTGCTTGGAAATATATAACATATGATAGATACTTATATAATAACAACATATATTCATGCTGGTAAATTGCAGATCGTTACATTATTAGGTTATAGTATATACCGCTTACTATAAGCTAATAATGTAACGATCTGCAATTTACCATCATGGATATATGTTATTATATAAATACCTATGCTATGTTTAAATATCATATTTAAATATCTATAGACTGGCTTATCATGCTGGTAGTTCCGTGTTTAGATCCCTGACTAGGCTATCCCAGTAGGTTTTGGTGGTTTTCCTTCTCGCTCAAGGCGAATACCGACAATTTAACATCTTAAGTCGCTCCACAGGCTCATACATAGTGATAACTAGAGCTGAGGATGTTTGCGGTACGGCAGGACCGTATGTAGTGCATCCCCACATTTAACTATTTATCTAAATATTCTCTGAAATGATTTTCCGGATCTCATAAATTAATAGAGTGATATTTTAGTATGCACTGGATATTGTTATTATACAAAATCATAATAGCCATTTGTATTTATGGATCATAAATAATAATACGCATGTATTTGTATTTGGTTGTGAATTCAATTTAAACTTAAAACGAATCGTAATATTTTAACGACAAGCCGTCCTTACAATACATGCATTCGAGACAAAGTGTGCAACTCTACGAATAACTTCCATAATTGATCGAAAATAGACATTTTGGAGCTGAAGTAAAGCCCCTATTCTTAGAAAATTTTATTACTGTCGTTAAGAACTATTATTATAAACAACAATGGCCTTTTATTAGTGTTGAAGTTTTAGTTTCATTGAATTTCCATGTTGTAAGTAGTCAATTGTAAAGTGTTCATTCACAATATTCTAAAACAAGGTGTAAATTTAACTAAAATCCAGAAAAACACATTCTGATAATATATTACTAGATTAGAAGCTGTGTTTATTACTATTTATTATATTATTTTTATAACCAAATGCAATAAAAGCTACGAAAACAAAAGAAACCTCGATTTATTAAAATCTTGTCACACAGCCTTTCAAAGCCTGGCAGCACATATTTTGCATATATTTTATATATACTACCTACTTGAACTAGGTGAATGAAGTTAGAAGTTATAACTTATAACTTCTAACTTCATTCACCTAGTTCAACTTATAAGTTATAACTTATTAGTTATAACTCGGGCGCAAGTCCTTCGCGGCGCAGAGGATAGAACGTTAATCTAGAGAACTAAAGGTCGTAGGTTAGAGTCCCACCTAAGGACGAAATTTTTCAATAAAAATTTCGTATAATTGGCGTGGTAATTGTAGATACCAATATTCACATTTGACATTACTTCGCGAAATAACATTTTAATTTAAATATTTAATGTAGTTGAAATTACAAGATTTATCAAATGATATATATTAATAGTACGGCTAAGAAATAGATTATTATTAAATAGCTAATGGATGAAAATTTAGCAAAATTCCATCGACGGCAGAATATTATTATCTGGTCCCTAATAAGTAACTTAAGGCATTCTAAACAACTTGGACGCAAGTTCTTGGTAGCGCAGAGGATAGAGCGTTAATCTAGAGAACTAAAGGTCGTGGGATCGAGTCCCACCTAAGGACGAAATTTTTCAATAAAAATTTCGTATAATTAGCTTGGTAATTGTAGATAGCAATATTTACATTTCACATTACTTCGCGAAATAACATTTTAATTTAAATATTTAATATAGTCGAAATTCGAAGATTTATCAAATGATATATATTAATTGTACGGCTAAGAAATATATTATTATATATAAATTCACTAATATTTGGGCTATCGGTTTGTTTACATTAAAACTCAACCATTCTATCTCATTATTTCGTCAATTTATTAATGACTTCATCAGGAGAAGCTATAAAAGCAATTTTATAACTTTTTCTGATAAAGTCATTAATAAATTGACGAGATATTGGGAAAGATCATTTGAGTTTTAATGTAAACAGATGGATAACTCAAATACTAGTGAATTTATATTAGTACGGTAAGAATATATATTATATACCTAGTCTATGTTTTGTATATATTACATACATTAAAATAGTTTTAGTTTTTCGTATACATGTGTGTATTTATATAATATTTACTTTAATTAATGAAATAAAGAAAAATATCTTAAAAACAACTTATGTATTTTATTTTTAAGACGAAAAACTTTGACAATTACGGCCACCTTTATATACCAGTCAATATTGTTTTTTCTTTGGTAGTCGCTCTTAACACGTTTTACTGTATTAATATTGATTCTTACATAATCTGCTGAAATATGATTTTTCAGTCGAAACTGAATTGTCAGAAATAATTCTTCAGTTAAGAAGGAAATTATTTTTTAACAAAATAATGAACTCAATGTAGAGGTCATACGAATTTATCATCATACAAAGTGATCTATATTTAATTCGACGCAAATATAGTTCTAAAGTCAACTCCATGCGGTGGCAACTTCTTTATCTGGTACATTAATCACACGTATAGATGCTGTTGCCAAAATATCTATCCGTCCGATCGGGCATTTGTAGAATACCATCGGTTTCTTGTCGGTGCCGACGTGTACACGGCGAAGCAGCAGAAGTCAATAAAAGAAAGAAGGTTCTGAATAGTGTAACATCACGTCTATCTTCAACACTATGTGTCCGTCGAGGTGCAAGAGGTGTCGACAGGTAGCGAAGGTGACAAGACCATAAGAGTCTTAGTCATGCTGTTTAATGATTTACTATCCGTCCGTGACTGGGCAATTCAAGCCCGGTAGCTACTTTACTTATCTATTTAATAGACATGACGCCAGTCTCTCGGACAAAAAGGCCCATGCAAGCCGAGAAAAACCACACGTGAAATGTTGAATCTTGAGCATCATCCGTGTATATGTCTGTACGAGTCTATGGTAAAGTGCATGGCGGACAGGAATCAATGGTTTTTGTTATTTTTTATTGTGTATGTTTATGCATATATGTGTATATAAGGTTCTTTTGGTTCGTCTCTTACTGGTGGCCGATGCCTGGCGTTCTTTTTTTATCGTTCTTGTTCTTGGTTCTCATAGCAGAGTCGGATTCGATTGGTCGTTGCTATTAGTATTAACCTTCAAAGTTTTAATTAACGTTCTTACACCGTGTCTTTAGTTAAAAGGCAGCGTTGAATTTTTCATAAGTCCAATTTTAAGTAACATATCATATTTAATTTTTTTATAGTTTTAGTTTGATATGTTGAAGACATAATAGTGTTAATTTCTCAAGTATTTTAAGTATTCTGTTCATAGAAATTCTTGACATCATGTTTAGAAATCATTTGTGGAATATTAGAATTAATTTTCTGATACTTCCAAAGGGTGTCAAATTCACAGTGAAGCTTCGAAACGTCATAATATTTTTTCGAGTTAACACCTTTGTTAAACTCAAGAAAAATTAGTAAATAACTCTTGTTGTGGATCTATGTTTTATATAACCATTTTGGTAGTAGCTCAGAATTCACTGTGAGGTACTAAAGTCCTCCATTCGTTTGTAAGTTCTCTATAATTTTCGAGATATTATATACGAGTATTATTATACAAGTGTCCCGTATCGTTATGCTCAAATTTTAAGAGTGTAAAGGAGACTTCATTTCAAGTAACAAAAATGCAAAACTTGTGTATCCATTTTTATTTGTTTCAAAGTTACAGATCTATGAATGTGATTGTCAGATCATGAGAAGAATGTAATCCCAAAGTCAGTAAAAACTGATTTTATTTAAAAAAGTTCAATTAATAATATTTTCGAAATGTCCACCAGAAAAAGTACTTATCCGAACTTTATACTTGTTTTGTCGGATTTGCTCGGCAGCCAGGTGAATACGATCCAAAAACTCTTCTCTTGTGTTCGAAGCTTGCGCGTACACGAAATTTTTCATGTGCCCCCAATAAATAAAAGTCAAGGCGATTAAGATAGGGTGATCTGGGTGGCCATGCAACAGAGCCACCTCGACCAATCCATCTTGGATAATTGACGTTAATCCAATTTCGGACAGCAATTCCGAAATGTGGTGATGCCCCGTCCTTGTGAAACCACATGTCTCGTCGAAGATTCAGTGGGACATCCTCTAAAAGACCTGGCAGTTCGTCAATAATAAATTGAAGGTAATTGTCCGCATTGAACCTCCCAGGAAGAACGACAAGACCAATCAACAAGTCATCGATTAGAGCCGCCCAAACGTTAATAGAAAATACATGTTGAAATTTAGATGGGGCGTATAGCTTTGTGATTTTCTGATGACCACCTGTGCAGGTTTCTCAGATTTGTAACACCACTTCACGTGAACGTAGATTCATCTGTCCAGAGGACTGTTATGCAGAAATTAAAATGAAGCCGTGACTGTCTTAATATCCACGTAGAATAAACTAGACGAGCATAGTGGTCTGCCTCAAGCAAACCGTGTCCCCGCGATAGTAATATGGATATAAGCCCTCACGTTTTAAAATTCGCCAAATTGTCGTTCGTGGCACTCCTAGTTGTCTAGCGATTCGACGTACACTGAGAGTTGGATCCCTTGTAACAATAGCTACTGCTTCTTCGTCTAAGTCTGCTGGCAAATTTACTCCTCGGTCGAAAAGATAATCACGCAGTCCGCATCCTTGAAATTGTCTGTGTACTTCCAGAAACGTTCTGTAATGAGGAATGCGACTATCGGGAAATCGATGTTGGTATTCAATAACTGCTTGACGTGCACTGCTGTTAGAGTAGTCATACACAAAATGCATGTCCGCATACTCTTGAGAAGAAAATCGGTAAGGCATTTTGAATAAAGAAAATGTGTCCACTCACTAATAAGCTGTTGTATGTACTGAAACGTAATGCAATCCTTTATTAAAAAATGCAACGTTAACAGTCATCTGAACATTTGTTTATTATATGATATTCATGGTTTAGCACTTACGAAATAAGTAAGAACCTTCTTTATCATAAATCAATTTCCAGTACTCTTTTTTGTAGATTTGAAAGAAATTATTGTATGCACTACGACACGTGTTTATTTATTTTAGGATAACATTTTATTATGCGACGTTAACAATCACAGGCCTGGTATTGAATCGTATAGCATTTTTTTTAAATAAAATCAGTTTGTATTGATTTTAGGATTACACTTTTTTTCGTGATCTGACAATCACCTTTGTAGATCTGTAACTTTGAAACAAATAAAAATGAATATACAAGTTTTGCGTTTTTGTTACTTGAAATTAAGTCTACTTTACACTCCTAAAATTTGAACATATGGGACACTTGTATAGCTATTAGACAGTAGCTAGCACAATGATATTTTAATCCTATTTTAGAGATTGACTTTATTATAGAAATTTTTAGTTTCACTAAATTTTTCATTTATAAAAGGCATGTTGATGATATGTGTTTGCGATGAGAAAATAGTATTTCAGAAGTAAAATCGGAATTTCATAATGACCTTCTGCATTTGTGTTGTTTATTCGAGAATTTGGACACCGAAAAAGTTTTCTGTGAATGCTTGGCTAGGCACCTTAAACCTTCAAATTGTAGGACCAATATTTCTTCCAAAGAGACTAATTCCAAATAAATATGCAAATGTGTTGGAAGAAGTTTTGGATAATGTTCCATTCTACTTAAAATTTTTCGTTGCTATCATTAATCAATAACACTCTTTTTTTTTCTTACCAAAAGTCCCGACTACTTATGATTAGAGACTGAACGCATCAGGGCGAAATTACGATTGACCATTTAAATAGTCTATAACAGAGGTTCCCAAACATTTTTTTCTCATAGACCACTTTGAAAGTTTTGCTGGTTCCGGTGGACCCCCTGCAGCTACGTTTCTACCATATTCCCAAAACTCGACAAAAAATGTGAAGATTAGATCTAACTATGGAAATTTGCGTTGCGGCTGAGTTATTGGTTAATTAATTAATTGATTGTGCTGTGAGTGGATGTCAAAAAAGTAAAGTTAGCCAATCAAAAAAGTGATTCCATCCAACTTTACTCCTTTGACATCTGCTCATAGCACAAGAAACCAATAAATTCTCACATATTTTATTTAGAAAACTCCCCATTCGGAGTGGTAAAAATAAAAAGAAAAATAGTATATTTCCTTGTGTTGTATATGTTCAAATATGTAATTATTACACTATTACTTATTATTGTTATCATATTACATTGTAATATGATAACAGTCGTAATATAATTAAAATTAAATATTAATAACGTAACGTAACTTCTACAATAACAATCACAAAATAGTCATAATTTTAGTGGGAGGGATGTACTTGATGGATTAACAGCAAATTATCAATATTTGGCTTGAGTTTTGTTAGGAATAACCGCAAATCTCCCCGTTCTGTGATATTCAATCTGCTCCTTTTTTTGTTAAAAGGTTTGTAACGACACTAAAACTTTTCTCGACAAGATATGACGAGGGAAACGCTATCAAAAGCTTTCTCGCAATTCCCCACAGTCCAGGATATTTTTCGGGTATTTCTGCCTGCAGCCAAAATATTTGATACCCTCTTTTAAATTTCACCTTCAGTTCCTCATTAGTGCTAAGCTCGAGTAGCTCCTCTTGTAATATCACATTCTCCACTTCCGTTTCATCAAGTGGGGATTTATGATCCATGGTGGTATTTCCATCGTCAGAATATCTTCAAATCTGATTTTAAAGTCATCATGCAGGGCAATTAAATGTTGAACGTATGTGTGAATATCCTCATCAAGGCATTCTACCTGTGACAAGTTTGAAAACTGGGAAAATTCGCGCCGACTAATATTTTGCTTCATAAATTTCAATTTTCCAAGAAAAGCTGAAATTATACCCTTTGTTTTTATTAAATTGAGGCTGTCCCCTTGTAATTGTAAGTTAATGTCATTAAATTTTTTGAACAAATCTGTCAAATACGCGATGTCTGCTTTCAAATTGATCAGGTTTTCTTTTAAATCTGGATCTTTACTTTAAAACTTTTTCAAAAAGTGAGAAGAATCTTGTTAAACATGCACCTTTCGACAACCAGCGTACTTCAGTATTTAATAGCAATCGTTGGAAAGCGGCAGCGCTTTGCAAGTCTCGACACGTTGTACTGAATATGGAATATGTAAGTTTTTACAAGTAACAGTCGCTGAGCTTCTTAAAATATTATCTGCCTACATTGATAGGTGAACTCAAGCCAACATTTTAGTTCTTCACTATCGAAGCCAGATAAATTTTCGTGGACCCCCGCTTACTAATTGTGAACACCAATTTTTTTGTCACGCAAACGTAGACCCCCGTCGAGTCTTCCGTGGACCCCTGGGGGTCCACCTGGACCACTTTGGGAATCAATGGTCTATAACATCGCTAAGTATAAAACGCAGTTATTGAATAGCACTATTCATTCGATTAACCGCGTATTTGTTTTTTGTCGTTGAATTGTGACGCAATTACTTCAATATTACAGTTAAATTCCTTTCTTCTAGGGCGTAGATATAAGCGCAAGGAATTTATATAATTTATTGTATTTGTTAGTTAATATTTTCAAAAACTTACGCATACATTTTTTATTTTCATTCATTTAGATCTAGAACATTGTTTAAGTTACTTTTTCATATATGATATGGAACAACGTCGAGAATGGCATCGTGAAATAATGGCAAGTTAGATCAAGGGTCATACTGATTGTATGTCCATTGCCAGTGATTCCGAAATATATTGCAAAGTCTGTAAAATATCGTTTAAAATTTAGAAGAAATCGCACGTAAAATGTCACTTAGCATCGCAAACACATACACAGAAATTAGACCCGTTGGAATCTGACAATTTTAACTGACAGAAGTCTGTGAAACTTTAATAGCGGGAAATATTCCATTAAATAAACTTCACAATCCCACTTTCAAAACATTTCTCCAAAAATATATTGGTCGAAATGTTCCTGATGAATCCACCTTACGCAAAGATTATGTTTCTAAGTACTACACGAAAACAACTACAAATCAGTGCCTACGGATAAGGGCCGACGAAACTGTCGATATATTAGGACGCTGTGTGGTAAATGTTGTAGATAGTGTACTACATCCAACTATTCCATATAACGCATATATAATAGCAACAAAAGTTATAAATACGGATGCGGAAACAGTAGTTAAAACCATTTACGAGAATATACACCAATGCTTCAGTCGGACGACAGGTACAAAGAAAATATACTTTTATTTGTCAGTGACAGTGCTGCATATTAGGGTGGAGTGAAAATTAACAATAAAATTTTTTTTTTTATTTTGAAAACTCCTGTATTGTTAATTGATGACCCTATTAGAAAGCACTATTTATGCAAAATAACAAGACTCTGCGACTTTATTTGTAGGTGGCGCATGAAGGGTGAAGTTTGAAAAATAACCTAATTTACATAAAGGCAGAAAAGTACAATTTAAAAATCTTTTTTATCTACCATTAAATAAAACTGTTGGCAACACTTAAGTTTATTGCTCAAAAACAAAGTTAGGGGATTCCCATGCATAAAATAAAGTATCATTTTAAACAGTTTCTTTTATTACAATGGAAACAGACATGTAATATACATATTTGTAACTGTACACATGGACAATATACCTCGTATTTTCAGCATTTACTTCTGCTGAAAATACGAGGTGTACATGTGTCCATGTGTACAGTTACAAATATGTATATTACATGTCTGTTTCAATTGTAACAAAAGCGTTATACGTGCATAAACGTATAGATATACTTAAAACCTGTTTGTACAGTTTCTTTCAGTTTCTTCATAGTATTTAGAAGTGCAACGTGTTAAAAAAGTTTATAAAACTTAATCAAACGTAAAATTTTCCTTACCAAAAGTTAAAACGTGATTGCTGAGGAAAGATTTAAGATGCCTAAAAGTAGGAAAGATTTGTGTTGCTCTGTACTTGGAAAATCAATTACATTAAGTGCTAATGTGTTGCCTACGCATTGTGATATTATTAAATATTACCTGTGGCTAAAAAATTATATACTTGAATTGAACAACCGAAAAGATCCTTCAATTTAGTGCATATGTGAAATAATTGATATTTAACAAATATGGAAAAAGGCATCGATTCCTATAATAAGTCATCAACAAATCTTAGCAAGATTGATTTCCTATTACAACAAATACAAAAATATGAAGACACTTCGCAGTGAAGTAAAAAAACAAAATTTCTTAAAGGAATCTCAAAAACAATTATTTGACATCGCAACTTGTAAGTGCGTGTCCAGAAACATATGTAAATGTGTGACAAAAATACCTCCAGCAGAGGAAAAGTTTTTAAAGAACTAACGAAATGAGCGTAGAATGTATATTGGCTGTGTGGATAGGTTGACAACAAAATCTATACGACGCAATGAAGTTTGAAAGAGAAAATATGATCAATTCGTCAAAAAAACATGACTTTAAGTACTTCTTCGTCTATGCCAGAATTATATCGGTCATGCAGTAGCACTTCAAGTGAAACATCAGAATCAGAGCAAGATGATTTTTGCTTTAATGAAGGAAAAAGAAAAGTTCACAAAAGAGAAAGTCAAAAGGGAAATAAGCAGATGAGACAAAAGTTGCAAACCCTTGCTACAGCTTGTGACAGGACTGGAGTTTCAGATCGATCTGCAGCATTTCTTGTAAACGCAGTAAGGGTTGATTTAAACATTATAGATGCGGAAAACTCATCAAGCGTAATAGATCGTAGTAAAATACGTCGAGAAAGGAAAAAAGTTCGAAAGCAGTTGAGCTCTATTAGCAATGAAAAGCCTCTGACTTCTATTTATTTTGATGATCGTAAAGACAAAACTTTAATTATAACTTCAAAAGAAAATAAGTCACAGCGTAAGACTATTACCGAAAAACATATTTCAATGGTATCTGAGCCAAATTCTGAATATATTGGACATTTCACAATAGATTCAGGAAAAGCAGCTAATATTATGAGGAATATTGGCGCCTTATTAGATAAAAAGTATAAATGTAATTCATCTCTGGTGGCAATCGGATGTGATGGAACGGCTGTCAACACAGGGTATAAAAATGGAGTCATTGCCTTATTGGAAACACATTTAAAAAGACCATTGCAATGGTTTGTGTGCTTATTACACGCAAATGAATTGCCACTGCGCCATTTGTTTTTAAGTCTTGATGGAAACACAGCAGGTCCTAATAGCTTTTCTGGAGCTATAGGTAAAAACCTCCTCAAGTGCCTTGATTTTAAGTTACAAGCTTTTGAAGCGATTCCTGCGGAATTGCCGGATATTGATATAAAGTTGCTAAGCACTGATCAAAAATATCTTTACGAGATTTGTTCTTCCATTTCGTCCGGTTTAGTTTCACCAAGTTTAGCTGAAAGAGACCCTGGGAAATTAGCACACTCTCGCTGGCTAACTTGCGCCAGTAGGATTCTTCACATATACATTGGAATGGCTACACCACCCGAAAACCTTAAGCAACTAGCACTTTTCATTATGAAAGTATACGCACCAACATGGTTTGACATAAACTCAAAGCCATCTTGTAACCATGGTCCAGTTCATGTTTTCAACATGGTCAAGAGAAGTTTATATTTAAGAGATGACCTTAAGAGTATTGTTTTAAAAACTATAAACAGAAATTCATTCTTCGCACACCCAGAAAATATGCTGTTGGCCATGCTTCAAGATGATACTTCAAAAATTAGAGAATTGGCTCTCCGAAGAGTACTAGAAGCAAGAAAAGAAAATGTGTGTATTAAAAGCAAGAATGTTCGCGAGTTCCGCCTTCCACAACTTCAAGTAAATGCGACGAATTACTATGAGTTAATAAATTGGTCGAATGTGAGAATAACTGAACCACCAATGACTATGAAATATTCTAATACAGAAATTTCAAACCTGATTCGTTCGGGAAATAATTTCAGTCAATTTGGGATGTTTCCTTGTCATACCCAAGCAGTAGAGAGGTGTGTCAAGCTTGTCACTGAAGCTTCAATATCTGTTTGTGGATCAGAAGCAAGAGACGGTTTCATTCGCTCTAGAATTAAAGTAAGTCAAGACATACCACTGTTTGAGTCGAAATCTCAATTTTTTCAACAACGAGATCCTTTACAATTTGCGAACGAATGATTTCTGTTTTTGTATTAAATATGCTTTATGTGAGTAAATAAAAGACTGTAACTGTTTGAATTTATTGAATAAAAACAAATTTAAACCACACTGTTTACTTTTTTATAAATGATAAAGTTCCACAGCGCCACCTCAAGACGTTGACCTAGGAAGATAAGATCTTTTCTCTGCACTTTTAAGTACTTAGAGCATTGATGTTTAATACAGGAAAAACTAAATTTAAAAAAAAAATTTCGCTCCACCCTACTGCATATATGTTATATATATATATATATATATTATATATATATATATATATATATATATATATATATATATATGTTAAAAACAGGCATACTATTAAAGGAAACATATTCTAATATGCTGCATTTTACTTGTGTAGCACATGCTCTCCACAGAATCTGTGAATATATCAGACACCTTTCCGGAAGTTGAAGACTTATATCCGCTTTTAAAAATTTTCAACAAAGCACCATTGAAAGTAGCTCTTTACAGGGAAAAACTTCCATCTTTGTCACTGCCTCCCTATCCAGTAGTAGTAGATGGGGTGACATGGTTGGAAGCTGCTAGTTTTTATGCGGAGAATTTCGATAGTTTACAAAATTTCGTTACATGTTTAAATGACGATGCTCGAAGTATTTCTGAGTGCAAGGATATTAGGAATTTGTAATTAACAAATTCCTAATTAAAAAAAAAAATCAGTTGTACTTTCTTCAGGAAAATTTTGGAAATTTTCCAAAACTAATCACTTATTTTGAAAATCAAAATCTCAAATTAAATGATTAGATGTGGCAATTAATAATTTAAAAAATATTCCAAATGATATTGGACGTGGCCTTCGGCAAGAGTTAGACGCAGTTTTTAATAGAAATTCTGATTTAATAACATTGCGACAATTGTGTATGGGGACAATTATACATGCATATATGATCAAAAAGTCTTTGGATCGCGATAGCCATGAAGTGTAAAAACCATCTATAGAATTATTTAACTTCTGTTACTTCTGTACTTTGAAGTACACATAAGTCACAAATAAAATAGATTTTAGGTTATGGTAATTAGTTGCATTTTATGTATATTTTATAACCAGCTAACATGAAAGTTGTCAAATCAATGTCAAAACTAATTGAAATAAATAATTTCATAGATATCTCGAAAATTCCACGGCAATAGCGATGCAAAGACTTTCTGATCATACGATACATACATGTATTTATTGTTCTTGAGATAGTATATTTTCTATTTCTCTTCTATATGGGATTATTTCTGGTTTCGCTTCTTTCAGTATTATTTGGTTACAGCTTTTAGTATTTAAAAAAAAATGTTATATATTGTTGTATTGTATATTGATCCTATAATTTTTTATAAATATTAATTTTAATTTACTACCTTATTTTTGAAGTAGTTTTCGTTTCTTCTTTTTAGTTCATTTCTTTCTGTTCTTAGTATTTTTCTCTATTTTTACTGGATGAATTAAGAAACTTTGTTTTTATCTTCAAGATGATGATACGCAAAGCATTCCTAATTGTAAACACCTTATACAAATTGAAAATTTACAAAACCAGCTAAAATTTATTAAAGATAATTTCCAGTGTCTTACAGATACGATTACTTACATGCAAAATCAAGATATTAACCTAAACGAGGCGATAATTAACTTGGAAACCGTTATCGATCGAATGAAAAGTATGCCTTCTGAATTTGGAAACAAGCTGAGACAAAAACTTAATGTCATATTTAGCAGAAATCCAGATTTGTATATATTATATCAATTCTGCACAGAGCCGATTGAAAAATCTATACATTCGAAGTATGGTGCACTTTTGCAACAGTTTAATCACGTGTAATAAGCAGTGATCGTCATGTAATAAGGTGGGCCTTAATGTGATAAGGTCCTATGTGCCTGGAGGATCGGCATGTAATGTGGGCCGTTTGGTCGGCCACATTGGATAGCAGGTTAGGGCGACTTATCGTAGTAAATGATACGCACAAAGTTCGGGTAACATCTTATAATTAATTTAACACTTACAACTGGTTAACAAAGTATTTACATCGAGTACTATTACTATGACTGTATATGTGAATGTCAATCTCTCTTACTTAAACTACTGTCTATATATATATTAGAGAAGATCCTTGGAGTCTTTCTAGAACATAACACAAACCCTGACATATAGTCTTGTGTATGCAATATACACAGAGTACGGTCGTGTTTATATAACACGTTACCGTTTGTATTAAAAAGAGCGAGGTTGTAGCCTTGCCGAGATTGTTATGCATATACATGACTATATCGAGTTATTACACCATCCACCTTGGGGTTAAAGAAAACTAACGCTAAGGTGTTTGTTTTTCTTTGATCGGAATCTCTCTAACTATTTACTTTTCCCTTACAAATATGGTAACATTGTTGGGATTATAAATTTACAACGGTATTACTTAAACAATAAATTTGCTAAAATTACGATAACTAAAATTCTAAAATGAAATCGTTATCGAGTATCACACTATAATAAGTACATGGTAAAATGATGGATAGTCTAATCTATATACAATAATAATAAATATATAACGAATAGATATATAATATAAATCTTAAGATGATAAATATCCTAATATAAACTGTAATAAATATATAATATAGATTGTAAAGCTTGAAATAGATAATTTTAAATTCTAAAAGGTAATGTTACACAGTCAGTTTTACATTGTTGAAGATTAAAAAATAATTAATTGGGCCTTTGTACACTGTCTCAATTTTGTTAGTCTGTTCGCTTTTTATATTTTATTTCTATATTATGTGCAACTTATATAGAATAATTGCCTTGTTTCGCAGTTTGCCATTCTTGTCTTTTGTTTTTCGCGTTTGGTTCTTGTTTTCCGATTCCTCATGCTTGATCTTTTGGTTTCAATTCTTGTGCATGATTGTTTGCTCCCAATTCTTGTGTTCCCTTTCCAACCATACTTTAAAATAAATCGACTCTCCGTTTTTCTACCTATTTTCCTCCATGGAAAAAATTATTCTGGAAATCACTCAATCGTGTATTTCCCTGGACAACACATATTCCGTGTCTGCCATGTTCCTGCGCAGAACTATCTTTTGAAGCTTATTCTGGCTACAGTAAGGGAGCTCGTACAGCGGAAATGCCCTTATGCTGTAAGCCTTTTCTTCAATACAGAAAAACTTGAGACCAGTTAACAAAACACACTTTTGTTATAACTGTAATCTCTAAAAAAAAATTCTGAGAGCGTTTTTTGTCGTGCAGGATCACTTCCTGGAAGCGCATGCTTGCTTCGTCATGACCTAGGGGCGAATTGGAGTCTTCTTTGCCTTTCTTCTATTTTTTAAGTTCGTCTGATTCGGTTGGTTATCGTTTTTGCCAGTTCCACAACTCTAGGATGATCTGTCCTGGGGGTTGCACTGTTGTTGGTGTCGTAAAGGTACAATCGATAGGTCTCTGTCGTCTTATTGAGCTCCAGACGTGATTAGGATGCTATCGAATCGTCCCGTTACTAACCATTATAGCATTGGAATCAACTTCTAAGGCGTTTGTTACAAAAATTTCGGAATTTATATAAATAAAGTTAATGTACTACTCCTCGTATATTGGCTTCTTTTATTAATTCAATATTATTCTCGTTTGTTAGCGAATAACTTTCTGAATATGTCAGCAATAACTTCTGTTCAATGCCACTTATGCGATCGTTTACAAAATAAACATTGCTCGTGCATTTTATCAGTGACCTTGACTTCGTGGATTCCTAAACTGTCTTGTCGGTACATACATATTTTAAATCGTTGTTTATTTACTCGCGATTAGTTTAAATATACATGCTATTGTTTATTTGTTCGTTCAATAAACAATATGAACTATGTGTGGCGCCTAGTAAAAGTAAAACGCATGCATTTTTTGTATATACTTTGAACGTAATTGAACTTATGAGCAAAAAAAATATAACATATTTTACTCTGTTTTGTATATATAAATATATATATAGGCGGCTTCTTAAAAAAAAAAAAATATATTTAAACTTCTGCGTTAATAACAAAATTGCGAAGTGTACGGCCAAAATTGTAGCATTTCTAAATTACATTGTACATATTAGTTTTCAAATAAACTTGACCTTTAAATATAGAATACTTTGCTACGCTGCATTATGTCTGCGTAGACAGAAATAAATAATACACATATTGTGTATATGCATTAAACTAACATTATTGTTCCTTACAATGCAAACAAACATTTCCACTAGTGAAATGTACACAGTTTATATCTACGAAAGTTTTATATTGTTCATTCACTTTATACACTTTATTTTAAAGGAATACCTGTGTTTCTTCTTTATTTTTTTTCTCGCCGTGCGAAGCTTCTGTTCGCTCTTGGAGATGACTTCCTCCTTTCTTTGTCGAGTACTTGCCCATTTCTTACTCTGGCCTGCTAAACTGTAGGTTTCCTTCGTCGGTTCGTTCCGGGTTCCTACACGTTCCCTGCAGTCTTAAACGACTGGCAGAATGGTCCTAAGCCGTAGATAGGCAGAATCGCCATGTAATAAGCAGTGATCGTCATGTAATAAGGTGGGCCTTAATGTGATAAGGTCCTATGTGCCTGGAGGATCGGCATGTAATGTGGGCCGTTTGGTCGGCCACATTGGATAGCAGGTTAGGGCGACTTATCGTAGTAAATGATACGCACAAAGTTCGGGTAACATCTTATAATTAATTTAACACTTACAACTGGTTAACAAAGTATTTACATCGAGTACTATTACTATGACTGTATATGTGAATGTCAATCTCTCTTACTTAAACTACTGTCTATATATATTAGAGAAGATCCTTGGAGTCTTTCTAGAACATAACACAAACCCTGACATATAGTCTTGTGTATGCAATATACACAGAGTACGGTCGTGTTTATATAACACGTTACCGTTTGTACTAAAAAGAGCGAGGTTGTAGCCTTGCCGAGAGTGTTATGCATATACATGACTATATCGAGTTATTACACACGCACCCATTACCAGTTGCGATGTGGAACGGACATTTTCTATTTTTAAAGACGTTTTAACATCTAAAAGAACTAATTTAACACAGGAACACCTTGAATAAATTTTAGTTGTTCATAGCAATGTTTTACACTTTCAATGTTTCACAGAAAATACATAGTTTTGAGTTTTGTTCTTTGTAAACTATTCTTATTCAAAATTCGATACGCAATTCGCTTGTCAGCATTACTTTTGTTTCAGCAGTAGTTGCTGCCGGTTACCAAACCGTTTATTACATTCGCTCTGTTGTGCATTGACAGATACATATTAACTGCGTATGTAGGTGTGTGCCACTTATGCAGGTGACCGCACGTATCAAATTGTTCGAAACTCACGCATCGCTTAGAGAAACAAAATTTATTGCGAATACAAGACAGACGCCTATGGGCTGTCAATCATCAATCGCTCGAGTCCGGCCCTCTGCATATCAAAACAATTTCTTTAGTACAACTAATACATTTGACAATGTCACATCTTTCAACAATTTTTTTCTGACATTTAAAATATTTCATACACATTATTAACATCTAAAACCTGTTTCCAATAATGATTTCATAACAATACATTGGAGGAATTTTATCTAAAACAAAACGGATAATTGTAAATTAACTGCATTATCTACTCAGTGTTTCTCAGAAGTGATATAAGGGTTTTCCTAATTCTTTGTTTCCCTTCTAATGTTCATTGTTTTGATTTAGCCAGTAATCAATACCTGCAAGAACAGAAGTAATTAAAGCTACCGGCGTCTAATTATCACGCATTTATCTAACGGCATTTTGCTATTTCATTATGCCAACGCACACATAACATCAAGGTATATACCAGGATTATGATTATTATCATTATTATTTCGTTTCTTCTTTTGTCCACACTGGAAATATAGACATCCTCATCACACACTGTCGCTTTGCCATCGTCATTGTAGCCGGCTCAATCTTATACGTCCACCTTCCGAGATTCAAGAACATATTGCCTTATTATATTAGCTTACGCGACGATTTTAGATCCAGTATAATCATACATCGTCCTTGCAGGTTCTTTAATCAGAAATTAAAGACAACAAAATGTTGAAGCCGTACAGGATTGAACGTCGTAATAGAAATTTATATCGAACTTAAAGAAATATAACACAAACACCTCTAAATACGAGGGACAAGCTGAAAATATTGAGAATAAAAAACACGATTTCATCAAACGATCATCTATCCCCGGAGACATACAAAAATCTCCTATCCCAAGACGGGCGAATGTAATCTCACCACTAAATGACCAGTCTACTTTAATCCTATATGTAAATTCCCCACCGTCCGTAAGGATTCACGTTAATACCATAGGTATTCTCACCACTAGTTTTAATACGTAATTTTTCATTAAATTTTCTAATGAAGGAAGAATGAATTTATTACTGAGTGCCTTTTCAGAATCTATTATAAAAGTTTAACAAATTATAATTTTGCAAACATTCAACACTAATAAATGAAATTTCAGATTTTATTGAGGATAATAATAAAAAGAAGTAGTGATAGTAATATATATATATTTTTTTTTTGCTAAAAATACAAAAATAACGAAAAACATCATATGGAATTCAAAACACAAAAATAAAAAGTAACACGTTACATAGCATGCACCACAGTAAACAGTAAACATTTATATACATATACTATATACATATAAAAATAAATCACAAAAAAGTTATAGAAACTATTAGGTATATACATATTATATATAAAAAAGCAAAATTAATTGGGTAACGAAGAATGACAAACACATTTTATGAACTCTAGCCTAGACAAATGACCTGATTTTAATCGATTTATACAATTTTCCAAATATTTTAATTTGTTTTTCACTTGCCTATCCTTTATTTTATTAGGAATATGTAAACTTTGTATTTTGATGTCAGTGTCAACTTGGAATTCTTTCAATTTTTCGATAAACACATATATAGACGGATGCGTACTATAAAAAGATGCATTAAATCTAGAATGGAACGACTCGCACGCATTTGTAGTGCGAGTATTCGAGGCAACTTCTTCCGCCCATATATTCGTAGGAAATGTAGCATTTTCCTCTATATACGTTTCTAACAAATAATCGGCGTATTTATCTAACAGGCTATTGTCTGGTTTATAAGCTATCAAATCGAAAACAAAGCAAACCGCAACATGTTCTGGTTGTAGATAAGTCATACCAAAGGTAAGTTTCAGCCAATTTCCGATTTCTGAACTATTTTTATAATGTTCACTTAATCCAAGGAACTGAATTTTTCTGTACCATGCTTGGTGTAGGTGAAATCTAGAGCCACTGATTTTTACACTCGGCTAAACATGAATGATTGCGGTATGTATTGCTTTTTCAAAATCAACATAGATCTCGCTACGTTCGAAAAATGAATTAAATGATTCAAAAATGTTAGATTTCAACAACAAAAAAGTGTTTTATATGTGGTCCAACTTTTGTTTGGCAACAAGCAATACAGTAGCGGGACATAGTGTCCATTCTGAAGTCCATGGATGGTAAAAAATTGTAGAAAGTATTTCGTACAATATGAGAATGTGCCGTCCATATACAAAGTATTCATTTTAGACATTTTTAGATAATGTTATGTTCTGCACTATTTATAAATAAAAAGTTTTCACCTTTCGCGGTTTTAATTTTAGGAGAATATAGATTTACAACTTCATGCACTTCGTTTATATTTGCAGGTAGGCGACTAGGAAATATTTTCCGACGGCAGTTATACATATTTCTTCGTACATAATTGACATCATTGGTTGTAACAGACTCTGGCATATTGGCACTAAGGACTCTTCGAATAATCTTTGAAGGTTTTTCCAATAAATCTTCTTCTGCTTTTCTCTTGCACAAATTTGTAAGCACTTTCCTGTTTGTTTTTTGCTCATCTACTTCATGGTTATGAACTATATCATTCCTCGATATTGTAAGCTCAGGACCAACAGTAAATACTTTAGCATTACACTTACTTCTTTGGACACATCTCCAGAAAACTTCTCCGCTTTTCAATTCTTTTTCTTTAGAATACGTAAAATTTTCAAAGAGAAGTAAATCTTTACCCCGTATACTTTTTACTAACGTAGCTGACATATTATAAATCGAATACTTATATTAAATTATTATCACAATAAACAACACCAATTGTAAGTAGTCTCTTCTGTTGAGCAAAAGAAACTAACTTGTGAAACCGGCAGTTTCACGTTCTTGATGTTCTTTGCAAGAACATCAACATTAAATAGACATTAGTTAATATTAGTACTGGATATTCCCAAATTACGGTATATATTGCTTTTATTACCTGAACTCTGTTAGTGGTGAAAATACCTGCCGAATTATGAGATTATTCTATCGATGCAGGTAGAGATTACATTTGGTGGTGAGATTACCTCCGCCGCCCAAGACAGTCCACGCCGCCGAGATTATATGGATTACCTAAAATTCACAAACTAAACGTGCCTCTTCGCAACTGGTTATAGGTGCATACTGGAAATATTCTTTTATTTCAGCGTATTTAGCAGTTAGATTTTGTGACAATGTCCCCATACACAATTGTCGCAATGTTATTAAATCTGAATTTCTATTAAAAATTGGGTTTAACTCATGTCTAAGGCCACATCCGAAGCCATTTGGAATATTTTAAAATTATTAATAGCCACATCTAATGTGGCTAATCCACCATTTAATTTGAGATTTTAATTTTCAAAGTAAGTGATTAGTTTTGGTAAATATCCAAAGTGTTCCTGAAGTAAGTACAACAGATTTTTTAAATTTTGAATTTGCATTAGTTCCTTGCACTCAGAAATATTTCGAACATCGTCATTTAAACATGCAACGAAATTTTGTAATCTATCGAAATTCTCTGCATAAAAACTAGTATGTTCCCCATCTAGTTATTACTCGAGAGGAAGGCAGTGACAAAGATGGAAGTTTTTCCCTGTAAAGAGCTATTCTTAATGATGCTTTTCTGAAAACTTTTTTAAAAACGGATACTAGTCTATCAACTTCCGGAAAGGTGTCTCTGATATAGTCACAGTCTATAGTCTGCATAAAAACTGTTCCAATAATGAACGCACCCAATAAGAATAATACAAATGAACATACCCAAATTTAGACAGTTGATAATCGTGAGTTAATCTATAAATTACTTTACTGTTGAAAAAATTTGATTTTGTATTGTGTTAGAAAACCGAAAAATCAAACATTTTTAAGATGCTTCGTCCACTCGGCATTAGTAGAATGTTTGTGTATTGTTGCATAAAATTGTTTGGGGAAACTATCGACATAAAAGATACGGGCGCCCGCGAGCAGTACGGACGCCACAAGCTATCGAAGCTGTTAAGGCCAGAATAGCAAGAAATTCATTGCGAAAACAAAAAATTATGTCCCGCGAAATGAATATTTCGCAAATATCAATGGAGCCCATTAAAAAAAAAACTTGGGTCTTGGGGCCCTCAAACGCCGCATTAGACAATTACTGTGTTCCTTAAAAAAATAGTGTTGAAAAACCGAAACGCTTGTTAATCAAGTACGCAAACGACAAATACAAGAAAATTCTTTTTAGCGACGAGAAAATTTTTACTATACAGGAAAAATTCAACAAAATGACAGTTTCTGCCAGGTCATTGACTGAAGCTTCGGAAGTAATTCAAAGGATAGAAGAAAGTCACCATCCAGTTTCAGTGATGGTTTAGTGGAGCGTTTCCTATTATGGAGTAACTCTTCATTATTGTAAAAAAGGGGTGAAACATCAGCTAAAGTCTACCAACAAACGCTCCTAAACATGTTGTGAAACCGCTCAATCGTTACTGTTTTTCAAGATCAATCGTGAACATTCCAAGAGGATTTTGCTCTAGGCCATAAGACTAAAGCACCTCAAACGTGGCTTTTAAAAAAGCTATCTACAATTTATTACAGGTCGATATCTAAATATAGTAACTATAGACCTATTTCTTTGTTAAGCGTATTTTATAAAATTATAGAAAAATAGTAGCTAATAGATTGACAATAATATTTTGAATGAAATACAGTTTGGTTTTCGCAAAGGACGTTCAACTATATCCGCAGTAACAGCATTCTTGGATGATGTGTACAACAATTTAGAGACAGAACGGACATGTGTGGGAGTATTTAAGACTTGAGCAAAGCATTTGATTTAGTAAATCACAAAATTTTATTAGAAAAATTAACTCGATATGGCGGTTTGTCCTTGGGCTGGTTTCAGAGTTATTTGGAGGGCCGTCCAATCTATGTGGAAGTAAAGGGACTTAAATCTAATGTAACAGGAGTACCCCAAGGAAGTATATTGGGACTTAAATAATACAAAAACAAAAATAGTCGAATTTAGTGCAAAAAAACGCGAGTGGAATTGTTCACATTTAATTAGAGTAAATGGTGGTATTGTTGCTCAGGTAGACTCGACAAAATTTTTGGGTATATATACAGTGTGGTTGGTTTTTCATTGTCCAGCCTATATCAGCTTTATTATCAAAAATACAAAAAAAATTTGAAGGAAAAATTTTTTTTTATTTCGATACGGTCTATCATATTGCATCATTAGTAATCTGTCATAGCCTACTGATTTTTAGCAGCGATAATCAAATTTATTTTTTTAAATATTTTAAGGGGGAGAGCATGTGCTGCACAAGTAATATGCAGCATATTAGGATATGTTTGCCTAGTCTGCCTGTTTTTAGTATATCTGCAGCACTGTCACTGACAAATAAAAGTATTTTTTCTTTGTACTTGTCGTCCGAATGAAATATGTGGTGCATATTCTCGTAAATGGTTTTAGCTACTGTTTCCGCATCAACTGTATTTATAACATTTGTTGCTATTACATATGCGTTATATGGAATAGTTGGATGTAGTACACCAGCTACAACATTTACCACACACCGTCCTAGTATATCGACAGTTTCGTCGGCACTTATCTATAGGTACTGATTTGAAAGATGGCCACTAATGCGTTCAACTACTGCTTTCGTGTAGCACTTAGAAATCTAATATTTGCGTAAGGTGGATTCATCAGGAACATTTCGACCAGTATATTTTTGAAGAAATGTTTGGAAGGTGGAATTGTTATGTTTATTTAATGGGGTATTTGCCGCCGTCAAAGTTTTCACAGAGTTCTTCGTTAAAATTGTCAGATTCCAACGGGTCTAATTCCTGTGTATGTGTTTACGATGCTAAGTGGCGTTTTACATGCGATTTCTTGGATTTCTTTAACGATATTTTTTAACAGACTTTGCAATAAATTTCAGAATTACTGGCAATGTACATACAATCATTATGATCCTTAATCCAACTCGCCATTGTTTCATGATGCCATTCTCGACGTTGTTCCATATTATATCTGAAAAAGTAACTTAAACAATGTTCTAGATCTAAATAAATGAAAATTAAAAATGTATGCGTATGTTATTTAAACTTAACGTAATTCACTAGATACGTACGTCAAAATAATTGGGAGAAGTAGATTCGATGATACGATATTAAACAAGATCTATTACAAAAATTACGAAGTATGTAATTAACAGTTAAAACAATGTAAAAATGGAACTAACTCAACGTACTTTATTTATCTTACGAAATATAAACTAATAAATAAATCAAATTAGAAATACTCCTGCGTCACAATTCAAAGACAAAAGACAGATGTGCGGTTAACCGAATGAACAGATTCAATAACTGAGTGTTGTACTTAGCGATGTTATAGACTGTTTATATGGTCCATCGTCATTTCGGCTCTCGTGTCCGGTCCCTAGCGATCACCTAACGATGCTGTAAATGAGATTTAGTTACACTGGACAGTAAATGCCCAGGTTTGACCTGTTGGGCAATAAACGATATTATAATAATAATAATTATTATTATTATTAAATAATTTTGACATATAAACTTTTTATAACCTGTATAAGTAAATTCAATGTTCTTGTATTATTCTTCTGTCACTTCTATGTCGTCCCGTTTTCTAAAAAAACAATCCTTTCTTCGACTTCTTCGACTATAGGCCTTTGTCTTCTTTCAATATATTTTATCTTTATAGTATTTTCTTTTCTTTAAAAATCCATTTACTTTTATAAATTCTCGATCTTTATTTAATTTATTTTGCAATAAATTTACTTTAATTATTTCACAATGTTTGTTAATGGCCAAGTTGGTCGAAATTGCAGTCGCACATTTAATTATATTATAGTGATAAAACAAAGTAATACTAGTTTTATTTAACTATGGAATATCGCAAAGTAACGACTTACAGTATTAACCTTTTCAATCCTTTATTTAAGTCTTTTCATACCTTAATTCTATAATTCATATCTAATTAACTTTCTTTATCCAATATGTATATTTATTTATACAAAAATGAGATAATGAGATTACTTTGTTTAGTACATCTAATAATAATTATATTTCTCAATTCAATAGATTTTTCATTTGACAATATAATCTTTTTTATCTGTATGTCTTTTAACTGGTTGCTATCAATAATCAATAATATCATCATTCTTTTGTCTTTTCAAAAATCTCAAGAACTTATTTTTTTTCTAATATAAATCTTATAATAATAATACTTTTCACAACGACAATTTTATATTATTTTTTACATCTAGTCGGTCATCTAGCATATATACATTATTTACAATTTACATATTCAAAACAGTTCTTTCCAAAATCAAATCCAAATACCCTTCTTAATTAGATATACATATTTGCAGTTGTTTTAAGCATCAGATAATCACTGATAACATCTCAGTGAAGTAACTCATCACAGCTTCATAAACAACAACAAAAAACAAACATACATAAACAGAACTACTAGACTTTAACATAAAAAAATTTCTTAACGAAAATAATATTTAGTATTACACTCTAAAAACTTAACAATAATAAAATATTTAAAAATAAAATATTTACTTCTTAAAACAGAATTGTAATTCAACATTGCAATAAACCTGCAATTAGCTAAAAGAAAATGTTATTCTTAAGCAATAATTAAATTCTAAATAAATTAATTAGTTAAGTGTTCAAATAAACCTCCTTCTTGACACGAACAGTAACCCAACCGATTATAAAAATTCCGACGCACATTTGTTAACATATCTGCTGTGACAGTATTAGTGACTTCGGTAATTACTACTACAGCCCGGCAAGCTGTAGACTTGGGTTCGAGTCCCAACGTAGACAATATTTTTCAAATAAAAAAATTTCTAATACTCTGAATATAATAATAATTTATAATAATGTACATAGTTTTAATTGATGCAAATAATATATTACTTGGATGTTTAAAATAATTAATTTAAATATTACAGAAGCCTCCACGTTAGGATGACTATTGATAAATAGCTGATGAACTATGTATTATAATAATAGAATAATAATAAGAAAGTAATAATTTTAAGTGATATAATTAATGTTATTTGAATAGTGCGGGAATCGTACTATTGGTTGGGCGCCTTGGTTTGTTATAAACCTATTACACTAGATCACCAGCCCTTCTCATGTAATTTCTCTGTATGCGGCTAGATGTCGGAGAGCAAGTATTATATTTTGCAAAAGTTGACACTATCTTAGGATCTTCGTCGGTCAGTTTATCCCTACGTGTATGGTAGAACATTATTTAATAATATTACTAAGTTATCTCTAGCTAAGCACCGATAAATAAAAGAGATTGTTTAAAGAAATAAGTGTAAATGTTTATTAAAATAAGATTTCTGTAAACAATGAACAAAGAAAAGGAGCCTAACGACTAATTATGAAATTAATATATAGTGCATGTGTGAATTAAATGGTTATGTTTTAATAGCGATGTTATTTTCAAGTATAGAATAATGTAAATAAATAAATAGACAAACAAATTCAGGTGAGTACTACAATTCTTAATAATAAATGTTCTTTCACAAATTCTGAGTAAGTTGGAAATGTAATTTTAAAGTAAAATTAAGAGTTTTCAATTTAGTAAAATTTTGTTTTGTTGCAAAATGGTTTTCTAAGACTTTTTCGAAATAAATTAGCTTAATTAAACCTGTTTCTTGTAGAATGTGGGCAGGTATCTTGAATGATGTCGGCGTTGGTCAGGAAATTCGAAGTATGGATCAAATACGGTGTTTTCGATACTACGATGCCGGTGTTGGCGTTATTCGACAGCGTTGGTATTGCTCGGACCGGTGTTTCAAAAGAAAAGATGCTTTGAACGATCACTCGGTATTATCGCCTCCAAAAATGGTTCAAAAGTAGCTCCAAGTTTATGTGTTGCTTTTCTGGATACTTTTAAAATTCTAATACAAGTATTTTAAATTTTATTAAATTTTAACTTCGGATTAGCATTTTTTTCTGGCAATCGTTATAAATTTTCTACTGACGCTCGATAGCAATTATTTCTTTCAAAGCCTTGTAAGAAATTATGAAAATAGCCTCGAATTTTACTTTAATTACAAGTGATAAAAATTTGAATATAAAATATAAAATTAAAGTAATATTTTAGAAATAGATGTTAGGGGTTTTTCAATATAAGGTTATGTTATATGCGTAGAAAGAAAATAACCTATTCGCGGGTTTGCATTCATTCAAAAAGTGGGCGTGTCTAATTAATATCGATACAAAATTTGAATGTAGATAAATTATATATCTGTTAATTTCGCGCTAATGATTTTAATTATGAAAATGACAATAACAATATAAAAAGTAAATTTTGAAGTAAATATAAATTAATTTTATATATATATCGTAATATTAATTTATTTTCATTTCGATACTAATTTTACAAATTCTGTCCGCCAATTTAGCCATTCTATTGTGTGTTATTTTTATGTTAATTACTGTCTTTCCCTTTGCAGTTAGCTGGAATAAATGATTACGTATGAGAAGGCGCAGACAATAGTAACCACAAGAATATCCTGTTAAATGCAAGGTATTTGGAACATAAAAGCGAAGGGTTATGCCAAAGTGATTTTCTTAAGCTTGTGTGGTTTACCTGTTTATTTACTCTTTAATTCTCCACAATAGAGGTTCTAAACGTGATAAACCACAACGATTTTTTCAGGGTAAAGTCCTTTTAAAGTTAGGTAATGAATGTACTGTTAAAAATACTAAAAAAAAGTAGTAACAAATATATAATATAAATCAAATAAGCAAAAGTGAATTTGGTTGTCTATTATCTTATCTAAATTTTCTAATGCTGTGCAATATTCTATTTAAAATTTAAAAATAAAGATATTGCATAATTTGGAATTGATATTTTTATTCTTCAAGACGTATTGCTTAAAAATCCTAATTTAATAATAATAATATTTATTCACCGAACAGAGATCAATATAATTCAATACAGGCTAATAAGAAAATAATTTAAAAAAAATTAATACAGCACAGAATAAAGAAAAAATAAACAAAAACAAATGAATTGTTCAAATTTGTATAAACAAATAAATGCATTGGCCTCTGTATTGTCTAATAGGTCATACACAGCTAGAGAACAAATAAAATGCAAATACAAATTATGTACATACATCTTAAATATATATGTATTTATGTATATACCGTGTGTCGCATTTAATATGAAGACACCCTCATATTTTCGTTATTTGAAGGAATACAGTTTTGAATTTTTGCACAGTCCTACATGTTGATGGGTCACATTTTTTAAGATACTCAACTGAAATCTAAACCTAGCTCAGCCTACTAGAAATTCACAAACAGGGTCAATTCTTGATTTTTCCTTCGCGTTAGAGATACAAAAAAAAATGTTAAAAAATTTTTTCAGAATACTATTCTAACCCCATATACCGAGTTTCATGACAAAATTTGCAGTTTTATTTTTCTTTTGGTCTATACACAAAATTATTATGTTTATTTTTCAATTTGATAATTAGAGTGCCATGGATAGTAATAATTTGACACATTGTCAATTTAGTAGTGTCATGTATTCAAATATTTCAGTAAAATAAAAAGCTCTTACAAAGAAATAATTATATTATTGTTCTGGGAAAACAATTTTTGGTAATTGATTAAATTTAGTGACAAGTAAGCAATAATTTTCATAATACAAATAATTAACTACGAATTGTGATCTCTCTCAACTAGTCCTCCGTCTATTCGAATACATTTTTCGATTGTTTTACGATTGCGTTTAGCTACTCGTCTAAGTTCCGGGATGCTGATTTCTTGACAGACTTGCCTTATTCCGGCACAAAGTTCATCTCGATTTCTTGGCTTTGTTTTATAAACGAAATTTTTAATTGAAAAATATTGTCAATTAAAAATTTCGTATGATTTGCTTTGTAATTTGTAGACAGCAATGTTTACATCCCCACTTACTCTGCAATAACATACTAATTTGATATTTGTAAATATTTCATGTGAAAGCCAAAAAATTCCAATAATTTATCAATTGGTCTATTTAATAAACGGCTAAGAAATTATCTAAACACCTATATATATATATATATATATATATATATAAATATATGTATGTTTTCTTTCAGGTTTCAGGTTATATATATATATATATATATATATATATATATATATATACAGTAAATTCAATTTGTTGGCGTTTTAAGGTCTGGTTTTACTTCAAAATGTATATATTTAAAATAATCCTACATGTTTCGGCAAACGATGCCTTTTTCAAGAAATATAAATGACAGTATATTAATGTCATACAATTGTAGTTGCTATGGATAAAGTTATTCAAAGATACATTCCAATTTAGTAATAAATAAAATAGATAGACAACAAAAACAGGGAGTATTTTAGAATACTTATTATTATTCAATTGGAATGTATCTTTGAATAATTTTATCCATAGCAACTACTAATGTATGACATTAATATAGTGTCATTTATATTTTATATTCCTTGAAAAAGACATCATTTGCCGAAACATGTAGGATTGTTTTAAATATATACATTTTGAAGTAAAACCAGGCCTTAAATCGCCAACAAATTGAATTTACCATAACATACAAAGGTCACGAAATAATTATATATATATATATATATATATATATATATATATAGTATATTCGTGACCTTGGTATGATGAGGTAAACTTAATTAGTCGGCGATTAAAGGTCTGGTTATTACTTCAAAGTGTATATATTTAAAATAATCCCACATGTTTCGGCAATGATGCCTTTGTCAAGGATACAAAAAATACAAAATATTGTATTTTTTGTATCCTTGACAAAGGCATCATTGCCGAAACATGTGGGATTATTATACAAAAAATACAAAATATTGTATTTTTTGTATCCTTGACAAAGGCATCATTGCCGAAACATGTGGGATTATTTTAAATATATACACTTTGAAGTAATAACCAGACCTTTAATCGCCGACTAATTAAGTTTACCCTATATATATATATATATATATACAGGGTGTTACAAAAATTTAGGTCTGGCTATACATAGACGGTTTCTACAACTAAAAATAAGCAAAAAAGTTTATATAAATTTATGTGCTAAAATGGTTCGTTACTGAGTTACGGCCAATTGAAGTTTTTTTATTTTTATTTTAGAAATGTTTACAGAAAACGGGAGTTTCTTATGTTTCTTATAGTAAATGTTCAAAATGACCTCCACGGGAAGCAACACAAGTTTTTCGAGAAAAATTACTGATAGGAAAAATTTTGAGTTAAAAAGAAAATTAATCGGTGAAAGAAAAGCTTGAGTGTTTTTTGGCAAGACAAATTAACGATTTAAATAAATAATAAATAATTATTTTTATTTGAAAGCAGGAGAACAGTTATTAAATGTACAATTATTATAAATTGTTTGGTTTGGTGTACTAATTTTAATATTATTTTCTTTGTTGCTTTCTACACATGCTGAATAATTGTGTTGTCTTATTTTATTGGATTCGCGTAAATGACAAGTTTTTTAGATATCATATTTGTTCCTATTGGAACATTTTTATACCAATTATTAGAATTTGTCTTGTTCCAAAAGGGATTTGGAATAAAAAAAAAAGTCGTTCAGATGTTACAAAAATTTAGGGCTGGCTATACATAAGACAGTTTCTACAACTAAAAATAAGCAAAAAAGTTTAAATAAATTTGTGTCCTATAATGTTTCGTTACTGAGTTACGGCCACTTGAAGTTTTTCGTATTGCATGTCCGACACGTGTGTATCTCGTCACAAATTATCGCGCAGACGCGAAGCGTTCGTATTGCATGTTTGAACAAGTCGCCGACAAGTGAGTAACTTATGTTAATAATATTCAGTAGGCAGTCCGTGTTTTTTGCTGTCAGTTGTGAAAGTTGATTAAGTCATTTGTGATTAGTACTGTTTTCTAAGTAATAGTATAAAATGGCAGATTATTCGAAGAGATGTCCGACATGCATTTAATGTATGGTTTGACACATTGCAACAGAGCAGAAGCAAGAAGACTTTACGCAGAATATTTCCCAAACCGACGTTTACCAAATGAAAAAACTTTCGAAGGGCTTCATATTAGATTAAGAGAAACCGGATCATTCAAACCAGTAGTCCGAGATCGCGGCAGACCACAAACCACAAGAAATCTGGAATTGGAAGAACGTTTGTTGGATCGTGTTGAAGAAAATGCAGGTGCTAGTACTCGAAGAACGGCATTGGCGGAAGATGTCGATCATGTGAGTGTATGGCGTATTTTAAGAACTAATCAGCTATTTCCTTACCACCTGCAAAGAGTACAGGGACTTAGTGAGAATGATTTCCCATCACGAGAAGCTTACTGTGTATGATTGTTACGGACATGCGCCGCCGATCATCTCTTTCTGTCGTGTGTGCTCTTTAGTGATGAAGCTGGCTTTACAAGAGATGGTATCGTCAATTTTCATAATTTACACCAGTGGCAACAAGAAAACCCTCATGCTATTATTCAGTCCAGACATCAAGCGCAGTTTTCATTTAGTGTGTGGGCCGGAATTATTAACGAATTTGTGATTGGTCTTTTTGTACTTCCACCACGACTTACTGGGCAGAATTATCGTTATTTTTTAGAAAACGACTTACCAGGTTTGCTGGACGATGTTCCACTAAATGTTAGAGGACGCATGTGGTTCATGCACGACGGTGCACCGGCTCACTTCAGTCACACAGCACGCGAATTTTTAAATGCCGTATATCCTGGAAGATGGATTGGTCGCGGTGGACCTGTAGCATGGCCTGCACGGTCTCCAGATTTAAATCCAATAGATTTTTACGTATGGGGACATTTAAAATCTATGGTATATTCTACTCCAATTCAAAATATTGAAGATCTTCAACGTAGAGTGGAAGATAAATGCTACCAAATTCGAAATACACCAGGAATTTTTCAGCGCGTGAGGCAGTCTATGATACGACGAGCTGAAGCTTGTGTTGCTTCCCGTGGAGGTCATTTTGAACATTTACTATAAGAAACATAAGAAACTCCCGTTTTCTGTAACCTTTTCTAAAATAAAAATAAAAAAACTTCAAGTGGCCGTAACTCAGGAACGAACCATTTTAGGACATAAATTTATTTAAACTTTTTTGCTTATTTTTAGTTGTAGAAACCGTCAATGTATAGCCAGCCCTACATTTTTGTAACACCCTGTATATATATATATATATACAGTGTTTTGATAAATTCAATAAAAATGAAAAGATTTAAAAAAAAAGGATCTCCAAAAACCGATATGACTTAATTTTCTTTTCTTAAATATAAACACTCATTTTTTATTACAGAATTAGAAAGAGCAGATTTTTTACATTCGACAGGGTAAGTTTGGATGATGTTTACATAAGGAAATTTTGAGGTAATACTATGGTAAACATTAAAAATGCAAACATCATTAAACACTAAAAGTTTGAATTGAGCACCGTTAACAATCAGACAATAGCCAAGGCGATTGAGAAATTCTTTTTGAACGTTGTCGATGACATCTGCGGTAATGTTTCTAATTTCTTGGTGTATTTGTGCTATTAAATCTTCTAAATATGGAGCGCCGCCACACTACGCTTTGCCTATTCGCAGGTCTCGAGATTAAGTTTATCTCGATGCTTCGCGTCTCGGTGAATTTTCTAATTTTTTAATCTCTCGACGGCAATGAACCATTTTCCGCCTCGGTATGTAATATACTATTAGTTCATTTTATTACAATTGGTGATTTTCTTATGTATTTTGTAAAAAAAGAGTGTACGTGATTGAGGGAAATAGATATCATTTTCGAATTCAGCAGACTAGAAAACAATATTTACCAAAAACATCCCATACAGCTGAAAAAAGATATTTTTTGCAGATCTGTATTGTACAATAATTCTCTACATTCAGGGAAGATTTCTGTAAGAATTCCCGTTTATGTTTATTATTTCCAGTAGAAAATATATATAATCACAACAAAGCATCGTTTGTAAAAGGCATTACAAAAAAAAAAAACACATTAATATGTATAAGTTGCGAAGCCGCGTAAGTTTTCTAAGTAGGCACTAAAAAGTGGTCGTCTTCTTGGTATACGCACATATATCCTTTTGCGTCACGTTGAGAAAGAGGTGAATTAGTTTCCGTTTACCTGGCGCGACCGGCGCCACTAGAACACACCTCTGCGGCCCTTTGCGGCTCGTTCCGATCCGACATCACATGCACATCAAGTCACCCGCGCCGGCTGTCATCCTTTCGGTTTTTTGGGGAACCACCCAGGGCTCTCTTTGCTTTTCTGCGCGCTGTCGACCGATACAAGGGATCATCACCATCATCATCAACATCATAGTCATCGTTGCCAGTTCATCTGCATTTACAACGGCTTCACGCGATCGAATCCATAAGAAGATCGATCGTAGACATCCGCAAGATGTTCACATTCAAATTTTGGAATAAAATTATTTTTTAAGGCTGTGATACTGGGTTAATACTAGGGAAATTTGCTATCTGTGTAGTAATATTTTAATTTCTTTTTAGTAGTTTTTGATCTAAAAAAAAAATTTTAGAAAAGCGGAAGTAAATTGAATTAGATTTTTATCTCGAGTTTTATAATAAAATCTTCGCATATTAAGTACTAAAAATTTGTTACCTTAAAAAAATAATAAATTGTGTGTTTTAAGAGGAAAATATTAAAATAGCCTAGAATTGAAATCAGTCCACGTAATTCGATGTTGTATTATTTGTAATATGGAAAACCTCTCATTGAGGCTGAAGGTACTAAGTACGAGCTTTTACACAGGCCTGCAAAAAAAGATGTTTTTTAAAGTTGTTTGGATTTTGATTGCGATTTCTATGTATTTTCCAATGCTGATTTCAAAAAATGAAGTCCATTTTTCTTTGTAACACGTCAGGTTATCTCACAAACTGTTTTGTGAGATAACCTGACGTGTTACAAAGAAACGTATTTGGGTAAAAAGCTAAAGTTACCACGATTTTACATTTGTTTTTAAGATCCTAGATTTTATTAAACTGGTGATGCAATAGTTTACATTCATACAACATAATTTTGAAAAATGTTTAAAAATAGAGATAGGCACTTAGGTCGACCAGCATTGGCGTCACTGCGTGGGGCTTACCGAAATAAACCCGCTTAAATTTTATCTAAAAATTATTAGATGAAATATACTAAACAACTTACCCAATATGCTTCGATGCTTAGAAAAAATACCTATGAGCGTGAGCGAACACCTGCAGCATAGCCTGCAGCATCTCCTTGAAAGTGTGTAAAGTAGACTTCATTTCAAGTAACAAAAATGCAAAACTTGTATATCTATTTTGATTTGTTTCAAAGTTACAGATCTATGAATGTGATTATTAGATCATGAAAAAAAATGTAATCCTAAAGTCAATACAAACTGATTTTATTTAAAAAAAGTTATACGATTCAATAACAGGCCTGTGATTGTTAACGTCGCATAATAAAATCTAGTGCATACAGTAATTTCTTGGAGATCTACAAAAAAGAGTACTGGAAATTGATTTATGATAAAGAAGGTTCTTACCTATTTCGTAAGTGCTGAACCATGAATATCATACAATAAACAAATGTTCAGATGACTGTTAACGTTGCATTTTTTAATAAAGGATTACATTACGTTTTAGTTCATATAACAGCTTATTAGTGAGTGGACACGTTTTCTTTATTCGTAATGCCTTACCAATTTTCTTCTCAAGAGTATGCCGACAGGAATCTTGTGTATGGGTACTGTAACGGCAGTGCACGTCAAGCAGTTATTGAATACCGACTTCGGTTTCCCGATAGGCGCATGCCTCATTACAGAACGTTTCTGGAAGTACACAGACAATTTCGGGAATGCGGACTGCGCGATTATCTTTTCGACCGAGGAGCAAATTTGCCAGCAGACTTAGAGGAAGAAGCAGTAGCTATTGTTCAGTGTACGTCGAATCGCTAGACAACTAGGAGTGCCACGAACGACAGTTTGGCGAATTTTAAAACGTGAGGGCTTATATCCATATCACTATCGCAGGGGACACGGTTTGCTTGAGGCAGACCACTATGCTCGTCTAGTTTCATTTTAATTTCTGCAGAACAGTCCTCTGGACAGATGAATCTACGTTCACGAGAGGTGGTGTTACAAATCTGAGAAACCTGCAGAGGTGGTCATTAGAAAATCCCAAAGCTATACGCCCATCTAAATTTCAACATGAATTTTCTATTAACGTTTGGGCGGCCCTAATCATGACTTGTTGGATTGGCCCTGTCGTTTTTCCTGGGAGGTTAAATGCGGACAATTACCTTCAATTTCTAATTGACGAACTGCCAGCTCTTTTAGAGGATGTCCCACTGAATGTTCGACGAGACATGTGGTTTCACGTGGATGGGGCACCACCACATTTCGGAATTGCTGTCCAAAATTGTGTTAACGTCGATTATCCAAGATGGATTGGTCGAGGTGGTCTTGTTGCATGGCCACCCAGATCACACGATCTTAATCCCCTTGACTTTTGTTTATGGGGGTACATGAAAAATTTAGTCTACGTGCAAGTTTAGAACACAAGAGAAGAGTTGTTGGATCGTATTCACCTGGCTGTCGAGCAAATCCGACAGAACAAGTATATAATTCGGATAAGTACTTCTTTTGTTGGCTTACGGGCCAAGCCTGCATTCAACATTAATAATATTTTCTAAATGTCCACCATTTAGAAAATATTATTAATTGAACTTTTTTAAATAAAATCAGTTTTTATTGACTTTGAGATTCCATTCCTAGAAAACAAAGTCCTTGTTTACAAAGTAACATTAAAATTTGCTTTGACTTATGGAATACAGATCTGGGGGACTGCTTCCATCTCTAAAATTGAGATACTGGAAAAATTTTAGTTAAAAGAACTCGGCATGATTATCAAAGCTAATTGGTATGTTCCAAATAGCATCCTAGACCATGACTTGAAAATAAAAACAGTGAAGGACGAAAAGTAATCATCTTAATTCTCCAACAACCAATCTAATAACTCGATCCATCAACAGGCGTGTACTAAATCCATTCATTTCTATTGCCCTGCTTACGAGATTTTTATTTTAATCTTCTGGAGGTACCATAAAATAATTTTCATTTCTAATTATACTGTATAGGAACCTGCCGAATGACAGTTTTCTACATGTCAAATATCTAAAACACACAATTTACTTGTAGGATTGTTTCAGCCTTTACTTGATGAAATTCCATTATAACTATTAGCAGAATAAAATAAAACAAATTTTAATGAACATCACTACTTTTTACTTCACAAATTTCGCTTCACCCATATAGGAGCTTCGTCAGACGTATAACTAACTGAAGACTACCCATTCCTTCAACTATTCAAAACATGTGTTTGTCAAGGTATATTTATGTAAAGAAATGTTATGTTGATAAGTTAATTATATGAAGCGGTCGCAATTTTATGAAGTAAAAAGTAGTTAAAATTTGTTTTATTTTATCCCGATAATAGACACAATTTACTTATTGTATTATCTTTGTACAGATTATAAATAAATTATGAGAAAAATACTATTAAGGTTATGAAGTAGTTCTAACCCTTTTCCATATATTTTCCCACTTATATTCTTCTTTCACAGTTCTTCTTTTACGATGTAATGGTATGTGCCTATAATATCTTAGACACACACATATTTCGCAGCAATAATTTCTCCTTTGTTACCGATTCTTTACTTTGTATTACTTACAAGCAACTAATCCATGCGATGGTCAGAACGACGCAGCGAACTCCTAATAATAGATAAGCGTTATGGCAAAAAGCTTGCGCCGTGATTTATTGTCTGCGGCCCCGTCTAACAAGTTTGTGAGATCTTTTCGCATCTTGCTGCGTAATACAAAGTTTTAGCGGTTGTAAATTCAACCAGTAATCTATGAAATGCTGGTTTGGTGTTAATACCGACACGACCAATACTTTAAACAAAATAAAGTTTTAAAAATGAACTAAAAAATATGCATTTTTTTCAATTTAAAAGTGAGCAGTGCGAATTGCTAGTTTTCTGATATTTTCGTTTCATAGAAAATGTGGATGCAGGGATTAGATCACTGTTTTCATTGAATTGCGAAATCTTTCTTATTTATTAACAAAATTTGATGGCATTCTGTCTTCTTAAACAAAATAAGCTGTTTACTATGGCAAAATTCATACATTGAAAACTTATAAATAGTTTCATATATGTAACGAAATATATCATCATTTTCATGCAGGAATTATATCGTAAAGCAATAGTAGATATATTTTATTAATGATAACACAGGCCTGCATTTTTCAACTCTTTGAGTGTTGATTTAAAAATTTTAACTGTTTTCTAGTAATTGGGTAGCGCTGATTTCAAATCTGCTTTTATTTTTTTTTGTATCACGTAAGGTTATTTTTCAAACTAGTAAAATCAAAAAATATAGAAAACACACGATTTATTTCATTTATAAGCTAGTTTTATATTATATTAAAAAAAATACAAAAATATACACATAGAAACTATTAGAAATAGTTATTTATTCTTTATGCTTCTTAAAAAAACGTTTTCGTTTTTCAGAAAAGCTTCGTTTGGTTGTTTTTCTGTCATATTCAGCTAAAGGAAGATCTGAAGGTAGTTTCTGGGGCAAGCAAATTTTTTTGTTTCAACCTAGACCCCAGTACTTCAGAAAGATCTTTTGAAAGTCCCAAATCTCTTACTGTATCATTCAGTTCGGCTTGTGAAAATAGCTGAGGTTGGTTTTGACCTGAGGTTGATGGTTCAAAATCACTATCCATCTGTACGGAGCCGGAAGTTGAAGAGGTTTCAATATTTTCTTGTAGTACTTTGGGGGGTATATGTATAGGTACATGATCACTGTGAGGAACTGCTCTGATAGCTGATTTAATATTGTTTGGGTACAAAATATGTTTCAAAGTTTTTCTATTATGCCCCTTAATATCACAAAGACAAAAGTAGCAATCTTCATGATGATTATGCGGTTCTCTCCAAACCATCGGTATTCCAAAAGGAAGGATTTTTCTATTCCCTTTGGTCCAATGTCTAAAACCTTCTTCACATACATAACAAACAACGTGTGGTGCCCAATCTTTATCTTGATCTCCTAATTTGATTTTGAAATAAGCATAATATGCATTTTTCACAAATTCACCAATTGGTCTCTTAAACTTTTCAAGACGAAATATCCACAAATATAACAGAAATCATCTGGTTTGTTTTTGCAACACCGGCTAGACATATTTTTAAGCAATGTTTATTTATCAAATGCCACGCACAACACTAAAGAGAAATTAATTTTACTTGTTTACTGATCGACACTCAGAGCTATAATGAAGTAAATGACATTAAAATATACATTTTGTTTGGAGTGATAAACTTGAAATCCTTCTTCGCAGTACTAATAAAGTGAAAGCATAATAAATAGGATTTAGCAGGTAAAAATTCCCGGAAATCTTGTCCAAAATTAATACATGTAATAAAAGATTTACATCAGGTAATGAGAGCCTATTTAACAAATTTCTTTAAAACCACAACTGAAATTCATTTTTGGGTTAATACCTAGAATTTGAAGTAGTACATTCATTTTAAAATGTATTAAAACGCCTATTATAAGATTTTTTTTAAATTTTTTTCTTTTTCTTTTGTGTCAAAAAAAATCTGTGGGTTGTAGAGACCAACTGTATTTTAATTAGTTATTGCTATATAAAAACTGAGCTTAACAAACAAAAATCACGTCATCACAAATTTTATGCAGGCCTGTGTAATTACAGATCAAATTATATGCATAAAAAAAACTATAAATATGCATATATACAATGTGTCCCCGGATTGAGTTTATAATGGGTATAACGGACCAAAAATTTTCGAATTGGAATTTCGTATTTTGGGATTCCGCCCCGTTTAGTCTGAAACTTATTTTTAATTTACTTTCGATTTTTTTAAATTAAGTAGGCTTTTACAGTTGAACAAAAATGTCGTTTCAGGTAAAGTATGTACCTACCTTTTTCGTTCACATTACGCCAAAGTGTTACATAGAAAAATTGTTTAGAATGAAAATCTGTGGCGTTATGCAAGTTTTCATAATGATTGGCATACTTTGATAAAAGAAGTTGAAAATAGGAAAAAAAAATTATAATTATTTACGATAACATGATAGAAAAACCAGGGTAATTAGAAATTTTCATTCATAGTTTGCTTCTATTTACAATAGCGAATTATATATGTTGGAACGAAATATAAAACGTCAAAATGATCTTCATTAAAGCTCGATGGTCTTCTTAAATGTCGAGAATTGTTTATGTTAAAATAGCTCTCTTTAAATCTAGAACACTATATCTGTGCTGTACTTTCCAGAATTACATATTCTCCGTAAACAGCACAAATAGTCCTTGCGACTTCCGATACATTAAGTCCTTAATTGAACTCAAACAAAAGCATACTTCGACATTAAAATAATGTTTAACTCAAAGTACAATAACCCAATACAAAAGGTTTATGAGATTTCCACGTACTTGCCGATAACAAAGCGCTCGTTACCAATTAATCTGTAATACACAGGATATCAGGTGGGAACGGATTTCTTTTTTAAATCCGCCTAGATTATTTTTACAGGAGAATGCTTCTAAAGAAGATGTATGTAAGTGCATAAGAATGCCGCAACTGTAACCGCACCACTGCGGAGGGGTAGGATCTATAATTCGGGGCCATTGTTCGTGGTCGCGTGACGCTAACCGAACGCACGCCCGTGGCGCCGTCAAGCCCGCAAGTTACAGACGAAAACCACGCACCTTTCGTTTTCACTCCTCCAATCGTTGGCGAATTGGGGTAGTCCAGGTCCGAATCGACGAAGTGCAATTATAGATACGACGTACCGTCGTAATTATTGGGTCATCCATCGCCTCGAACGGTGTGGGTATTGGGTCGAGCGAAACTTGCGTGAAAAGTGAAATTCTGCAATGCATTGATGTGAACCATTGAAATGAAAATCGACAGCTAAAAAGCTTCGATTCCAGCTCTAAGCGATAAAAAGAATGTATCGACACAAATTCTAAATTCACACGCTTCGATTGGATGTTTCGTTAAAATTTGACGATTAAAAATTGCGTTTAATAGCTGGCTGACAATAGGAGTTCTAAGCAGCAAGAAAATTCGGGTGTAATTATTCATTCTACTAACAAAGTGATAGAAATATTTTGAATAAATTATGATCGTCAAGATAATACAGAGTTGGGCAAATGTATAGATCCATTCGAATATCTTTCATACTGCTACTTAAATTTTAATAAGATTTTCCACATTTAAGTTAATGCAAATGGGGAATTCGAAGAGCATATTTATTTTTCATACTTCCGGTTTAGCCAGAAATGATGCTAACTTATTTATTTTAAGCGAAACACCCCAATATTTTTACGAAAAGAGAGATTTTATAATGCGCTATAGTAAATAGAAGCAAACTATGAAATACCTATAATTTTTAATCTTATTATATAAACAAAACAATAAACTCTTTGGTGTTTCACAACACATAGTGGTCAAATACATGTTGATGATACAATATCTAATTAAGAATTACCCATTCATAATAACAGCAGTTATACATAATAATTGTAACTAGTGTTAACAATAATGTAATATTAATGAAATATTTTCTTCTTCTTCTTCTTCTTCTTCTTCTTCTTCTTCTTCTTCTTCTTCTTCTTCTTCTTCTTCTTCTTCTTCTTCTTCTTCTTCTTCTTCTTCTTCTTCTTCTTCTTCTTCTTCTTCCTCCTCCTCCTCCTCCTCCTCCTCCTCCTCCTCCTCCTCCTCCTCCTCCTCCTCCTCCTCCTCCTCCTCCTCCTCCTCCTCCTCCTCCTCCTCCTCCTCCTCCTCCTCCTCCTCCTCCTCCTCCTCCTCCTCCTCCTCCTCCTCCTCCTCCTCCTCCTCCTCCTCCTCCTCCTCCTCCTCCTCCTCCTCCTCCTCCTCCTCCTCCTCCTCCTCCTCCTCCTCCTCCTCCTCCTCCTCCTCCTCCTCCTCCTCCTCCTCCTCCTCCTCCTCCTCCTCCTCCTCCTCCTCCTCCTCCTCCTCCTCCTCCTCCTCCTCCTCCTCCTCCTCCTCCTCCTCCTCCTCCTCCTCCTCCTCCTACTCCTCCTCCTCCTCCTTTTGTAATTATATATTTTGCTGTCGCTTATGTAAATTTAGTTTTTGTTTATAACTTAATAATTAAAGAGTGTTGTGCCTTCAACAAGTGTCTTTTTATTCTGCGAACTACTGAGCGAAAGAAGAACTTCTATTCAAAGTTGAATTTACGACAATATTCAACGAAATTTAGCTGTTGCGGATTTACGACCCGTGATTACGCAGAAGTGTAAAACCCAGCCACATTCACCCAAAACAGTAAGAGATGTTAAACTGTAATACCATTTTAATTATTCGATGTTAAGTAATGACTATTAAATTTAAGTTGCAGAACTAATATAAATAAGCAAATCAAGTTCGCTTACTTAGGCACAATTTATTTAATACCACTCTGGCTATTAAAGTATGGAACAGTTCTTGTCTTAGATGTGTTTACCATTCGTTAACTCTGCTAGTTAATCAAATTAAAATAAGTTGAAACGAACTGTAACTATGGGAAGTTCATATTCTAATTGACAAACGCATTTTAGTTCTTGTCGTATGGTATCTATTAATTTCGTTCTCGCTAATGTCAAAGTAAATTTACATTCCTTTCTAACTTCGATGGAATTCATATATAAACGGATTACTAACATTTTGTATAAAAATATACGAAATGATTTTTATTAAAGAACTGAAGAATTAGTACCGGGAATTGACACGTGTTTTCGTAAAGAAAGAAAAACTCAGTTGTCTAGTCTTGATCACCTGTCGTAATATGCATAATAATAGTAATTTAATCATTAAGTCCAGTCAATGTCAGTTACGGCAAAAAAGAACGGATTTTTTCCTTATGCATCTAATACTACCCGAAACTAAAAAAATCATTTCGTGATTAAATAAACGTTGCATGCGCGTTAACGTACCGCACCAGCCGACATTAGACAAGCAATTAAATCGGATCATTGATAATCGCCGGTGACAGTATCGTGATATACCAAAAACCTTGACTGACGAAGTGACCTACAAATATGCTATTTAGAAAGTTACGAATGTGACCGTATAGGATCTGAAATGGATATGAAAACCAATGTGGACAACCAGTGCACTATATCTATTTGTTTAAGAATGTGTACGAATTAACCCAAAGTTCACAACAACGTGAATTAAACAGGATGAAAGATTATTCTAATATCATTGATTTTTGCTCAGTGCTTCTAAGATAGCAATCTTACTAAGTAAAATTTTAATAATAATAATTCGTTTTACTGCCCATGTTAAATATTCATACAAAGGACAATCTATAAACAAAAATTGAAGACATTAATTATTTACATAGCAAAAAAAGTAGGATAATTATTACAAACCTAAAACTAAAGAGAAAAAAATATGAAGACAATATCAATAAAGTAGAATTTCGACATATACCTGTGCAGAGCTTGGCGTGTAAACTAACAAATAAACTGAAAAATCGGAGACTGTGTTTCCAATAAAAGTGTAATATTGTTGAAAATACCGTAAATAAGTACTACGTTGTTGGTACCATTTTGAAGATAATTTTATAGGGAATTTGCTGACAATATCGAAAAATATAATTAAATTTAAAAATATCGACAGAGAAACGTGTATAGAATTGGCGCTGGAGATTTCACTTCTGTTTTGTTGGTTAATAAAAATGCACTTTTAACTATAATTATTTACTGAATCCAACGTTCGATCCATATAATTTTGATTTTGACTAGTATTTGAATTCTAGCTTGTTGTTAGGATGAGTGTTACGAGGGGTACGATGAGAGATCTTTTCTTGCTATGTTAGAAAATACTACAAGCACGCAAAATTTGTCATTACCCCCACAAACTATTATACGACTAATAATGGAAACCGTATCGATTGATGATGGCATAATTCCGGAATTTTCAAGGTCTTGATTCATGGTACCTGCTAGCAATGATATTCGGCAATATACATTTAAACTATGTCCTAATCTTAAACCTAAGTACAAAGTTTAAATTAAATTTTATTCATCTTTATAAAGTTTATTGCATTTTATTTAAGAGAGGTGAAATTATGAATAGATTGTGAGATTAAAAACAAGGTATTGAATGCATTTTGAAATTGAATTATAAATAAAAGCGGAAATAATCTCATAAAAAGAGCAATAAACTTATAAATACAAAAGATATCGTTCTTAGAATAGAGGTAAAGATTTACAATTTAAATAAAATAATTAGACTTTCGATATACAGGATGTCAATTTGAAACGAACATTATTTAATGCTAAATAATTAAGCTATACATATATTTAAGGAAAATAAATGAAAACACAAAAATTATTGTTCTCGTGCTTAACAAAGCGTTTGAATTTCGATAAATGTGGCACAACCCCCTGTATATATTTTTATATTATACAATCTTGAAACAAAAAAAGTGTTACATCCTGTATATTCGCAAATTATTTTACAATATCCGCTATGATATACTATACAGGCCGATTCAAACTAAGTGCGCACTATTGCTATCTCTGTTATTATTGATTCTAGAAAGTAGGTTAAATTAGCAAAGTATTACTGTTTTTACCATTAGTTAGCATGCAGTTCATGAAAAAAAAATTGAATAACGCATTTTCGAGAAATTTTGAAATTTGTAATTCTTTTAAATGGAACAGCCTGTATATTTTTTAAAATTCTGAATGCTAATATTCTTTGTAATATAAAAGTTTCAATACACTATTGCCCTAAAACGAATAATAAAGTATTTACGGTGGAATTTAGTTGATGTCAAAGATACTCTTTCATTCTGTAAAATCAGTAGTAGGCTTCTTTCACTATAAACAAATCAAATAGTATGCCCTTTGTAAATTGCAATAACGTACTGAATATAAATCTTTCGCACGTTTAGTTATTAAAAACTTTTTTTTTTTATTTTGTGTTGTGTTCATTAGTTCTCTATTTATTTTTCTAAACATTTTGGTTTTACTTTCGTTGGTTAGTGTTTGACAATATTTCACTATGGTATTTCCTCATTTGGAGAAATGCGTATGTTGGAAGCATACATTCTATGTCGCAAAAAATTTAATAAGGACAAGCGAATATTATGCTGAATACTATTCTTTACGACAGCAGCCAGATCGACGTTACTTTCGAAAACTTTACAATCAGTTTAGACTGCATGATTGCTTATTTAGAAAGAAAAGAGCAAAGAAAAATATCGTCGTCAACGAAGAAGTAGAAATTACAGTGTTAGCATATTTTGAAGCCCATCGCGAATTTTCCATTAGGGATGCTACTAAGGAATTGGCATTAAGTTATTCATCAGTTCAAAGAATTTTGAAAAAGCATAAGTATATCATCACCTTTAAGTTCAGAATCTCTCAAACATTACAGCCAGGAGATTCCGCCAGGAGATTAGCTTTCTGTCATTGGTTTGTTAGTTTTTGTGATGAAAATTTGAATGGAGCACAGTGTATTTTATAGAGTGACGAAACAAATTTTTCAAATAGACGCATGTTTAATAAGAAAAATAGTCACTACTGGTCTCAAGAAAATTTATTAATAGTTCGTCCACATGCTGCACATGTTCGATTTAGTTTTAACGTTTGGTGCGGATTAATTGGTTCGGTAGTCGTTGGTCCACTGTTCTACAATGGTACGTTGACAGGAAACAGATATCTGGAATTTATTCGTAACGTTCTAGAGGATTTCCTTGATAACGCCAATTACCTGATGCACCAAAATTTATACTTTCAGCAGGACGCTGCTCCTGCACACAACTATCACTTAGTGCAAACCTACTCGACACCATCTTTGCCGAAAAGTGAATTGGTACAAATGGTCCAATTCAATTGTCAGCACGCTTCCCTGACCTCTCACCTTTAGACTTTTTTCCTTGGATATACTTAAAAAATGAGGTGTACCAAACGCGATACGACAACGTGCGCGAATTGCAAGACAAGGTCAGAGAAGTTTTTCGCCAATTAGATAGAAGGACAATCTTAAGAGCCACCCAGAGTGTACTGAAGCGGGCACGAAAATGTATTGAGCAGGAAGGTGACACCTTTGAGCAGTATTTATAAATTATACATGTACTTTCTTCTTTTTAATTTAATTTTGTAAGCTGTAATATGTTACAATAAACATTAAACACAAAATATGTATCTGTTTTGTTAAAAGTTAGCGGAGCAATGAAAACATTTAGAAGGTAATAGAAACTGCTATAACTACTTTATTATTCGTTTTAGGACAATAGTGTATTGAAACTTTTATATTACAAAGAACATTAGCATTCAGAATTTTAAAAAATATATAGGCTGTTCCATTTAAAAAAATTATAAATTTCAAAATTTCTCGAAAATGCGTTATTAAATTTTTTTTCATGAACTGCATGCTAATCAATGTTAAAAACGCTAATACTTTGCTAATTTAACCTACTTTCTAGAATCAATAATAACAGAGATAGCAATAGTGCGCACTTAATTTGAATCAGCCTGTATACGTTCAGAAAATCTCACTTTCTTATCTTTGTTAATTTTCGCGCCAACATCTTATTGACACACCTTATATAAATACACTCTTATTACAAAAGCTAAAATTGAATATGTATTACAGATAATAAATAAAATATACATTTCCTTGAGAAAAATTGAAATTACAGGCATCAAAATATTAAGAAATTTTCCCATTTATTTACTCAAAACATTTAAATTAAATGTTCCCTTTTACGAAATAAAAGAAAATCTTACGAATTCGGTACTGGAGACTTAATAAGAGGTTCTTCTGACAAAAATCCCACTTTACCAATGGCAGGTGTCAATCAGTTACGTGTTATTTTTAAAAGAAGTACCATTTCAGTACGATTTTTCGAACGTGACCATCTTCCCAAGTTCTGCAATTGCACGAGAGACGGAAACAAGCTGAAAGAGATAATTATCGGTTACACTGGTTGGACGTTCTTTTATGTTTCTGTTGAACCTCAGCACCCAAGGACCACACAACAATCCTAGACGGATCTGGCCTCGAGTCAAGGACGTTCGGCGTCTAACCGATGCCGATGGTGGTGGTTCTTAAGTGTTATTATCGCGATGATTACTGTAGAAGATGAGGAAAAATAGGCAGTTCATAAATTCACGTAAATCTTTTATTTACGTTTTCGGCGACCCGGGGATGCCGACATTTCCGCGCCCTATTTTCATTGTCGGTGTTTCTTTTGCGGTATTATGTTCGGGCACGTGTTCGCCACAAATTTTTGACCTGAAAGAGTTTGTTGTAAATTAATCATTTAGTTAAGTAGCTTTGGTGTGATTCCTTTCAAACTGTATGGTGTTGAATATAAAACGTATTTCATGCTTGTCAATAAAGACCGGATTACATGCAGTTTGCATAAATTTGCATATTTCCATAACATATGCATTTTGTATATTATTTGCATATTTTGTAGTAATTCAGAAATTTTGCATATTTTAAGTATCCGAGTTTTATTTATTTACTAAATCAAATTTATTATAGGCATTACTAAAAATACAATATGATCATTTATATTTACCCTCTAGCAAGCCATGAAATTATTTCTTGAAAATATCGTGTTGGTAGTGACAAATAAAATACATCTGTCATTATGTGTATGTTCTGATAAATAAAACTCATCTGTCATTAATGTACTTATTAATTGACACTTAAAAATGTTTACAATAAATCATAAAGTTTTTCTGATCGAATCATACTTTAGGAATGGTGTAAAATTAGAAAATGGAGAATGGTCGTACTCCTTGTAGCCTTGTATAGAAGAATTTCGGGCAGAATTTCCAAATTTTCCAACAACATATGACAGTTTGCGGCAATTAATTCAAAAGTCAGTGGTTAAATTCCGTGAAACAGGGTCTGTGTCTCGAAAACCAGGTGCTGGTAGACCACTAAAGCGGACAGTTGAAAATATAGCAGATGTTGAGGGACGAATAAATCAATCACCTAAGAAATCGATTCGTAAGCTTTCACAACAAACACATGACAGTTGTGTTTGTTGTGAAAGCTTAGCCTGCCAGAGAATCCTTAAGAAAGTCAAAATTTCCATACAAATTTCATTGCGTGCAAGAGCTTTTACCAATCGATCATGTAACCAGAGTTAATTACTGTCAGTGGTTCTTAGGTACGATTAATAACGATGACGTTCTTGACAAATCCTTCTGGTCCGATGAAGCATGGTTTCATTTATCAGGATATATAAATAAACAAACAATGCGCATCTGGTCTAGTGAAAATCCACATGAAATTCTTGAAACACCCTTGCAATCACAAAAAATAGGCGTTTGGCTTGCTGTTTCTCGTAGACGGATTATTGGTCCAATATTCTTTAATAATACGATAAATGCAGAACGATATCGTAATAATTTATTGCTACCATCCGCGATGGATATTTCCAGCAAGATAATGCAACAGCCCATAAGACAAGAGAAACGATGGAATTATTGCATGAATTCTTTGAAAATCGAATAGTAGACTTTCCACCACGACCTCCGGATTTAACAATTATGGACTATTTCATTTATCCACATCTAAAAAATAGAGTATTTACGAATCGTCCACATACAATTGAAGAACTTACTAATGCTATCCTAAATGTCTGTGAGGAAATTACACCACATAATTTAAGGAATGCCTTCAATAATATGAACACCTTTGAACATTTATTGTAGCTGTTTTTATTATTAAACTTTCTATTTTTTCAACTGAAGCGTTTGTATGTAATTATTTGTCAAAATGACAAAACCTAATCTGTCATCAGTATAAAATAACCTATATCACACACACGCTGCAACATAAGTTAACTTAAATTATGGTATCAACTTAAGTTTAAAAAAGAAAAATGTCATTGCCTTCTAGAGGGTAGAAATATATGATCATATGGTATGTCGTGGATGTAACAAACAAACAATAATTAAACATAAAACACAAAAATAAAACTCTTTAAATTAAAAATAGCATTTTATTAAACCTCTTCGCGTTACTTTTCCGATAAGCGTCTCCAAGAATGTATTAATGCTCTTTCCATACATCCAGGCCGAGACAAAATTCCAGGAAAAGCTAATACCTTAAAACTTCTAAATAAATAGAAAAATACATTTTGCCAGAAAATTAGGAGTATATGTGTTTCTTTGCTATTCGGAGAAATCTATTTCCATATTCCAAAGTAATTTTATTTAAATCGTCATTTTACGTTGGCTTTTCGAAGTGTAAACTAGTGAGTTGTGATATAATGTGTGTTCATTTGAAAAGTCAATCTAGGTTGCTTTGAAATTTTGATAGAATAAGACGAATATATACAGGGTCCGGCAACGAAGCGGGGACGGAAGATTACACGCGTATTTGAAAGTTAGTCAAATATGTAGTCATCGGATATCCTTCAGTACCATGAAGCGCACGTTTTAAAAATATTTTGTTTTATACAGGGTGTTCCAGATGGAAATGCCAGACTAAAGTTGCATTTTTTTAAATGGAACACGTTATATATTAATTGATGAAATGATGCGCACTTGAAAGCTGGTTACATCGATATAATATTGTATGGGTCTAAAGTTGATAGTTTCTGTGTAAATAATTATTTTACTTGATAAATTGATACATTTCAGTAGGCTATTCTGCATAAGGAAAATCAAAAGATCCGAAACCAATAGAATAGAATATTTTCTACTAGTATGCACTTTCGTTGCTAAGTGAAATAAATTCTGCAACTGCTCGCGTTATACAGGCTGTTCACAATTTCGCAAAGTCGAAGAAATCTCGTAATTTTTAAATGGAACAGCCTGTATATTTTTAGCTGATTGAAAAGCCCTTTTACTACGCTTTCTATTGATACCTCATTTGATGCACCTAGGATGGATCATTTGCTAATTATGTCTTTTTAGAGTTGAATTAATGAAAAATGCTTGTATTTTTAGTAGCTAATTTGCGCTTTTAAACCTTCTGTAAGATCGGATATTCAAGAAATTATCCATAAATGGCCTATAACAAGAATAAACCCCATTAAGTACGAGAAACAGTTGATTTTTCACTCAGCCGTGAAAGCAAACATTAAATGAATATAAAGTAATATAGCATTTACAATAGATTCCCTGCCGATTAAGTTATCTGGTGTTAGTTTAATAAAAAAATTGCACTAATTATTTTGTATTTTAAAGAATTTTGTAAAACCAACTATTTTACGAATACCTAATATGAAACAATACATACCTAATTAGCTTAACATAAATCGAAATCATGTAGGAAAGAATCAAGTAAGTACGAGTAATATTAAAAGTTTGCACTATTTTAAATAAATACTAATTATAATATTAACCACAACATCAAATTTAATTAACAAAAGTAGTAGCACAGTAAATAAAAATATAGTAAATGCAAATAAATCAAAGAAAACTTTCAAATGTCTTTCCATCTCTCTCAATACATAAATGAAGCCGCCTGGTGAAATTCTGTTGAACATGCTGTAATGTTTCTTGGCGAAAATTTCTAAATGCCTCTCTTATGCGTTCCATCACATTTTCCCTTGTTGTAGGAACTTCCACATAAACTAGAGCCTTGCAATTCCTGATTTAATTCCATATGGTACGAATGATACTTATGACTTCTTAAAATTCTTCGTACGCTCCTATCTTCAATAGCTGTTACCTTTGAAATACCGTCTATACTTATATGTGGATTTTCCTGTATTGTTAATAATACGGCCAATTCGCCTTTTTCATTGATTACCGGCTTATTTATTTCTCTCTTCTTGTAGGTTACACTACCAGTTTCTGTAAATCTCTCTAATAACCTTTCAAATGCTTCCGGTCCTGGCTTTCTTTCAAGGTTTGGAAATCTCTCTGCATATACTCTACTTGCTAGGAGACAATTTCTTGTAAACTCCCCAAGAATAAATATCATATTCTAAATTTCTTGAAATTAGTCATTATAGCAATTTCTTTTAAAGATTGAACGAAATACTGTGTAACATGGAACGAAATTTTTGACAACTTGGTTATTAAGTATACAAGCTTAAAACTGACACCAGATAACTTGCTCAGCAGTGAATCTATTCAAAATGCTATATTACTTTATGTTAATTAATGTTTGGTTTCACCGCTGAGTGAAAATCAACTGTTTCTCGTGGTTAATGGGGTTTCTTCTTGTTATAGACCATTTATGGGTAATTTGTTGAATATCCGATCTTACAGAAAGTTTCAAAGCGCAAATTAGCTACTAAAAAGACAAGCATTTTTCATTAATTCAACTCTAAAAAGAAATAATTAGCCAATGATCCATCCTAGGTGCATCAAATGAGGTATCAGTAGCAAGCGTAGTAAAAGGGCTTTTCAATGAGCTAAAAATATACAGGGTGTTCCATTTAAAAATTACGAGATTTCTTCGATTTTGCGAAATTGTGAACAACCTGTATAACGCGAGCAGTTGCAGAATTTATTTCACGTAGCAACGAAAGTGCATACTAGTAGAAAATATTCTATTCTATTGGTTTCGGATCTTTTGATTTTCCTTATGCAGAATAGCCTACTGAAATGTATCAATTTATCAAGTAAAATAATTATTATACAGAAACTATCAACTTTAGACCCATATAACATGATATCGATGTAACCAGCTTTCAAGCGCGGATTATTTTATCTATTAATATACAGGGTGTTCCATTAAAAAAATGCAACTTTAGTCTGGCATTTCCATCTGGAACACCCTGTATAAAACAAAATATTTTTAAAATGTGCGCTTGATGGTACGGAAGGATATCCGATGACTAAATATTTGACTAACTTTCAAATACGCGTGTAATCTTCCGTCCCCGCTTCGTTGACGGACCCTGTATTATGTGTTGTATGTGTTTGTTGTTCCGTAAACGTAAATCCAAATGACATTTGATAATGTCAATCACATTTGTTATTTATTTGTATGTATGAAACTGTCAAAATTTACGACTTCGTAGGTTAAGTAGTAAATTTTAATTTACGACATACTTCAAAATGTTCTCAGTAAATCACATGCTACTAGATTAACTTTTCAAATAAACACCCGTTATAATAGCAAAAATGCCGAAAATAGCGACTGTGCCTAGATGGATCGCACCTTATTCAAAATTGCGTATGTATGGAGAAAAATTGTTTTGCGTAGCATTCTGCAAGATTGTGAGTAAAATTTTAAGTTTATTTCCTCTTACTAATTAATTCAGTTTTTAATTATTCCTTTATCTTTTATTAACATTTATTTTATAACAAAACAACCGATGATGTGATATTTTTTTTGCAGATTACAAGTGAGAGATAGGTCCATGTCGATCAACATATAAAAACTCCATCTCATGCTGCAAAACTAACAAAGATGAAATTGGCGAAGAAGAGTCAGCAAACATTACCGCAATGTTTGCCATCAACTTCCAAAGGATCGGAACAAGAACAATTTAATGAAGATTTGCGTCAAATGTTTGTGTCGGCAGATATTCCACTACATAAATTAAACAATTTAAATGTCAAGTTATTTTTGCAAAAGTGCATCAGCAAATATAACATTTCCGACGAGACCACGTTAAGAAAAAATTATATTCGCTGTATCTATGCAGAAACATTGAATAGCATTAAGAAGGTTGTTGCAAACAATTATCTTGATATATGCGTAGATGAAACTACTGATAGCGTGGACCGATACATAGTTCATTTAATGATTGGTATCCTTAACGTATCGGTTCCAGCAAAATCTTATTTAATTTCATCCAAACAGTTGGAAAAGGCAAATAATTTGACAATAACAAGGTTTATACAGGAAGAACTAGCAACTTTCTTCTTACCGGAATCGATTCCAACAGTGAAAATTATATTGTTTTTGACGGATGCTGCACCATACATTGTGAAGGCAGCTCTCAACTTGAAAATCTTTTACCCAAATTTAATTCACACAACTTGCTTGGCGCATGGACTAAATCGTGTTGCAGAAGAAGGCAGGAATCATTTTCCTTCGGTAAATACTTTAATTAGTAGTGTTAAGAAAGTATTTTTAAAGGCCCCATTACGAGTTCAGTTTAATCACACGATGGGGAACGTGGTCGCCATTTTTCATGCATATCATTATGAAGAAATAAAGATAATTATTATTGATTTTAATAGGCATGCACAATCTGTGATAGACCCCCAAAAGTTGTATTCGTGTAAAGAAATACCTCAACAGTTGGCGTTTATTAAAGCCAATTACAGTTTAATTTCCACTTCTATATTGAAGTTGGAAAAACAATATATGTCGCTAATCGAGAGCGTTGAAATAATAAACAAATTTGAAAAGTCATGTTTTGATGTTAAATTAGGAATGGGACAGTCCGTGTCTGAAAATTTTTTAAGTGTAATAGGAAAAAATGAGAGTTTTAAAAAGCTAAAGGACATTGCTAAAATCTTGTGTGGTGATTCAGTAGAAAATATTGAGTTGACTATAGATGATATTTCTAATTTGAAATATGCTCTTATAACAAGTGTCGACATAAAACGAAATTTTTCAATGTAAAAATACATGTTTTCAGACAAGCGTCACAATTTTTCTGTTGAAAACTTTGAGAAATATGTGTAAATTGTTTTCATAGTTAATTATGATGTAAAATGTTCTAAATAAACTTGTAGTAAACATAATAAAATATTATTTTCTATAGTATTCTATTTTGTAACATTCCTCGTATTTTTTTACTTGCATATTTTTCATAAGAAAGTGCATATTTAGGCTAAAACATCTGCATATTTATGCGTATATTTTCAGTTTTTTTGCATATAATCCGGCCTTTACTTACATATTTGTTTGTGTAAATTAAGAAATCAATTGCCTTACTGAATAATCTCGCATGATCATAATAAATTTGATGTATTTGTACAATAATAGATTACTGTTTAAATTAATTTAAAATAACTTTTATCACATAATTTAGAACAATTATACTGGCCAACAAATTTTATTTTTAGTGTTTCAGTCACTTCATAGGTCAAATCTTATTAATTTTGGATTGAGAAAAACGAATATGACAAAAATAAATGTTTATTAGCTCTAGTTTCTATGGTATACAATAGGTGGAAGACTGGAAGTATGTTTTGTGTTCCGGAGTATCCCTACACACAGACCAGTAGTACTCCGCAAGCATTGATGTATTCCAACGGCCTTGATATCTTTGTTTGATTACAGAAATATCCTGATGGAGTCTTTCTCCGTATTCACCACTAACAGCTTTAAAACTAGAAGGTAAAAGTCTAGGTACGAGTGGAGAAATGGATTCTAAGGGACATGTTGGGAGTTGGTGGTATTTTTGCAGAAGTTACTGTCACCAACTGAGCGTAGCTATCATCACTTTTGTTGCCTAAAATCCGCGAATAACTCCCTGTAAGGCTTCTTAAGTTTATTTTTCTTTCCCCTCGAAAACTCGGCCAAACGCAGGAACATTTTGCATGTTGTCGAATTTGTGTCCCAACAACTTTTCTTATAATACAAAGGTATTTTTAATAATATAAAATATTATTAAAAATCTGGTGTGAAGAACACAAATACAGGTTCACTATTAATATTTTTGTGAACGTGTCCGAACATATCCCTCCCCAGAGACGTAGATACGTATTTCGCCTTTCTACAAGCTCTGTATCTGGAAATATTCTTTCTCCAGCAGGGGCGTACCGATGAGCTTGTAGAAAGGCGAAATACGTATCTACGTCTCTGGGGAGGGATATGTTCGGACACGTTCACAAAATATTAATAGTGAACCTGTATTGGTGTTCCTCACACCAGATTTTTAATAATATTTTATATTATTAAAAATACCTTTGTATTATACAAAACTGGTGGGATTTACCTACTCATGTATGTTTCAATTATTCTGAAACTTTTCTTATCTTTTGCATCGCTTAATATACGAAATTTATCTCTTAAGTACTTAAAGACTGGAAGTACTGGAAAGTACTGGAAGAAGAATATCTATTGGGTCGACGAGAGCTGCAGCAACGACATTTCTCTTGCTAGAGTTAAGATTTCTTATAGGCCAGTCTGTTTGAACAGAATGTGATTTATTATCAATACAGATTTTCCAGTTGTGTTCAACATACGGTATGCGCCAAAATAAACAACACTGAAATGCGTGTCATTGTTATGCGCATGTCTGCTTTTTGACGTATGATACTAGCAGCGTTATGTGTTTTTAGTAGTGCAAAGAACGTTGTTATGTGATGTTATAGTTGAGAATGGGTCTCACGACTGAGGAAAAAGTGTTTATCGTCGAGCATTATTTTCGATCGTACGGAAAAGGCAAACAAGGTGGACCGAGTTTGAAGTTAGTGACGGAAACATATCGCGATCAATTTCATAAAGAGGCACCTATCAACAAAGTTATGCTTTCTATTGTTGAGAAATTTCGTTGTTCTGGCAGTGTGTTGTGCCAACGGAAGGGAAGGTCTGGTAGGCCAGTAACTGTGAGAACGAATGGGAACCATGGACGTGTCCTCAATCAGGTTTTGCAATCACCGAACCGAAGTCTTCGGCCAACGGCATTTAAGTTGAATATCAGCAGTACGTCGATTCGGCGTTTGTTCAAAGATGTAGGTGGATTTCCTTACCGAATTCAAGTTGGACAACGATTGTCAAACCAAGATATGAATGCCAGGGTTGCGTATTGTGGACAATTTTTGGCTATGTTGTACGAGGATCCAGATTTCTTGAATAATGTGTGGTTCTCAGACGAAAGTCATATTCACTTGGAGGGTTACATCAATAAACAAACAACTCGCTTCCTTAGTTTCGGTAAGCCAGACGAGATTATCCAAAAACCGCGACATAGTGCCCGTGTGACGATATGGTGTGCAGTGTCAGCACACGGTGTGATTGGTCCGTATTTCATTGAGGATGATGATGGCACACCTCTTACTGTTACCCAGGAACGTTATAGAAACATTGTGGTAACGCCATTTGTCCAAGATCTCAGAGGGTTTTGTCGTGCCAGGGACCTTCGGATGGAAGAGCAGTGGTTTCAACAGGACGGGGCGACCAGTCACACTGCTCGACAATCGATAGCATTGCTGCAGGAAACTTTTGAAGGACGCATCATTTCCCGCAATTCTAATTTCAACTACCCATCACATTCCCCCGATCTTACACCACCGGATGCCTACGTATGGGGTATGTTAAAGGAGCAAGTCTTCAGCGGTACAGACCCACCCAGAACTGTTAATCATTTACGTGAGAAGATCGTCTCCTTTCTCAGGAATATGCAGCAACCTGTGTTCTCGAATATGTTTGACAATCTGCGTAACCGTTATGAGCAGTGCCTACAACGCCATGGCGCACATTTTGAACATGTATTCTATAGACATAATAATGTATAAGTAATAAATAATATACTTCAGTAATTTCAGTGTTGTTTATTTTGGCGCATACCGCGTATTTGGTTGAGTCGTGGAGGGCTGTTATGTTTACTCTAAACGACAATGAAACTAGTGCAAAAAATATTGGAAGTAAGGTTAAGGAGACAAGTGGAACCATCGCTAGCAGAAGCATATAGTGGTTTTGTTAAGGGTAGGGATATCCAGGATCATGTATTTACAATTAAGGAAATTATAAACAGAACTTTGTCAAGATCAAGATCAGCGAACCTTGGATTTTAGATATAGAAATGGCTGTAGACAGAATACGCCCATGAAAAAGGGAATTTCACTGTAATATTGAAGCAATTGCGTCACAATTCAACGACAAAAAACAGATGTGCGATTAACCGAATGAATAGTGCTATTCAATAACTGCGTGTTGTACTTAGATATGTTATAGACTATTTATGTGGTCCATCTTAATTTCGGCCTGATCTACTAATAACCCACGAAATCTTCTGTGTAATAAAAACTCAATGCAAGATTTAGTTCAAATTTAACGCAAAAATTCAACAACTTCCAATCGACGCGTACCTAAATTACCTTCCAATATAAAAATGAAGTCAATAACATGCTATATGTATACTCGTTCTTATTAATGACTGTATTAATAAGCACATTACATGCAATAACGTAAGGAAAACTCTTTCTTCATTGCATTTTAACGAGTGAAATTATTATTAATCCGGTGTATTATTTACGTTTCGTACGTTGCGCGTTTTACGAATTGACGTACCATCTCAACACATTTATGTGTGCACTTGTTGATTCATGTACACACACACACATTCATTTATGTACAATGTACACCTACGTGCGAACAAATGAATACGCGCGTACGGAATTTGTTTTTAATCGGGTAATTACGTCAATTAGACAAATTGATACGAATGCTGTTGTAATTCTGGGCTTGGTATCGAGTCATGCATTGGTAATTGATTGGTTTCTTTGATGCGAAATGAAGATGGACGTATATGTAAGAATTATATGATGGCGTAATGTTTTTCGTCTAGAAATTTTATGTTTAGATAAACATAAATACAAGAATAATTTGAAAAACAGATTGGGAGGATCGATTTCGACAAAGAGAAATTAATTTACATGCAAATATACACGTCTGTATCTGTACACATGGCCATACACCTCGTATTTTCCAACATTTACTTCTGTCTAAGACAAGTGTTTCTGTCAACAACTATAAGACTTTATCAGTTAGGCTAGTGAAGTAAATGCTTAATGAATCGCCTCATAGGTATAGCATGGCAATTTTCTCTTGACCGGCTATGCCGGTACAGAAGAGATTGCCACTTTCGGCATAGTCCCTTTTGTCCGTCAGATGTCACTAGATATTATATGGTGCCACCTGATAAGACAAAATTTGCTATGAGGCGATTCAATAAGCTTTTACTTCGCTAGCCTAACTGATAATAATAATAAGAAAGGATGTAGAAAAGGATCAAGAGGTTGCAAAGAACAGCTCCTGATTGATTCAGTTATGATGAAGAATGTGGTGAAAGCAAAAGAAAATCTCTACATGGCGTATATAGACTATCAGAAAGCGTTTGATAGTGTACCTCACTCGTGGCTGGTAGAGATTCTTAGGTTATATAGGATTGAGGAGCATCATATTAATTTTCTTAGTTACGCCATGACTAAATGGAAGACAAGTTTGTTAATGAAAACCCCTACAGAAAGTATTGATGCAGGTAAGATCAGTATTAAAAGAGGCACATTTCAGGGATACGCTTTGAGTCCACTGTGGTTTTGTTTAGCCTTGAAACCGTTAACAACTTTGTTAAATTCCCTAAATAAGGGATGTAATTTACTACAACCTGTCGTACAAATTAGTCACCTTTGGTATATGGATGATCTCAAATTGTATGCTAGGAAAAAGAATCATCTTCGCGATCTCCTAAACTGTGTTGGCCGTTATAGTAGAGATATCCAAATGAAATTTGGATTGGAAAAATGCAAAATAAGTTGCATAGAAAAGGGACAATGGGTTGAACATCGTGGGTTCGAAGTGGAAGGCGGACAAGGACTAGTTATTGGAATGGAGAGCAACGACTATTATAAGTATCTTGGTTATTTGCAGGCTAGAGGAATAGAACACAATATTGCAAAAGAATCAGCGAAAGATCAGTATTTCTCTAGGCTGCGATCGTAGTTGAAAACCAGATTGTCGGCAAGAAATATGTCCAAGGCAATAAACAGCTTTGCAACTTCCGTACTTACTTATGGATTTGGAAAAATTAACTGGACTGATACTGAACTTGAAACAATAGACATCAAGACAAGAGTAGAAGCCAGAAAATTTAGAATTCATCACCCACGTAGTGCGATCGAAAGGTTCCACCTACCAAGAAGGGAAGGAGGTAGAGGAATACCGAGTGCTTGTTGCGGGCATTATACACAGGTAAATAATTTACGAGAGTACTTTCTGCAAAAGTCGAAAGAAAGTAGATTGCATAATGCGATTGCTCAAATGGACAATTTTACGCCACTCAAACTGGCTAACGATGAATTCAATCCATCCACGAGAATCTTAAGTATACCCCAACAGAAAGAGAGATGGAAAAATAAATCTTTGCATGGCAAGTATCCGTTAACAATTGGATTTGAAAATTTTGACACCTCAGCGTCGCAGGTATGGCTGTATACAGGTAACCTGTTTGCAGAAACAGAGGGATTCATAGCCGCCATCCAAGATCAAGTAATTCCAACGCGTTCCTATAGGAAAAAAAATTCTTAAGGAGAATTTATCTGACATTAAATGTCGTGTATGCGCAGATAAGGAAGAAACAATTGATCATTTGATGGCAGGATGCTCTGTACTTGCCCCCAAACAATATCTCGAGAGGCACAACGGGGTTGCAAAAATATTACACCAGCTGCTCAGACAGAAGCACTTGTCGTATTCTGAAAATGTCCCGTATTATGAATATGAAGCACCTTCAGTTTGCGAGGACGAAAATTCTCGATTATATTGGAATCGCCAAATAATCACAGATAAAACAATTCCCAACAATATTCCAGATATAATACTGACACTGAAGAAGGACAAGATAACGTACATCATTGACATTGCTGTTCCGTTGGCAAAAAACACTGCAAGGAACTATAGTGAGAAAGTAAATAAATATTTATCTCTCAGCGACGAAATCAAGAGTATGTGGAAGATGGACAAGGTCCTAATAGTCCCAATTGTGATTGGCGCAACTGGAGAAATTCCACAGAAATTACACAAGTCCATAAATACTTTGGATCTCTACCAAAAACTTTATTTAAAAATGCAAAAAAGTGTCTTGTTAGACACGGCTGCTATAATACGTCGCGTGCTAAACTGATGTTGCAGCGCGCGAACGCGGGCAACGTGGCCGGGAAGCGAAATAACGGAACGGGTGGGGTGCTGATGTGGTCCTCTACTGGGTTGTAGCCAAGCATATGCCCTACCAAACTCTAGGGGGGTCTGCCCGATGGGCGGACAGGTGCCATTCCGCCTTTCCAGCAGGGGAGAGAGGAACCAAGCTACACGGCGCAAAACACGGCGCCGCGCAATGCACACACCACTAGGACCGGTCCTGAGCGGCAACCTGGCTAGGCCGCCGTTAACAGCACACACACGTTCGACGTGTGTGCAGTGCCCCCGCAATGGCGGAAAACGTTAAGATGGCACAAAGTGTGACCGTTGTCGACCGAAGTAGCCGCTAAGAGTGTTCCCTCGGTTGGCGATTAGCAACCCCGTGCAGGGTGCGCTTCGCTGGTCTGCGTCTTGCCTCGATGGGGCGAGGGTCGGGCCGTCGAAGTACTGCACGGAAAAGTAAAGAAGCATCTGCCATGTCTTCAGCATACGAGTACACAAGTGAAGGAAGCTTTTCATAAACTGGCGCGGGTATTTTATCGGAATGAGGCACTGGTCGAATTGCGAGGCCGATATTAGGATATACAATTTTATTCTTATTCTTCTTACTATAACCGGAGTTCGGAACTAAACAAAAATAGCAATCATCTACGTGATTTTTTGGTTCATGCCATATCACTGGAACACGAAAAGCTAATTTCTGATGTTTTTCCTTGCTTCACTGCAAATTTTCCGCACATGGTTTACACAGATTATGTGGAGACCATGACTTGTCCTGATTAGCAAGTTTTACGTCAAAATAAACCAAATCCATTTTCTTAACGAAAGGTGTAATAGTTACCCTTTGACTGGGAACGATGAAGCTGCCACAAATGTAGCAGAACGAATCGGCACTATTTGCACATCATCGAGTAGTATAAATGATGTAGTTTCTTCCTTAACAACTAACATCTAACTAACGTTTTATTATCACCCTTGTTTACTTTTAAATAGTCCTACGTGATCAATACTTTCTAATAAAATCTCATTAAACCCTAATATGTTCACTTAATAAAAAGGATTGGCTTAATAGACATGCATTTCATTATGATTGTTTACTAATTACTTCATTAATTACCTAAACATTATCAGGTGCAAGTGTATAAATAAATGTACTTGGAATGTCTTTCAATTCGTTGTGCAATTAAGAATTGGCTGCATTTACTTAACGATTTTCATGAATTTTAAAATCGGCAAACAAGAAGTGCCGAAAGACAACTTGACGTGATAGGGACAAATGGGTTTTGTTATTTGGCATTAGCCTACCAATATTAATTAAAAACAAGTGTCACATCATAGTCAGTAGAAAAAAAATTAATTGTTGACTAGCGTAATTCAACATATTTGTTTCACATTTTTTTTGTCCTGTAATTGGATATATGTATATGTGTTGTGCAAGAAATAAATTGTTATAAGTAATTAAACTTCTAGTTTCAAAAATTCATGAATAATTTAGAAACTATAATTAGTACACATCCCTTGTTTGGTAATTGTGTATATTGGTTTAGGTATGCTGATGACATATTAATTTGCTTTAACGGTTCAGATAGACAATTAAAAACTTTACATAATTATATCAACACTATTCACCCCAAAATAAATTTTACTATAGAAACAGAAATAAATAAAAGCATCAATTTTCTAGATTTAACCATATCACACAAAACTAATAAACACGAGTTCGCTATATACCATAAACCAATACATACAGATACCACAATACACGCTAATTCTTTTCATCCTATAACACACAAATTATCAGCATACTAATCAATGGTATATAGATTAATTCATGTACCTATGAGTAAAAGTAATTACTTTTACTCGACCTCGACTTTGAACTAAAGAGAATATACACAATAGCATTAAACAATGGTTACTCTATAAATAATGTCAATAACATCCTAAATAGCCAACAAAAATCTAAAACCCTTTCCTTAGTTTATCCCAAATTAAAATACATGATAATTAATTCCTATAATTCAATCACTTACTTAGGAAAAATTTCGGAAAAAATTGGTACTTTCATTAAAAAACTTAATAATGAACATATCATTTAAAACAGACAATACTATACAGAAAATTATTAAAAACAACAAAAATAAAATAGACAAAGAATCAACTCTGGTGTATATAAGTTAACATGCGAAGATTGTAGTAAGGTATACATAGGACAAACGGGGAGGACATTCACAATTAGAATGAAAGAACACGAGAGAAGCCATAAAGAAAAGAAAACAGATTCAACTTTCGCAAGTCATTGTATAGATATCAATCATAGATTTAATATAGATTTCAAAATTTTACACATTCAAGAAAAAAGTAAAAAATTTAACCTGTTAGAAAACTTAGAAATTAATAGATACAATAGTTTAGGATTAGCTTTAAATGATCAACTAGATTTAAACAACTCCCCTATATTAAATTTAAGATTGTAAAAATTTTTCCACCACCATTTCCCCAATAATTTTCACATAAATATTCAAACTTGTATTGTACATATTCAGTATTTCATCCACCTGATGAAGCCATTGTATGGCGAAACAATATTGTAGTGGTATTTACAATAAAAGAATTTTTGAAACTAGAAGTTTAATTACTTATTTCTTAGCGTTATAATGAAGTTTCAACAAGTATCTCCTTCGTCAATTAACTAAATAAACTGTTATTATTATTATTAAATAATATTTCCACATCAATTTGCGCACAGTGTATTTACTTGACATAATTCAAGTCCAGCTTTGTAGATTGCAACAAAAGTCAAAATTACATAAGGTTAAAAAAGTTGTCCTAGTTCTTATTTTTGCCAACAGTACTTTATAGATTTTCTTCAATTTCTGTCGTGTAATTGATGGTGACGGTCGTAGAAATAAAATTATTGTTATTATTACTGTATAACATGTGAAAAATATATAATAAATGAAACTTTGTGAAGAGATTTTGAGTAATTCAAATTTGTTATATTATTAAACACTCTATACTTATTGAGAACTTGTAATTTACTTTAAAATACCACCTTTTAAATTCTTGGTAGTTTGATACACTATTTCATTTTTATTTACGGGAAGGAAGGGTATTTGTTTCAGACCGTGAAGTTACATGAAGAATAAAATTATAGATTTTACAAATTCTATTATTTAGTGGCTTTGGAAAACTGTTTTACAATTACAGAGTGTGTTGTTTCGACAACGTACTCCTTGGAGTGGTGCATGAATTTTTGAAGACGCATCATTGTCTTGACATGATTTAATCATGCCTTTTGTAAGGAAGAGTTTGGTAACTTGAAGTTTTTTCGGCGGGTCCGTCTCATGTCGCCATAAATACATCTCTGTGTAAATGTGACAGGTGTTGCACGTAACACAATTTCGATAGGTTTAGGAGTTGTGCTTTCGTTTTGTCGCCTAACTGTGAGGGGCCAATTGGAAATCGTGTCTCAACGTTGCGTGTTTGTTTTTTAGACATGGCGACCTTTGTTTACAAATAGTCACCGCCGCATATTTATGTACTAATGTATGTAGTGCAGGTAGGAGTATAAGTATCGGGAGGCAGGGATTCGAATTCTCAGAAATTAAATTACGCGCGCGGTCAATTTAGGAAACGACGAAAAAAAAATGTAATTAGATTCGACAAACAGTTCACGAGAAGACATGAAATAGCGTGCATTTCCAAATGAGATATTTTTATCTGTACGAGTCATGAAATTAGTTTTTGACCTAAAAAGAATGCTTTTGTAATTACTATTTTTAACGCTAAGAAATAAGTAATTAAACTTCTGGTTTGAAAAATTCTTTTATTGTAAATACCACTACAATATTGTTTCGCCATACAATGGCTTCATCAAGTGGATGAAATACTGAATATGTACAATACTAGTTTGAATATTTATGTGAAAATTATTGGGGAAATGGTGGTGGAAAAATTTTTACAATCTTAAATTTAGTAGAGGGGAGTTGTTTAAATCTAGTTGGTCATTTAAAGCTAATCCTAAACTATTGTATCTATTAATTGCTAAGTTTTCTAACAGGTTAAGTTTTTTACTTTTTTCTTGAATGTGTAAAATTTTGAAATCTATATTAAATCTATGATTGATATCTATACAATGACTTGCGAAAGTTGAATGTGTTTTCTTTTCTTTATGGCTTCTCTCGTGTTCGTTCATCCTAATTTTGAATGTCTTCCCCCATTTGTCCTATGTATACCTTATTACAATCTTCGCATGTTAACTTATATACACCAGAGTTTGATTCTTTGTCTATTTTATCTTTGTTGTTTTTAATTATGTTCTGTATAGTATTGTCTGTTTTAAATGATATATGTTCGTTATTAAGTTTTTTAATGAAAGTACCAATTTTTTCCGAAATTTTTCCTAAGTAAGTGATTGAATTATAGGAATTAATTATCTTGTATTTTAATTTTGGATAAACTAAGGAAAGGGTTTTAGATTTTTGTTGGCTATTTAGGATGTTATTGACAATATTTATAGAGTAACCATTGTTAAATGCTATTGTGTATATTCTATTTAGTTCAAGGTCGAAATTACTTTTACTCATAGGTACATGAATTAATCTATATACCATTTATTGGTATGCTGATAATTTGTGTGTTATAGGATGAAAAGAATTAGCGTGTATTGTGGTATCTGTATGTGTTGGCTTATGGTATATAGCGAACTCGTGTTTATTAGTTTTGTGTGATATGGTTAAATCTAGAAAATTAATGCTTTTATTTATTTCTGTTTCTATATTAAAATTTATTTTGGGGTGAATAGTGTTGATATAATTATGTAAAGTTTTTAATTGTCTATCTGAACCGTTAAAGCAAATTAATATATCATCAACATACCTAAACCAATATACACAATTACCAAACAAGGGATGTGTACTAATTATACTTTCTAAATTATTCATGAAAATTTCCGCTAATAAGGGGCTTAGTGGGTTTCCCATTGCTAGACCCTCTGTTTGTTTATAAAATTTCTTTTTAAATTGAAAATAATTTTGTTCCAGGCACATTTCTAAGAGCTGTAAAATTTCGGTCTTTGTGACAATGTTCGTGTTTCTACGTTCTAGTTGTAAAGTAATTAAATCTATTACCTCCTGGGGTGGGATACTAGTGAACAAATTCGAGACATCAAAAGAAATGAGTTTACATTTGTTTGGTAATTGCAAGTTTGAAATGTTGTTAATTAATTCCTGGGAATTTTTAACGGAGAACTTAGATTTGAATTTAGTGTTTGTAAGAATTAAATCTATTAAGTGTTTGGACACATTTCTACAAGGTGCTATTACGTACGATACTATTGGTCGTATAGGTGTATTTTCTTTATGTAGTTTAATTAAACCGTATAATTTGGGAGGTAGGTGATTCATAGTGGTTAATATACGTTTTTAGTGTTATTAAAAAGAGAACCTGATTTTTCTATAGTTTGTTTAATTTGTTAGTAGGATCAGATTTAAGTTTTAGGAATGAATTATTATCGAGGAATTCATGAACTTTATGTATGTAGTTTGATTCCGGAATTGCTATAACTGTATTTCCTTTATCAGCTTTTGTAAATATAATATTGCTACTAGTCACTTTCTGTTTAATATTTAATTATTTTAGTTTGAATATTAAAATGCTTATTAGTAATACGGTAATTTTCTAGAATATGTTTAGCTGCATATTTATTTCCCTAGTTATCCTTTTGCTTATTTAAGGCTAAATCTGTTTCTACTGCTAAGATTTCTAAGTGTTTATTATTAATGTTAGGGGTTAAGTTGTATTTGAAACCTTTAGATAAAAGATTAATTTCTTCGGGTTTGAATTCTACATCCGTAAGGTTTTTAAATCGTTCATAAAAATTAATATTTTGATTTATGTTAACTAAAGGAATCGGCATTGTGCTATGTTTTTTACAGGAAATAAGTTTATCTAGTTTACTATTTTGAATTAACTATTTTTTAAATTTATAATGGAGTTTCAACATGTATCTGCCAAGTCAATTAATTATTTAACTATTTTTTGTGAATTATAAGATTAATTTTATCATGAATCGCATTATACAAAAGATCAAACTCTAAATTATAAAGTTTAAAAGTTAACTGTGAATGTAATACCTTAAGATATATTGACAACGTGTCTCGTTTATTGAATAGATTTTTCAATTCTTCCTTTATCCATGTTCTTTCGCCTATCTCGACTGCTTTTAAGCAGTCTTACTACATATTACTATTTTTGGTATTGTTTAAAGTTTTTATGTACTTAGATATTTCCAAAGCTATATTGACATTTTATCACGTTATTTTACTTCGTGTAAATATACACGGTGCGTTTAAAAAGTTATCTTTTACGGATAAAAAGCAAACGTTTCTATCAAGAAATCTACGTATGCTTGATAGAAACCATTTAGTACAAATTTATCTCTTTTGATTATAATTATTAAGACACATCAGCAAATCTATATCATTTGTCGTATCAACGTTGGGCTAATTAAACTGTAGCCTCTCTTAAATTTGAATTTTGTAGGATACCTGATAGCGAAGTAAATACTGTAAGTAGTATCCAAGCGAGAATCCAAATGGGAAGTGATTCAACTGACACAAAAAGGAAGAAAAACCAAACGCAATGAAGTCAGAAGACTTGGCGAAGTTAATATAAATCACGTTGATCTGAGAGAGGGCATTCAATGCCTCGCTAATAATATTTGCGAGATTTCAGCTAACTTTGTCATCGTAGATCTACTCAAGTTGTTGTGGGGCGAGCCAACTAAATCTTCAAAAATTTGGGAGAATTACATAAAATTGATTGGTCTGTAGTTCAGTATTGTAGCTTATAGCATTTAATTAATCGTTTGATAACGCTAGGAAATAAGTAATTAAACTTCTAGTTTCAAAAATTCTTTTATTGTAAATACCACTACAATATTGTTTCGCCATACAATGGCTTCATCAGGTGGATGAATACTGAATATGTACAATACAAGTTTGAATATTTATGTGAAAATTATTGGGGAAATGGTGGTGGAAAAATTTTTACAATCTTAAATTTAATCTCTTCTTCAGGTGCCATCTCCTCTCAGAAGGTTGGCTATCATCACGGCTATTCTCATTTTTGATGCTGCGGCTCTGAATAGTTCAATGGAGCTGCATTTATACCACTGTCTCAAATTATTTAACCAAGAAATACGTCTTCTTCCTATATTTCTTCTTCCCTGTATCTTACCCTGAATAATTATCTGTAGCAGAGCATGTCTTTCCCCTCTCAACACGTGGCCCAGATATTGTAGTTTTCTTATCTTTATTGTGTTCAATATTTCCTTCTCTTTCCCAATTCTTTTAAGTACTTCACTATTCGAAACCCTATCTATCCATCTTATCTTCAGGATCCTCCTATATGCCCACATTTCAAATGCCTCTAGACGCTTGTTAGTGTCTTGCTTTAGCGTCCAGGCTTCCATCCCGTACAGCAGCACCGGGAACACGTAACATTTCAATACCCTGATCTTGAGACGCAGACTAAGGTCATTGCCACACAATACTTTCCTCATCTTGTTGAATATATTCCTGGCTTGGCCGATTCTCGTTCGAATTTCTTCTGTATATTCATTTGTGTCGGTAACAGTTGTTCCCAAATATTTGTATTTCTTTACTCTCTCTATTGGCTGTTCTCCAATCCATAAGCCTTCTTGATGTCGGTTAGACTTTGTAATAATCATGAATTTAGTTTTTCTAACATTTAGTGTGAGGCCACTTTCTTCGCCATTTATTACAACCTGGTCCATTAATCTTTGTAAGTCTTCCAGTGATTCTGCGATAATAATGGTGTCATCCGCATATCTAATGTTATTAATAATTCTTCCGTTAACTTTTATTCCTATTGTTGTTTCTGCTAACGCTTTCTGAATGATGTTCTCAGAGTATAAATTGAACAACAACGGGGACAACACACATCCTTGTCTCACACCGCGCATTATCCTTATATCTTCCGATACCTCTTCACCCAGCCTGATATTCGCTGTCTGGTTATAATACAAATAAGCTATTATCCGAATATCCTTGTTGTCTATGTCTTTAGCTTTGAGAAGCCGAATCAAGTCGTCATGGCGAACCCTGTCAAATGCCTTGTTGTAGTCCAAAAAGCAGATGTACAAAGGTTGATTAACGTCCATGCATCTCTGAGCCAGCACGTTAAAGCCAAATAGTGCTTCTCTTGTTCCCATTGCATTCCTGAATCCGAATTGAGAGTCACTAAGATCTTGTTCTAGTTTTCTGAATATTCTCTGGTGTATGATCTTCAGGAATATCTTGAGGGTGTGGCTCATCAGGCTGATTGTCCGATGGTCATTGCATTCCTTTGCGTTAGGTGTTTTTGGCAGGGCAATAAATGTTGATCTCAACCATTCTGTGGGAATGATGCCTGTGTTATAGATTGTGTTGTATAGATCCACCATTACTCCTATTCGCCCCTCTGTTATGAGTTTAATCAATTCTGTTGGTATTTCATCAGGACCTGGAGCCTTATTATTTTTTGCTAATTTGACTGCATGTTGTACTTCTTCTCTTGTTATGCTTGGACCTGTACGACCACTGCCTTCATCCTCCATAGCTTCACGTCGGTGATCCTCGAACAGCTCCTGCACATATTCTTTCCACCTCTCAAGCTTTCGCTTTGTTTCAGCAATTATTTGTCCGTTTTTGTCTAAGAGAATATTATATTTATTTGTGCGCTTTATACCAGTTAATTCTTTAATCTTTTTATGTAGATTAAAATCGTCATTTTTCCTTTGTAACTCTTCTATTTCAGCGCATTTATCTCCATACCATTTCTCTTTGGCTTCTCTTATTTTCTTTCTTATCTCTTTATTTGTATTATTGTATTCCTCAATGTCTCTATTTTTTTTCAGTCGTCTTCTTTCCATTAACTTTAGTATCTCATTGGTCATCCAGGATCTATTGCTATGCACTACTTTCTTTTGTAGTATTTCACGACTGGGTGTCATTATCGCTTCTTTAATGGATTTCCACTTTTCGTTGGGATCTTCGTTTTTATTTAACCTTATTCTGCCCAACTCCTCATTGATCTTCTCAGTTACCTGTTTTCTTATTAGTGGTTCACGTAAATGTGATATTTGTATCTTTCCACTGGTTTTCTGGGGAATGAGCTTTTTGAGTCTAACTTCAAATTGCGTTATCACGGGATTATGATCTGTTTTTACGTCAGCGCCCGGATATGTTTTGGCAGACTTAATTGCATTCCGATATCGTTTATTTATTAATACGAAATCTATTTGGTTTCTACTAATCTTATTATTAATGTTATCAGCTGGAGACTTCCATGTATATAGTCTTCTTTCATGGAGTTTAAAGTAAGTGTTTGTTATAATCATGTCCTGTTCTTGGCAGAATTGTGCCAATCTATCCCCTCTTTCATTCCTAACTCCCAATCCGAAGTCGCCTATTATGTCTTCCACTCTTCCTTTTCCTATTTTTGCGTTGAAGTCGCCCATAATGATCGTGACATCTCTCCCCTTTGTCGTGTGCAAGGCCCGCTGTACGTCATCATAGAACTGTTCTATTTCGTCTTCCTCTTTATCGGCAGTGGGAGCATATATTTGTATTACATTCAGCATTCCTTGGGCTATCTGTAGTTTTATCATGATCACTCTGTCTGAGATAGGTATGAAGCTCGTTACGTGTCGAGATAGGTTCTTTTCTATTGCTATTGCTACTCCGTTCCAATGCTTAGGGTTGTTGTTTCCTGAGTAGTATATCTTTGCCTGTTGTATATTTATTACTCCTATGTCCGGCCATCTGGTTTCACTTAGTCCCATTATGCTCACATTCAATCGTTGCATCTCTTGAAGTACGTTATAGATTTTCCCGGCTTCATATACAGATTTGATGTTCCATGTGCCTATCTTAAATTTCTTCAGGTAACTCTTTGCCATATTCAAAACCGCCCCCCCCGGAGATCCGATTGGGGGACTAGAAACTCCGAAATATTTCGCTTTGAACTTAGCCATGTTTATTTTACTAGGGATATCCTTCGGATCTTTAATGTGGTAGTCATCCCGTGGCTTTCCACATCCTTGTACCGTTGGCTACTTATTAGTAGCTCTTCCGCCTTCGGGAGCAATTTCTTGCTTCCAGGACAAAAGAATGCTCTTTCCCCATTATATTGGGGGGGATTGCTTATACCGGCAAACACTCGGTCGACAGAGCCTCGTTAGTTGTCTAGCAGGGCGCACCACGGGCAGGTGAGGTTGTCAATTGGGTTTGGTGTTGTTCATCCTCACCCCTTACACCCCTTAAATTTAATAGAGGGGAGTTATTTAAATCTAGTTGGTCATTTAAAGCTAATCCTAAACTATTTTATCTATTAATTTCTAAGTTTTCTAACAGGTTAAGTTTTTTACTTTTTTCTTGAATGTGTAAAATTTTGAAATCTATATTAAATCTATAAATGATATCTATACAATGACTTGCGAAAGTTGAATCTGTTTTCTTTTCTTTATGACTTCTCTCGTGTTCTTTCATCCTAATTTTGAATGTCTCCCCGTTTGTCCTATGTATACCTTATTACAATCTTCGCATGTTAACTTATATACACCAGAGTTTGATTCTTTGTCTATTTTATCTTTGTTGTTTTTAATAATGTTCTGTATAGTATTGTCTGTTTTAAATGATATATGTTCGTTATTAAGTTTTTTAATGAAAGTACCAATTTTTCGACTTTTTCGACTTTGAAACTAGAAGTTTAATTACTTATTTCTTAGCGTTATAATGAAGTTTCAACAAGTATCTCCTTCGTTAATTAACTATTTAATAGTTTGATACTGTAATTTAGACTTGTTTTCCTTTTTCTTTGTATATAGGTGTAATTCTGATAATTTTCTAGATATCGGGAAATGTAGACGTTGGAATAATTTTATTGAATATAGCAGTCGATAGATCACATATAACTGAAACGCAATCTCTGATAAAAAAGTTGGAAGTCCATTGCGTGCTGTTTTGTTACGCTACTTAGAGCTTCATGAGATGCGAGTAATCCAGGTTCTTTATTTTATGAATTTGAAAAATCTTCGTTAACATCAGAGAAGCACAGACTTATAGGGAACAGGGCCACCCGGGAAAATTACAAGCCAAGGACGGGCCACTACAAAGAATACTTATTAACACAAATATTTTTATTTTTAAATAGTATGAATTACTACAAATGATAAAAATAAAAGAACATTCAAAAATGTTTGTTGTATTATGTAATCGTAATGTAATCTAATCATTAAAATGTAATATTTCATGTTTTATTATTTTGATGCATGACATTGCATTGACCTAACAATTTTGTTTATGTTTGGCTCCACATTACTTGTCGCCACACGTAAAATTGCTTCCAGATTTTCATTTGCCAGACGGTTTCGATTTTTTGTTTTGTTAAGTTTCATCACTGAAAACGTTTGCTCACAAATATACGTCGATTAAAATAAGCTTGCGCATTTCAATGCATTTATTCGCAATTCTTTATAAGCGGATTTGTCAACGCAACGGTAAAAGTTGAATAAATTACCTTCATTAAATTTGTTTCGTAAATTATCATCATTTTGCATGTCTACCAATTCCAGCTGTATTGCTTCCGGTGCATTTTCGGGTGAAATGTTGAACGGATTGCCGAAAATGTCTAATAGAGGTTTAACTTTCTTGAAGTCTAGAAAACGATCATGAAAAGCTTGTATTAAAATATTAATTTTTTCAACATAAGCGAAATTGACATCAGTTTTATCCAATTTCTCCATAATTTTCTTGTAGTTCAGAAAATGGCTATAATTGGCTGAATTGATTTGTGTCCTGAAAAGACTCAATTTGCATTGAAAGGACGAAACATGAGAGTATAACTGCGAAATCAATTGATCTTTGCCTTGGAGTCGCGTATTTAAGACATTCAACTGATTTGTGATGTCTACAAGACACGCTAAGTCACACAGCCCATTAGGGTTGTCGAGTTCGGAAACGTCCTTTTTCTTTTACTCCAGAAATATTTTGATTTCTTCAATCAAGTTAGGAAACCGCTCTAGTGACAACCCACGATTTAGCCACCTTACTTCAATGTAAAACAGGAGATCACCATATTCGCTTTCAATATCCTCGAGAAATTGTGTGAATTGTCGGTGATTGAGACCTCGTGATTTTATAAAATTTACAGTAGGTACTACAACTTTCATCACATTTTGAAATACCAATAATTTTGAACAGTATAATAATTTGAATAATTATGATGTATAATGCAATGAAACTGCATTAATTCCTTGCTATCTAAGTTCTTAGTTTGTAAATTCTCTTTTAACATAATTATTATCCCAGATTTACTTCCAACCATTGAAGGTGCTCCGTCAGTCGTAATTCCAGATAATTTCGTTAAATCCAAATCCATTATAGAACATTTTTCCAGAAGAGCTTTGAGCATGTCACTCCCCTTGGTTTGACTTATCAAAGAGCTCATACCAATCAGTTCTTCACTCACTTCAAAATTTTGCGTTACACCTCGTAAAAATATTGAGAGTTGAGCAGTGGAATTTATATCTGTAGATTCGTCGAGTGCTATAGAAAAATACTCAAAACTTTTCGATTTCGTAGCTAATTGCTCTTCTATATTAGCTGCTAATGTGGTAAGTACAGTTTGAACAGTCATCCGATTTAGTTGAATTTTCTCAAACCTCATTGTATCTTTTGGACCCATTTTTTTGGGGCGATATCTAAACACTGCTTAACAAACTCACCATCTTTAAAAGGCCGACAAGTTTTCGCTATTATTCGAGATATTTCAAAGCTAACTTCAGTAGCTGTTTCAGCATCTTGAATTGGTTTTGTAAACATAGCTTGCTGGCCTATTAGTTCCCTTTGTAAAGTGGAAATTTTTTGCGTTCGATTTTCGCCGGTTAATTTGGTAAAAGTATAATGCTGGATTCCATCATGCCTTTTCACATTATATTCCTTCGGAATAGAAACACTACTCTTGCATATTAAACAGACACTTTTGTTATGCGATGAAACAAAAAAGTATTTTTCGGTCCAAATATCTTGAAACTGTCGATTTTCATGTTCAACCTTACGACTACGTTTTTTACTGGGGCCTGGTTTATCCAAATCAAAATTGATATTATATTGTTACGTAGGTAGATACCAAGTTCGAACGACGAAATATTTATTCTTCACAGATTACAATTCAAGCAATATAACGTTCGCTTGTCCGCAGTAAAAACTTAACTGCCCGGATAGCGGGCGATGCGTTGTATTTATACGAGTTACCTAACATCGAGAACCTACCACATTGTTCGGGGATAATACCGACGTGTTTCGCGAATCTTCGAGTTGGTCTAGTTGGTTCGACAGATTTCTAGTCTCGTAACAATATGCTTGGAACGACGAAGAGCATACCTGTCCTACGTAGTAAACCAGAACGAGAAAGTAGTAGGTACTTAAAGATACATATATTACTAACAATTGCAAAAGTTAGAATAAAATAAAAAGGTAAGAAATATTGATTTGAATGGATTTTTACCTACTTTTGTATCTTTTCGAACAATTTTTAAAATTCGTTGGCCGGCCGTTGGCGGCAGAATTTGAACTTAATGCAAGAGTACGGCAGGTAGATGGACTATCTGCGTCAATATTCAATATAGCTGTAGACGGAATTATAAGAGATTGTGGTTTTAAATGAACTATTATTGAAAAATCAATTCAAGTCATAGCGTATGCCGATGATACAACATTAATAGCATGAGATCCAAATAGTCTAAGAGAAGCCTTGCTGAGACTCGACACGGAGGCAAAGAAGAGAGGACTTGAGATAAACGTCAAAACTAAGTGAAATAAGTGAAAACAAAGTATATGAGAATCGCAAGACAAAAAGAAAGCAAAGAAGTGGTTATGGGAAATTACAATTTTGAGAAAGTGGATATATTTAAACAGCTGGGATCCATGATATGTAGTAAGAATCAGAAAATACACGAGGGGAAACTTCGAATTCAAGCAGGGAACAGAGCATATTATAGATACAAGAAATATATGAAAGATAAGCATTAACAGAAAAATAAAAATATATAAAAGCCATTAGACCGGTAGTGACATATGCTGGAGAAACAATGAGATTAACACAAGAACACAAGAAGATTAACAGAAGAAGGAAAATAGTCTGAAGAATTTATGGACCAAAGAAAGAAGATGATGGTTATAGAAACTTTATGAATCATGAGATAGAAAAGTTATTGGAGAGAGCAAACATGTTAAGAGTGATTAAATTGATGAGAATAAGATGGTATGGACATGCCAACAGAAGAGACGAAGGGTAAACGTTGAGACGAATTACAAGATAAAAGGCACATGGAGCACGAACAAGAGGTAGGCCAAAAATTAGGTGGGAGGACAAAGTTGTGGATGATTTCAAAGACCAGAGGACCGTAGCAGGATAAGTACTAATGTTAAATAGGATGGAATGGCGAAAAATAGTGAAGAAGGCAAGAACGCACCTATAGACCAACGGAAAATGGAGTGAGTCACCACAAAATAAGTCTTACGAGCTCAAAGAGCGGCTGCAATTTCAAAATGTATAGTCTTAGTCGACGTAATTTCTGGGTAAACAGGAAGTCTTATTTGAAAATAAATACACTCCGCGAATTGCCTATTCGCATTAACTTGAATATGGAAAAGTAGCCGTATCAAAAATATTCGAATGGATCTATACATTTGCTTAACCCTGTACAGGCTGATTCATTTTCGGCCCTCACCATGGGGATCTCGCTTATTATTGGAGATAGAGTATAGGTTTAAATTTGGCAAAGTTGTTAAATTTTGTGTTTGTTATAAATCCGTAAAGAAAATAGACCTGTGACAACTGACCTTCGTTATTTAAAAAAAACGCGAAAACCCCATTTTCTTCTTTTACCTGTAGCACCGACATTTGGCCTTGTAGAGAAAAAATAAAAACAGATCCAGATTATACGACGTTTCGTTTCTTTCTGGCCATCATCAACTATCTAATTTCTTATAGGCGCCATATTGGATTTTGACATCTTCAGAAAGAGTTTTTTTTCTGCTTTCAACCATGTACCACATGCTGACTATAGCTTTTGACATTAGGTTTTATTTGAAAGAATAAATTATAAGATTAAATAAGGTAGCCTTTGGAATTTCAATCTGTCAAACATTCATTTATTGTTCATTAATAATACAAAAATGTCATACACTAACGAAGAGAAACGAGATATGATAAGTATTTTTTATTCTTCGAAACGAAATTCAACAGTAGCGAGTACAAGATAACAAAAACATTAATAAAAATACATAGAAAAGTAAACAATAAACAATTACAGTAAATGTTCAATTATCTGGCCATCTTCGGTAATGCACAATTGGGCACGCCTTCTGGCATTTTGTACTGCCCTTTGTATAGCTCTCCTAGGAACTGCATTGAAGGCATTCTGAAGTCTGTCTCGTAATTCTTCAATGTTTTGTGGCGCATCTAACTCATAAATATTATTTTTAACATATCCCCATAAAAGAAATCTAGCGGACTTAAAGCAGGTGATCTCGCAGGCCATTCAACAACTCCCCTATTTCCAATCCAACGGTTTCCAAATCTTGATTTAAGAAATTTCTAACAACAGCTGCATTGTATGCTGGTGCGCCATCTTGTTGCCACCATAAATATTGTAATTGATTTAATGGGATATTGTCGTCAAGATAGTCAGATACGTATATACGTAAAATGTTTAAATATCTTTCTCCATTTAAATGTTCTTCATACATAACTGGTCATAAGAGACGATTTGCCAAAATACCCATCCAAACGTTTATTCCAAAACGATGTTGTGGTCTTCTAGCCCTGTTTTGTCGGGGATTTTGTACTGCCCAATAGTGCTCCGTATTTCTGTTGAACATTCCAGAATTTATAAATTTTGTTTCATCTGACAAGATGATTTTGCTTAAAAAATTTTCGTCATTTTCTATCCTTCCCATTAACCAATTACAATATTCTAGCCTTCTCAAATTATCTCCAGGCAGTAAAGAGTGACTAACATGGATCCTGTATGGTTTAAACCTACTTTTATGTAAAGTTCTCCAAACTCTGGACTGGCACAAATTTAATTCTGACGCTACTTCGCGTGTAGAAATTGATGGATTATTATTTATCTATAAAAATACAAGATTAACATGAAATTTGAAAAGACACTTTTAATTTACCATTTGTAAAATATCTTGTCGATTTTCATTTAAATTCCTGTTGTCTTGACCATTACGCGGCTTATTAAACGATCCATTCTCGACCAAATTTCTGTCGAGATCTAGAAAAATGGTACGATGAGGCTGTTGTCGTTCTGGATATAATTGTAGATATCTTGTACTCGCTACTGCTGAATTTCGGTTCGAAGAATAAAAAATACTTATCATATCTCGTTTCTCTTCGTTAGTGTATGACATTTTTGCATTATTAATGAACAATAAATGAAATGTTTGACAGATTGAAATTCCATGGCTACCTTATCTAATCTTATAATTTATTCTTTCAAATAAAACCTAATGTCAAAAACTTTAGTCAGCATGTGGTACATGGTTGAAATCAGAAAAAAAAAAATTTCTGAGGATGTCTAAATTCAATATGGCGCCTATAAGAAATTAGATAGTTGATGATGGCCAGAAAGAAACCAAACGTCGTATAAAAATTTAGAGTACACCACTGGATAGAGGTTTAGAAATGGCCACAAGGATGTGTTTTTATATTTTCTCTACAAGGCCAAATGTCGGTGCTACAGGTAAAAGTTTTTTATTAAATAACGAATGTCATTTGTCACTGGTCTATTTTCTTTACGGATTTGTAACAAACACAAAATTTAACAACTTTGCCAAATTTAAACCTATACTCTATCTCCAATAATAAGCAAGATCCTCATGGTGAGGGCCGAAAATGAATCAGCCTGTATATCCAGGTGGTAAATTAAAAAAAGCACGCAAAAAATGTTTTCGTAGACTTGTGCTTTTAAATAAAATATGCACTCATCGTTCGAAAATAATTTTGTTAAATTATTAACTTACGTAGTCAAAAGTCTTTGTGTGGTAGTTTAAATAAAACAAAAATGCAGTACCGACTCTTTACAACACCTAATGCTACCTACGTTCGAAATGTTTTGTCTTTTCCATTTCCTAACTATGTTATAAAATTTAAAGACCTCCTAACAATGTCTTGAAGATGGACGAGTGTATATGGTTTGTGTTGATCTTAGTCTTACATGACCAAAGATAACGAACACATTTAACATCTTATGTCCCGAAACTAATCTGTTTTATGTGTAAAACACGATTTTTGTCGGCTGCTTAACAAATGAAAATTAAATGTGTTTTAAATTTTATTCATTCTCGTTGACTTTTATGTTTTCTCCCTTAACAGGATTACATTGCCGTTAATAAGTGGTTGAACCGAAAGTACACTATGCGCTTTACTATACGTATTTTTTGCTGACTTTTCATAATGAAACAGACAGGTAGAGAGGCGTTAACCATATACCGTTCTCAATAAATAACACTGTCGACTGTTAAGTTCGTTCGGGTTAATCTTTCTGTGCAAACATTTAAAAAAGTCAATACATCACCGGGTTTTTTTTTATTTCCAAGATCTTGTGCATCGCGCTATCAGTCTCAAAGCTACCGGTTTTTCTATTTCAACGTATTTAACCGTGGTCCACTTACGTGTATTTGAATAAGTTATCTGTATTTGTTTTATTTTTACGGGCACTGGAATGGAAATAAGTTAATGATATCGTTAGAGTTAAAGAGGTTATACATATGCACGTGAAAGTGTTTACATCAAAGATATCGGAGTATTAACAGGACCTTTTTAAATTGTTTGTCCGGAATACCGGTAACCGATTCCATTTACATAATAGCTGTTGACGTAGTTAAATATTTGTTGTTGAGAGAAGCTGTTTAGTTACGATAATAACAATTCTATTATTCTTGATCTGTGCATCAAACTGCCATTGTTGGTTGTTCTTAGAATTGATGAAGATGAAGTTTTGAATTGTCTAATGTAGTGGATACCAAAGTGTCTAGAGTAAAATCTTTATTTCAAGATAATAAATATTATCGAACAAAAATAATATCCTAAACTTAATTACTGAGTGACTATAAATGATCCAAGCAAATACATAATTTGGAAATTCTGAGTAATTGACATGCCTGGCTATTCGCTTCTTATTTACAATTTTAGGTTTATAAATATATATGTATGTATGTATATACTATGTATATATACAGGCTGATTCATTTTCGGCCCACACCATGGGGATCTCGCTTATTATTGGAGATAGAGTATAGGTTTAAATTTGGCAAAGTTGTTAAATTTTGTGTTTGTTATAAATCCGTAAAGAAAATAGACCTGTGACAAATGACCTTCGTTATTTAAAAAAAAAACGCGAAAACCCCATTTTCTTCTTTTACCTGTAGCACCGACATTTGGCCTTGTAGAGAAAATATAAAAACACATCCTTGTGGCCATTTCTAAACCTCTATCCAGTGGTGTACTCTAAATTTTTATACGACGTTTCGTTTCTTTCGGCCAATCATCAACTATCTAATTTCTTATAGGCGCCATATTGGATTTAGACATCTTCAGAAAGAGTTTTTTTTCTGACTTTAACCATGTACCACATGCTAACTAAAGTTTTTGACATTAGGTTTTATTTGAAGGAATAAATTATAAGATTAAATAAGGTAGCCATGAAATTTCAATCTGTCAAACATTTCATTTATTGTTCATTAATAATACAAAAATGTCATACACTAACGAAGAGAAACGAGATATGATAAGTATTTTTTATTCTTCGAACCTAAATTCAACAGTAGCGAGTACAAGATATCTACAATTATATCCAGAACGGCAACAGCCTCATCGTACCATTTTTCTAGATCTCGACAGAAGTTTGGTCGAGAATGGATCGTTTACTAAGCCGCGTAATGGTCAAGACAACAGGAATTTAAATGAAAATCGACAAGATATTTTACAAATGGTAAATTAAAAGCGTGTTTTCAAATTTCATGTTAATCTTGTATTTTTATAGATAAATAATAATTCATCAATTTCTACATGCGAAGTAGCGTCAGAATTAAATTTGTGCCAGTCCAGAGTTTGGAGAACTTTACATAAAAGTAGGTTTAAACCATACAGGATCCATGTTAGTCACTCTTTACTGCCTGGAGATAATTTGAGAAGGCTAGAATATTGTAATTGGTTAATGGGAAGGATAGAAAATGACGAAAATTTTTTAAGCAAAATCATCTGGTCAGATGAAACAAAATTTACAAATTCTGGAATGTTCAAGAGAAATACGGAGCACTATTGGGCAGTACAAAATCCCCGACAAAACAGGGCTAGAAGACCACAACATCGTTTTGGAATAAACGTTTGGATGGGTATTTTGGCAAATCGTCTCTTAGGACCAGTTATGTATGAAGAACATTTAAATGGAGAAAGATATTTAAACATTTTACGTACATACGTATCTGACTATCTTGACGACAATATCCCATTAAATCAATTACAATATTTATGGTGGCAACAAGATGGCGCACCAGCACACAATGCAGCTGTTGTTAGAAATTTCTTAAATCAAGAGTTTGCAAACCGTTGGATTGGAAATAGGGGAGTTGTTGAATGGCCTGCGAGATCACCTGATTTAAGTCCGTTGGTTTTTTTTTATGGAGATATGTTAAAAATAATATTTATAAAGTAGATGCGCCACAAAACATTGAAGAATTACGAGACAGACTTCAGAATGCCTTGGATGCAGTTCCTAGAAGAACTATACAAAGGGCAGTACAAAATGCCAGAAGGCGTGCCCAATTGTGCATTACCGAAGATGGCCAGATAATTGAACATTTACTGTAATTGTTTATTGTTTACTTTTCTATGTATTTTTATTAATGTTTTTGTTATCTTGTACTCACTACTGTTGAATTTCGTTTCGAAGAATAAAAAATACTTATCATATCTCGTTTCTCTTCGTTAGTGTATGACATTTTTGTATTATTAATGAACAATAAATGAAATGTTTGACATATTGAAATTCCATGGCTACCTTATTTAATCTTATAATTTATTCTTTCAAATAAAACCTAATGTCAAAAACTTTAGTCAGCATGTGGTACATGGTTGAAATCAGAAAAAACAACTCTTTCTGAAGATGTCTAAATCCAATATGGCGCCTATAAGAAATTAGATAGTTGATGATGGCCAGAAAGAAACGAAACGTCGTATAAAAATTTAGAGTACACCACTGGATAGAGGTTTAGAAATGGCCACAAGGATGTGTTTTTATTTTTTCTCTACAAGGCCAAATGTCGATGCTACAGGTAAAAGAAGAAAATGGGGTTTTCGCGTTTTCTTTTTAAATGACGAAGGTCATTTGTCACAGGTATATTTTCTTTACGGATTTATAACAAACACAAAATTTAACAACTTTGCCAAATTTAGACCTATACTCTATCTCCAATAATAAGAGAGATTCCCATGGTGAGGGCCGAAAATGAATCAGCCGGTATATATGAAAAAATGTGTGAAAGTCATATCCACCCGGTATGTGCAGATACCGATTTTTCATAGTTCTTACTAATCTTGAGTACACATTATCCGGGAATAGATACGACTTTCATTTCTATACTGCGTGTATACTGTATGTGTTAAATATCATTAGGCATAGAGAATCAACGTATGAGTACATACAATGTATACGTACATGAGAAAGCCAGTCCAATGCCAGCGAAGACTGCGACGGCTGACGATTGCCTCCGATACCGATTGACTGGAAATTTTGCATTCAGTCTAGCTGCGGCCGTTACAGTTTGAAAGCTTACAATAAAATTAATGTATAATGGCTCTTTATAGCCCACTGAAAAGCTTCAGTTAGTAAAATGGTTTTATGCTGGCAAGTCTGCAATGGAATGCATGAATGTGTTTGCACTGACTTTTGCTGACCGTTCTTTGCCTTGCAGACAAACAATTTATAATATTATAAATAAATTTGAAACTTGTTTCTGTCTCAGTAACTGTACGAAATGCAAACCAAGAGAGGTATCACCACAAAAAAATTGAGTAAAGAGAACGGCGGGATGTATTAATTTGTAGTATTGTGGAAATTGATGACACGAGATCTACTAGAAGTGCTGCCGAGGAATTGGGTACAAGTAACACAACTATTTCAGGTATTTAGAAACGTAATGGTTTAAAATGTTTCAAATATTCGAAAACTCAAGAAATATTTCCCGAGGATAATTTCCGGAGAATGGAGTTTTGTAAAGACGTTATGGAAAAGATACATCGAGATGAAAATTTCGTTAAAAATATTCTCTTCACCGATGAATAAACTTTTCCATTACACGGAAAGCACAATCCAACTGTTCTTCGATATTTGGCTTCGGAAAATCAACACCGGCATTTTGCAAATCGCACTCAGTATCCTCAAAAACTAAACGTGCGACTTATCAGACCACGACATCCCCTACTGTAGGTTTTCTAAACCTGAAATTGTTAACACACCGAAATGTCAAACTTTCAGAGATTATTCCAGTTTTAATTACGATCTCTTCATGAAAGATTTAACCATTATTCCCTTCAATCACATGTTTTTTATGACTCTAAATGACAAACTGGATTTTTTCAATCGTGTAATTCATAATTTATTCAACGCTTATGCTCCCCTTAAAACGGCAAAAATGACGAAACCTCATAAACCTTGGATAACTGAAAATATTAAACTTTTGCAGAAGTTACGCAACGATGCTAAGAGTAAATTTAGGAGTCAAACTGGAGTCTCACTGGATTTATTACAAACAACTCCGAAATTATACTACTTTGGCTATTAGAAATGAAAAGACAGCTTATTTTCAACATTTGTCTTATAATAGCAACAGTAAATCTCTTTGGCGCGAACTTAATCAGTTAAATATTGGAAGGAAAAAGAAAAATGAGATTTCATATGAATTCTCAAATCCGCACTTGATTAACGCTGGGTTTATTAACAACAAACCTCTCGTTTCTGTAAATTTTCTGGAATGTATTAATAATTACATTAGTAATACTTCTCCGGACCTACAAAATACTTTCGTATTTCACCCTGTCGACGAGAATGTCGTGTTTCGATTCATCATTCAGTATTAAGAATACTGCTGTCGGTAGTGATGGCATTGGCATTCACATGCTGAGATTGCTCATACCGTATGCGCTTCCATACATAACTCATATAATAAATTGTTGCGTAACAGAAAGCGTTTTTCCGGTAACGTGGAAAAAATAACTTGTAATCCCTATACCTAGAAATGTGAACGCTGCTAACATCGGTGACCTTCGACCTATTAGTTTATTGCCTGTTCTAAGCAAAGTCTTGGAAAAAATACTAAATACATAAATCACTGAACATCAGCAAACTATTGATTTGCTCCCTCAGTGTCAATCCGGTTTCCGAATTAATCATCGTTGTACTACTGCACTTTTGAAGGTCACAGATGACATTCTCAGATCTAGAGATTATAATGCTATGTCTCTATTGGTTATACTAGATTACAGTAAGGTGTTGGATACTGTTAACCATGACATTTTATTGGCTATTCTTTATCATCTCGGGTTCAGCAGTGGTGCCTTGGGTCTGGTACTTTCGTACTTCTCCGAAAGACATCAGTGCGTAACGTTGCGTGACACGTATCATCACCATTGCATGTGACAAGTGGAGTTCCACAGGGATCAATCCTTGGCCCTTTATTTTTCTCCATTTATACCAGCCACTTACACAAATGTGTCAAGCACTGCCAGGTGCAAATGTATGCTGATGATATGCAGCTCTATGTTGGTTTCACAAAAAAAGATGTTCAAGTTGCTATTGATAAGATTAATCACGACTTAGAGCGCATACAATCATTTTCGCAGAATCATGCACTAAAGATCAATCCGGAAAAGACCACTGCCGTCTTGTTTGGTAACCCTGCATTAATTCAGAACATCAAAGAACAAATCATCATCAAAATTAATAATGCAGAAGTGTCGTTGGTTGATTCTGCATAAAACCTAGGTTTAATCATTGATTAAAAACTTCCGATACAAGAAACATCTTTCAAAACTTATTCAGGCAGCCTAGGCCAATCTCAAAACATTGTATCCTTATCGATCAACTTTTGACATCCGTACTAAAACCATGTTATGCGAGAGTCTTGTTTTGTCGCTATTTAATTTTGCGTCCACAATCTACGGTCCTTGCTTGGATAGTGCTGATCGAGCTCGCGTACAGAAGGTTCAGAATGCGTGTATGCGTTATATTTTTGGTATACGCAAATTTGAACAACAGGAGAAAGCTTCAAGCCTTATGTCTATACCATCAAATTATAACTTTGAAAACGCCATCGTACTTAACTGAAAAGATACGTTTCCGGTCTGATGTACACAATATAAATCTCTGTAACACCAACTTGATTAGACCCCCCCAAACACAGATTGGCGCTTTTTGAAAGATCCTTCACGCATAACATTTATCTGCTGTACAATTCCATTCCGGCTTGTTATAAATCCTTGGAGACAAAGGCAATCAGGAAACAAATCATGTACTTTCCTTTTAAGCGTCAATAATGGTTTTCGGCTAGTATGTGCGTGTATGTATCTATATATATATATATATATATATATATATATATATATATTGTTAAAAGGCTGAAGGCCCCCATGTTGGTAGATTGAATTTAAATGGAAAAGTAATGAATTAATTTGCTAAGTACATTAAAAATAATTTGAAAATTCACAAGTGTGGAGTTATAAATATGACCTAAAGATGGAGTTAAGTTTAAATATTACAGTTGTCTCTTGTATAATATTCAGAACATAAATAAATGTATATAAACAATTTATACTTAACTTTAATAGGCCTCTTCCAAGTGCAAAACTTATTGTTAAATACTTTATGTGTATCTTAATCTAAGTGCCGGCTAGCTGCGTTAACATTAGTGATATTACCCATTGATGATAATATTAAATGTGTGAGTTGGGTACCCAATAGAATATAGATATGTGTTTTAAAACAAGTTATTAAATATGTGATGCTTCTGGATGTATAATTTAATAAATAAAACAGGAGAGTGGAAGGCAAAAATAACTGGTTTAATAAGAAAATTCTATTCAAAAAGGTAAGTTTTTAACATGATAGTGAAATGCATTAACATATATATAGTCACGTGATCAGATATGTTCATGCTTGTTAGGTTAACTGATTTTAATGAGATAATGTTTTAAATTTGATCTAAGTAACTATAATTATAACGCAAGGGAACTGTATTTTTCCGTTTAAAAGGAATACTAATTAAATATTAACATAGTTGGTATACATATAAAAATATCAACGATTATGTTAAAATTTAAATACAAATTTCAATATTTTAGGAAATGTAAAAAAAAATAAATAAGTACTCAAGTTAGTCTGACGGTGGATACAGGATGTTCGAAAGGTGTTTGGATACCTATACTCAGGATAAAGGCTCTGGTTGTGGAAATATACTGGTATCGTCTCTTGGCGTAGGCAGATATGTAGGTAGCGTTGTTTCTCTTCAATATCCAGGCGTCTTATTTGTAATACTTGTTTGTGTTTATTTAATCTCGTTAATAAAATTTATATAAATGAAATAATTTACTATGACTAATCGCTTGGATATTTTACAAAAATTATAGTTTCAATTTTATAATAGACAAAACTGTTTTTGAAATGTTCAATATTTCGCTAGATACCTGTTTACAATTGGGATACTTCCCGTCGTATACAATTCAAACAAGGTACAGCTATATCCATAATATGTGTCAAAAATATACTCAATCAATTAAGTTAAATATCTTCGGTAAAATAATAATGTAGATGAAAATGACTTAAGCAAATGACTACAAGAAAATTGAGCAATTAAAAACGCGGAATTATGACATGTCATGTGAAAAATGCAGTTCCAACAGTATCTTATATTCTAAATTAACATTATAAGTTTGAAAATTATTCTGTATTTTTATTTTAGGGCCTCTTATGTACATGGGTATGATCTACTACAATATATATATATATATATATATATATATATATATATATATATATATATATGAAAAATTTTGTGAAAAACTTATCTGCGCGGAATGTGCATATATCGATATTTCACTGTTTTTTACAGATCATCAGTGCCCCTTACCGAAGACAGACATGTTATTCACTTCTATACTACGTGTATATATACGAACTGTAATGAACTTCATGTGTATGAGAATTAATAATTATTAAATCTCATTTTACATGCGATTGTCGCTATAATTTGTTGCATTTAATTCTACAATTCGGCAAATCACTTTTGCCCTAGATTGTAGACGCAACAAGCCGCGACATCAACTGTACAAGTTGTCAGTACAAATGAAAAATTTTGTGAAAAACTTATCTGCGCGGAATGTGCATATATCGATATTTCACTGTTTTTTACAGATCATCAGTGCACCTTACCGAAGACAGACATGTTATTCACTTCTATACTACGTGTATATATACGAACTGTAATGAACTTCATTCAATTAAATGCAACAAATTATAGCGACAATCGCATGTAAAATGAGATTTAATAATTATTAATTCTCATACACATGAAGTTCAATATATATATATATATATATATATATATATATATATATATATATAATTGAAAAGAAATTATCGACCGTGATATATTATCAAAAATTAATTAAAATTCGGGTAAGCGGTCAATTAAAAATCTCCTTTATTAAATTACCCTATATTTCGCGACAGACTTTGTCGCTTCTTCTGGGGTAAAAAATGTAGAGTTACAAAATAATCAAATTGACGTACAAAATATATATATATATATATATATATATATATATGTATATATTGTTGCTTTTTTTTCTGTTCCTCTGCGTCTGTTCTGCACTTATAATTCGTGACTGGATGTTACAGGCTTTATTGCATATTGCGATATTTGCATACTGTTTGTTTTATTTATTTTTTATATTTTTATTTTGCTATTCTTATGTAGAATAGCAGAATATTATTTTTAAGTTAGACTAGGCAAACTTTTTATTGTTAGTGATCGTGTGCTGATTTGTTATTTTCATATATGTAATGAGAAAAATTTGTGTTGAAATAAAGGATATATTATTATTATTATTATTATTTCCTCCATTCACAAGAACATTCAATTTGTCCTTGGTTGCCAGTGTGTTAACCCATCGGTTCGTGAGAACAAGATGGCTGGCATAACTATCATAATATTATTATTATTGTTGTTTATTATTTCCTATTTCCAGGTATTTTGCCGTAACCTAACTATGCAGCTTTCCTCCATATGGCATGCTTCTTTCTTAATAAGCAGATAATAACACCTCCCACCATGTAGGGGGGGAGGGGTTCATTTTCACGGCCCATAGGGTCCGGCGCTTTAGTTGTTATATTGACGAAGTGGGTTGGGATGAAGGTATCTCAACAACATCCTCGCCTGCGTTCTTTGTTTCTACTGAAGCATGGCATGTTTGTGTTTCATTTCCAATTTGCTGTTTCGGTCGTTGCTGGTTAATCCTACCTGGATCCTGCTGCTCCGACCCACCACAGTATCCTTTTCATCCAGTGTTTGGAGCAAGTGTAGCTCATTGGGGCTGCTAACCCAACGCAACGGTTAGCTCAGGAACCCGTGGGGTCGCTAGTCCCCAGTAACCTATCCCTAGGCTACCCTGTGCGGGGTTATTATTATTATAAGTAACAACACCAACAACAATGCAGGCATGGGGCAAGACACCTATAAATCTCTTCTATGCATATCCAAGTTAACTGACAAAATTAAGACCCTTTTTCGTTATCATTAGCCCAAAATAGTTTTGACTTCTAGGTACTATTCCAGGAAGCTACTAAACTAAAGAGCCCGATACATTCGCTTCAATAAAATCATAGAGAAAATTCTTTCTTTGGAGACTGTGGTTAAGTAAAAAACTTAAAAAAGGTATATAACCCCTTACCACAATTATTAATCGTATCCTAAATACGTATTTCGACAACTAAGTTGTCATCATCAGTAGGTAAAAACCACTAATTAAAAAGTCGCACATGGGGCACAGTAAAGCTAGAGAACCGCTTAACGCAACAACTACTTTACACCGCGTCCACGTATAGACTCCAACTACTTTACACCGCGTCCACGTATAGACTAATTTTAAACATCCCTTACCTACTGATGATGACAACTTAGTTGTCGAAATACGTATTTAGGATACGATTAATAATTGTGGTAAGGGGTTATATACCTTTTTTTAAAAAATCATAGAGTTTATGCAGTCAAATGCAATGAATGCTCCAAATGGTATATAGGTCAGACAGCCCAGAGGTGGCGTGAATGTAGCACCCAACATCGCAGTGATTCGAAGGTAAGCCACAAAAAATGTACCTTGGGATCTCATATCAGTACTTACAGAGTACGAGACTCATCCGTAAACAATGCGGAGCTCCATTGATCCATTGCCCAATGTCCCTTTTCACGGGCAAATCGTAGTCGCTGAACACGATGAGCTGAGAGCAAAAGTGGACAAACAGCAGGTTTCCTTGACATCAATCGGTATTCCTTCAATCTTCGGCGAACGGTCCGTGTTGAAACTGTAGTACCGTAAACGAATTTTAATTATGATAACACACAGGTTTACTTCAGTGTCCGGAATTTTTTGTCTACGAGTGTATTTAGTTACTAAATTTGGATAATGTACGTTTGGTATAAGCACCGTGTATTAGTCCATGTTAATATTCAAGTTTAGTGAACAAATTATAATTTTTCTGTTTAAAATGTTAAAATTTAGCAACAAGGAATTGAATTCTAGTTGCGAAGAAAGTGATGCTATAAAAATCATTGGAAGTGCGTCCAATAATAATAATTTAATCTATTAAAATGTATGTTGAGAATCTGCAGATGTAAGCTGTAGATTTTTAGAACGATACCGACATAAAAACTGAGAATAACATTACTTTAGGTCGAATTTCACTTACCCTAGCAATTAAACTGACATTTAACTCGATTTAAAAGCCGGAATCGCATCCACACATAGATTCTTTTGTGCGTCCGACTGTACGATCCATAAAGGCGTTGATGTCTTAAAAGATATCCTGTTAAAAATGTATTATTTTTTGTTCTTCTTAGTTTTAGACTTCCCCTTAGAACTGACCGACTGGCGCCGTCAAAAGAACTAATTTATTAATTATCTCCACTGCAAACACATACCCGCTCGTTGTTTTGTTCTCTGGCGATGGGTTCGTTGCTATGCTTTCTGCTATTGTAACGGCGCATCGAGCGCAAGTTTCGGTAATGTCCAGTGTTTTAATTGTTACGTTAATGTGCTGTTAATTGCCGACCGACATGTTATTACTTCTAAAAATAAAACGATTCGAAATGATTAATCGACGCGATATTTGGTCGAAGCATTTACAAAGGTTAAATGCTTTTTCTTATTGTTTGTTTTCTGTTCATTCAATACAAACTTATACACTGGGAATTATAAACTTGTACATGTACAATATACCTTTCATATTATACAAGGTGTTTAAGAGAGTTTTAAACTTTTATCGCTGCTTTTTATTAGAGGCGGAGAAAATTATACAGGAGATAGCTAATCGTGAAACTCGTAAATCTAATATTATTGTTTATAATCGTACTGAAACTAGCAATTCTAATAACGAGTAAATGACACTAGATTCTGCGCAGTGGACAGAAATATTTACTGCTGTAGAGTTAGATGTGCCCGAATTTCATGTGCTGAGGTTGGGTCGATTTGACTCGAATAATGCTGCGCTAGATGCCGTTCAATTAGAGTTAGATTTGCTTTTGAAACGAAAGTTTTCGAAGTAACGGGTGTTCAGAAACATTCGAAGTCAAAGTAGTCCTTGAAAATATGTTGAAGTCATGTCTGATATAGATTGATACATTTACTTAATACAATTTTATAGGTTATCATTAGAGAACGGACACGCTTACCACATGACGCAAAGCCCAGTGCAGTACTCGCGAAAGGCTGTATTTCTAAAATATTTAATTTTATTTATATAATTGGAAAACGAACGGGTGGTGATCTATAAAATTACGAAATACATATTTATTTGTTGAAAAGTTGTATTTATAAAGTTTTTAATTTTATTTATATAATTAGAAAACATACGGGTGGTGATCTATCTATCTAAAATTACGAAATACATATTTATTAATTAATTTTATTTATATAATTGGAAAACAAACGGGTGGTGATCTATAAAATTACGAAATACATATGTATTTGTTGAAAAGTTGTATTTTTAAAGTTTTTAATTTTATTTCTATAATTGGAACATTTTTATTTGTTCATTTTGTCGTTCAAGTTGAGTAAAGGAGTATTAATATTGACTAGCAATAGTTTCTCAAGGTTTTCTTATGTCAATTTTGTTCTCTTTGAATTAAGTACATCCTTATAAATAGAAAACGTCCTTTCTACATCGCAACTGGTTATAGGTGCATACTGGAAATATTCTTTTATTTCTTCATATTTAGCCGTTAGATTTTGTGGAATTGTCTCCATACATAATTGCTGCAATGTAATTAAATCTGGATTTCTATTAAGAATTGCTTCAAACTTTTGCCGAAGGCCACATCCGAAGTCACTTGGAATACTTTTCAAATTATTAACAGCCACGTCTAATGTGGTTAATCCGTCATTTAATTTGAGATTTCGATTTTCAAAATAAGTGATTAGTTTTGGCAATTTTCCAAAGTGTTTGTGAAGAAAGTACAACTGATTTTTTAAATTTGGGATTTGTGTGAGCTCCTTGCACTAACCAATACTTCTAGCATCCTCCTTTAGCAGTGTTACGAAATGTTTCAGACTATCGAAATTCTCAGCATAATAACTAGTAGCTTCCAGGCATGTTCCCCATCTAGTTATTACTGGAGTAGGAGGCAGTGACAGAGCTGGAAATTTTTCCCTGAAAAGAGCTACTCTCAACGGTGCTTTTCTGACAGCTTTTTTAAAAGCTGATACAAGTCTATCAACTTCCGGAAAAGTGTCTTTGATATATTCACAGATTCTGTGGAGAGCATGTGCTACACAAGTAATATGCAGCATATTAGGATATGTTTTCTTCAATAGTCTGCCTGTTTTTAACATATACGCAGCACTATCACTGACAAATAAAAGTATTTTTTCTTTGTACGTGGCGTCCGAATGAAGCATTTTTTGCATATTCTCCTTAAAGGTTTCAGCAACAGTTTCCGCATCAACTCTATTTATAACACTTGTTGCTATTACATATGAGTTATAGGGAATAGTTGGATGTAGTACACCAGCTACAACATTTACCACACAGCGTCCTAACATATCCACCGTTTCGTCGGCGCTTATCCATATGTATTGATTTAAAAGATGGCTTCTAATGCTTTCTACTGTTCTCGTATAGCACCTAGAAACATAATATTTGCGTAAAGTTGATTCATCAGGAACATTTCGATCAGTATATTTTTGAAGAAATATTTTTAAAGTGGGATTTCTAAGTTTATTTAATGGAATATTAGCCGCCATAAAAGTTTTACAGAGTTCAGATGTGTTTGCGATCCTAAGTGACGAATTTTTGACGATATTTTACGGATTTTGTAATAAATCTCGGAATCACTGAGAATGGACATACAATCAGGATGACCGTCAATCCAACTCGCCATTGTTTTACAATGCCGTTCTCGACATTCTTCCATATCATGTCTGAAAAAGTAACTTAAACAATGCTCTAGATCTAAATAAATGAAAAATAAAAATGTGTGCGTAAGTTATTGAAACTGAACGAAATTCAATGCACACTTACGTCGAAATAATTGGTAGAAATAGATTCAATCAAACGATATTAAACAGGATCTATCACAAAAATTACAATGTAATTAACAGTTAAAACTATGAAAACAAGAAACTTACTCACAGCACTTTATTTATCTTACGAAATATAAACTAATAAATAAAATACATTATAAAAACCCCGCTTCTATCTACGCTCATGAAAACACTTTAAAAAATACTATATTCTCCGAATACAATAGCTGAGTTGTCCATTGTTATCGCTGCGAGACCAGGTGGCCGAGTAAGTCAAACAAATACTTCATTTAATTACGCCGGGATGTACTGTGCGACGTTATACACAATTCCAATTGCCGATTGCGTTTTATGGAAATTGCATCCGTTCTCTAGTCATTATTCTCTAACATTCCCAATCACTTCTTCTGTCCGGACTTTTGGTCGCCCACCACCCTCTTGGCGTCCCACACTACCAGTTTGTCAAAAAACTGGAACAATTCTGATTAGTGTACACTGAAAAGTATTATAATCAAAAGCAAGGTTGGGAAATTCATCTCGAAATTCTTCCAAACAAACTTGAATTGAATACTTCCACTGGCCATCGATCTTTTGACCATTTCGAAAATATGCTTCAACCATGAATGCTTTGTGTTCGTTAGTAAATACCATTTTCAAAATTAAAAAATATAAATTAGTATCTTCGATATTAGATTCTGACAATTTTTGACAGACAACAGTTGACATTTAGTAATTATTACAAATCAGATACCTAAGTAAAGATATACGATTTTTTGTTAAGAGCCCACTTGACTTCGAATGTTTCTGAACACCCGTTATTAAAAAATCTGCACGGATAAGATTTTTCGGTAGATGTGTGACCGTTTCGGGCGTTCCCTTCGTGCGTTTCACAAAATTTTCTCCTTGCGGGCGTTCAGTTTATAGATGGGAAGCGAATGCGCTTTTGAATTACCGTTTTGTGCGTCACTTTTATAGTTTACAGGAAATAGGGAAAAATAAAAACTAAATTAACGAATTTTGCTGATTCAGCAGTTTAATTTCAAATTAAGAAATGCACGATAACCTTTGAAGACACAAGCACAATATTGCATGTATATTATCAAAAAGTGGTGCATGTATTAAAAAATATAAAATAAATGTACCTATAACTCTGTGTAGAGTAACGTTTATCTAATCTCTATATTATACAATACCGTAAAATGGGGTAAAATTGTGCCTCCTATGGTGAGAATGTGCCGCAAGGTTTTTCTACATATCTTTGAATTTTGCGCCCCGGAAATGATATTGTCAGTTATATCGGCATTTACTACGAAACTAATGTTACTTGGGACATCTCGTGGCACTATTCCGAACTGCACCGCAGTTGCTGTTTGTTCACAGTGCACAATTGAATTTTGACACGTTTTTTACCGAATTACTATTAGTCTGTAAACTTTGTGGTGGTGCGAAATTCCTGTTACAAATTGAAGGAATCAGGTAAATAACTTCGATTAACTATTTATTTAGCTTGATTATGACGTTATGATAATTTGCTGATTATTTTGTTTTTATGGGTTACAGAAAATTATAGGATATAGTACAAATATGTGGGGTGAAAATATGCCATCAAGTGGATTTAGTAGATTCGAGATAAACTGTTTTTTTTTCTTAATTTTAGAATGCCGCATCAGTATGTTAGAAAACTAGGAACTAGACATTACCGAAACTATAATCCAGATACACTGACACGAATTTTAGATGAACTTAGGGCAAAAAGGATTTCAGTTCGTGGGGCAGCTAAAAAATATGCCATTCACCGCAAAATATGCCATTCATAACAAAAGAGGACTAATACATGCGCATGTACAAAATAGTAGCACCTTTGATTATAAATTTTGCAATACGATTCAGACACAGACACCGATTTGCAAGACTACTCAATCACAGATGATTTATGAAATGCGGTGACACATACAAATTTTATTGTGTATTACAAATAAATTAGCCTTATATATCTATATGTATCCACTATACATGTTGCCACACGATTTGTAATTTTTTCTTTGTATATAAACCCAATGTACAGATATTTTTTATTATATACTTGAAATTAACAGCGTTTTATTATTATATTATAGGGCCCTAATTTATAGTCAGTACGGGCCCTAGATTCATGCGTTGCAAATAGGTAAACCGTACCCGTTCAATAAGGAGACCAGGTATAATAATTATCATCACAGAAGGTGGTGCAATAAAAGCATTAGAGCCGTTCAAAGTTATATTCTTATAATTTGAAATAAACTATACATGATATACATGAGTATAATACACGCAGGACTGATATAATTTATATGTAGAGACTTACAATAAAGTGCAAACTACAAAAAATGTTTTTGTGAATGAACTGATAAGGTTTAATGAACTGTCTAATCATATAAAGCAATGTGAAAGTGTACGTAGCCTTAAGGCCGTAGATATAAGTTATGTTATGAATGCACTGTAAATTGTTGTATAGACAGTTATGGCTAAATAAAATATTATTATTATTTTTACTCCACCGTAAACCGTACATTTTGTACGGTTTATTTGAAAGTACTGGAAACTTTTCAATTATTTTCCCATTATTATTATTATTATTATTATTATTTTCCCTGGTGTAATTCTAATTTTCACTTTTGTTTGTTGTTCCTTACTTCTAATAAAAACAATTTATTAGAATATCTTCACTATCCAGTAAATCAATTGATCGCTTTTTAGATACTGAAAGTAATTTGTACTAAATTAATAAAGGACCCTAATTATTCTTAAGAAACAAGGCGAGAAAATCTTATATTTCACTATGCAAAAGCAAGAGAACCGACAAATCGATTATCTCCTGTCACTAAATGATCTCGTAAACGAGACAACGGCGGTTCAAACGAAACACACAAAGACAAAGAGGGTTGAGGTAATCGGTCCCCTCGCAGATTAAAGGGAGATCGGCATGGGGTTTTTGTTAATTGTGACAGCGACAAGCACACCCGCTGGTCACAACATTTTAACCAGCTTGAATATAATATCATTAGATCGATTCTTTTAATACATTCACTTGTGTTTAAAAGTTTTAATCTTTGCATCTGCTTACTAACAAAAAAAGAGCGTCGTTTATTTTATTGACCTCTTTGAATAATTAACTATTACATTTCTAATTTAAAGGAATACCTAAGACAAATTAATACCTAAACGACTATATATCATTCAACATATTTTTATCTTTTTATGTGTTGTATTCACGTTAATTGCATTTCCTTCAACCATATGATCTAGTTTTACCATAAATTGTGTTTCTTCGGCTTCCTATTAAGTGTACTTGGTACATATTGATGCACGGAACGGATGCACCTTCTCTTCAGAACAGGAAATTAATTTACTTTATTGCTGTTAATTAATTGACTAGTTCCTTGACGACACATTTTGTAGAACTTCAATAAAAAAAAACATTGTCTGTCTTGATTCTGTTATTCGTTAATAAATCTTAAAGAAAGTAGAAAAAGTACATTGACAAGGGAAGTTGAGAAGCCCGCATCCCATGATTTTGATAAAATTTTGTGGAATTGTAGAGAGGTCAAAAATAACACTAGTTTACAAATTTAAGTTTGTTCGTTGGAGTTTTAGTTTTAATATGTGATATTGACTAACTATGTTTTTGTGTTTTCAAACATGATTTATATTTTTTATCCAACACCTCCTAATAATAGACTTATAAGTATGGCGATTTTAAATCAATTATGTAGCTTATAACTCACTAGTGAGTTAAAAACATAATTTATCTCACTAGTGAGATAAAACAAGGCGAAATTTAGATTGCATAGAGACGTTCAAAGTGCTATAGTATTAACACATTTATATTAATTCTAAAGGGTAAACAATAGCAACTAATTAACATTTACATTAATATTAAAGTTGAAGGAAATCCTCTTTGTATCTGACTCTGCATTCAGGTTATTCGAATTAAGAGTTATACTAGAAGACGTATTTGAAGTATCCTGAACAGAAATTTGATGACCAGAAGTCGAGGACGTTAGACTGTCTGGACCTTGTATCTTTCTGGCTATATCAATCTTGTTAGATACTGAATCTTGTATATAACCTTCTGCCACAGTGGACGATTTCCACCCACCATGTCGTTTAGCTGTTGTTATATCAGCTCCTGCGTTTGCCAGAAGAGATGCTGACGAACGTCTCAGACTATGTCCTGTATATAATTGAGCTTCTGGTAGGTTCAGGAAAGATGCAACTTTCTGAGGTATCTTAGAAATTATGTTAATTCCAACTGGTTGGATAGTGCATTTTTCTTTCTTGTAATTTAGGAAGAATCTGCCATGTGGAATACCTTTTGGTCTCATACAGACATATTTTCTGTAGAGGTCAAGAATATCTGTTGTAAATCCTTCTGCCATAACAGTGAAACTTCTAGATACGTTTGTCTTTGTGTCAGGTATCGAAACATACAAGTATCCTCCTTTATCTTCTATATGGTCAACTTTCAGCTTAGTTATTTCATCACAACGACACGCACCTGATATACCCATTATTAAGGCAACCTGCATAGAATACAAGAACGAATAATGAATAAATACTTTGAATTAAATATAAGAAAATAAATAATACCTTCATCATCAAATATTTATTGTTAGGAGCCTCATTCAGAAACTTCTCCATATGTAGCCTCTCCAATATTTTCGCCTTTTTGGACTTGTGGGTTCTTGCCTCACTCATCAAATAGGAAATCAGTTTTCCGTATTTCGATATGTCACTATTCATATACACTTTCAAAGTACTTCTTAACATGGAATACTTCGTCCGCAATGAAGAAGGTGCTATTTTCCTTCTATAAATATGGAAATACGCCAGCATAACTTCTTCGTTAATTCCAGTGATACTTTGCTGTTTTCTCCATTCTTCAAAATGACGAAATTCTTTGTCGTAATTATCCTTCGATCTTTTTGGCAGTAATTTATAACATGCTGGTTGAGCTTCTTTCTTAACTTCTAGCGGAATGAAAACAGCCTCTTGCAACTCTTCCATTACCATCAACTTTTAACTGCAGTATTATTAATCAATCACTAATTTTGTTTGCTTGTTGATTTGCATTATTTATTCTCCATAGTAACTGCATTACTGCATATGAACGTTTTGTATTAGTCGTTTATAATTTAAATTTGACATGGAACGTCAAATTTATAAAACATTAAAAGCCATTTTGAACGGATCTTAAGAGGTGTTGGATGAAGTTTTGTATTGCACACGTGTGTTAATTACAAATAAGTCACTTGAGAAAAGTAGCTCACTCGTCCTAGCGGATTCGTGAGCTATACATTTTCTCGTGTGACTTATTTGTAACATAACACACTTGTACAATAAATAACTATTCCTATCACATCCTGTTGAGGGTACATTTAATATCTTTTTGTAATATTTTAATTTCAAACATTTTTTATTGTTAAATATGAATAAATCTAGGATGTAGAGTTCAAACATATTCAATGTTTTAAATATTTATCGTCATTTTTGAATTTAAACCGCTCCATATCATAATTTTGTTATCACATTCAAATTGAAAAACGTTATTTAAATTCTAAGAAAGCGATATCATTTACATTTTCATATTTACTTGAATGGTGAAATGTGCCGATACATTTTGGAAAATGAACTGCCAGAACTACTTGAAAACGTTAGCTTAGAAGTGCGACAGAACATGTGGTTTCAACATGATGGTTGTCCAGCACACTATTCAGTGGTAGCACGTGAAGTACTTGGTCGTAATTTCAATCGCCGCTGTATCGATAGAGTTGGTTCGATAAATTGATCTGCTAGATCATCAGAAATCTTACTTCGCCAGATTTCTTTTTATGGAATTATCTCAAATGTAAAGTATACAATCAAGTACCAACAACACGTGAAAATATGATTGAACGAATTAGAAATGCTTGCTCCGAAATTCAAGAAGATACACTTCTCAGTTATCTACACTCATTTGAAATGAGAATCAATAAGTGTATGGAAGTCGAAGGCCATCATTTTGCGCACTTACTTTAATTGAAAGATGATGGGGCGAGCGGAAATCTAACACTCTTATAAGTAAAAGGCGAACGGACTTACATAAATGAAGTATCCTGATACGTGAGATGCGAGGAGACTCAGGTTAATCAACCACTCCAAGGTGGTACTACATACCCGTCGTTGTTGTTGGGTTACGCTAAAAGTAATTTATTCACCAGCAATTTACATTTCTACAGGTGACATTTTTCCAGTTATTCGAAATTTGTAAAATGAATAAAGTTTTTCTAAGATTAATTTTGATTATTTACAAAGAAAACGTATTTTTTATTGCACACGTATTGCAGAATCACATTCATAGGTTCTCAGTGCGAGAAAATGGAAAAAATGCATTTAATCGATTACAGCGCCATATATCGTGAATTGAAATTTTTTTATATTACTCGTATTAAAAGTATTTTTGTTTTATACAAAATTTTGTGAGATTTTACCTACGCAAGTATGTTACAAATTATTTTGTTCTATACATTTGTTAGAGTTAAAACACGATTTCGATCAATTTTAAAACCTTGCATATACAAAATAAAAATTCTTTTAAATAATTTACCTAGTAACTTATTAGTAGAGAACGGATGCAATTTCCATAAAACCCAATCGGCAATTGGAATTGTGTATAACGCCGCTCAGTACATCCCGGCGTAATTCAATGAAGTATTTGTTTGACTTACGCGGCCACCTGGTCTCGCAACGATAACAATGGACAACCCAGCTATTGTATTCGGAGAATATAGTGTTTTCAGTGGTGTCGTGTACGTAGATAAAATAAATAAGTTTATCGTATTTCGTAAGAGAAATAGCACGTACATTCCTTTTTTTTTTCATTTAAGCAACATCTTCCAATTATTTCCAGTATTTCCAGTTATTTTCAGTATGTACCTATAACCAGTTGCGATGTAGAGAGGACGTTATCTATTTATATGGATGTACTTAATTCAAAGAGAACAAAATTGACAGAAGAAAACCTTGAGAAACTATTGCTAGTCAATATTAATACTCCTTTACTCAACTTGAACGACAAAATGAACAAATAAAAATGTTCCAATTATAGAAATAAAATTAAAAACTTTAAAAATACAACTTTTCAACAAATACATATTGCTGTGAAGTGTGTGTTTGCTTAAAGGGTAGGTCCACAGTTCACCACAATATGTCCGTGCTAATTCAGTCGAAGATTCCGCTTGCTTGAGATAGCTTGCTCCCAGGCTTTCCCTCTTTTTCTCGAGTGAAAATGTGGACAAATTAAAGATTCAATAAATAATAGTCACAATTTGATTTTACAAATTTTATTATTTAAAAAAAAAAGAAAAAAATACTCTTTACAAAGTGCAAAGAGAGCTAAAGCATCATTAAACAATAGCTTGGAGGAAAAAGTCTGTGTGATAAAAACACGCACACAAAGAAAAGCCTCCTGTGACTCGCGAGCAAAATTAAAACTAATAGATGGTTAAGAAAGTTCTCAAATTTACAAATCTAAATAAATAACCCCAAAAATCAATTCGTAAATAGACTAAACGTCAACCTCGTAATTTACTTTACTCGTGCGCACTAAACACAAGTATAAAATCTCCCCTCCAATCTGACTTTCAAAAATCTTCTAGAATATCATGACAAAAAACTCCCTCATTCAAAAAATATGGTAATTTTCTTAGCTATCTATATTATAAGCTAATATAAAAATAATTCAAAATTACAAATAAACACAAATATCATAGAATTATAATGAAGGGAATTTATATAAAACAAATGTGAAAAGTACTTACGTAGGCAACACTTTTTTCCACACAGAAAAAAAAACTAAGGTGAGAGTCAAGTATAATTTATATTAAATTAAAATACGAGATCAGCAACACTCGTAATGCGTAAATGAAATATAAATTACACATCAAAAACACTCAAAACAAAATAAACCGATATTTAAATCAAATATAGAAGTAAAAAATGATGTTTTTTACCCCCAACCGTACAATGCAACGAACCTGATATCTCTGTCTCCCAAACCGGCAAAATATACGGACATCGAGCACAAGTCGTATCAAATAAATCCGCCAGTCGATATATTTCCTGTTTAAAATTAACTATACAGTCACGGTCATTACAATAAATTCAAAAATATAAACATAATTCAAAATATACACAGTAATAACTTCAAATATAAGTTCAATATACTTAAATGTTTTTTTAAAAATGTTCTTCGGGGAAAAATCATAACACAATGTATTTCGTAATTTTATAGATCACCACCCGTTTGTTTTCCAATTATATAAATAAAATTAATTAATAAATATGTATTTCGTAATTTTAGATAGATAGATCACCACCCGTATGTTTTCCAATTATATAAATAAAATTAAAAACTTTATAAATACAACTTTTCAACAAATAAATATGTTCTTCGTAATTTTATAGATCACCACCCGTTCGTTTTCCAATTATATAAATAAAATTAAATATTTTAGAAACACAGCCTTTCGCCAGTACTGCACTGGGCTTTGCGTCATGTGGTAAGCGTATCCGTTCTCTACTTATTAGTAAATTCAAAAGACACCAGCTTATTATTAAATAAGCAATAATTAGATTATTCAACATTAGCAGCAATTACTCTTACTAATTTCATCGCTAATACGAAAAATTGTAAATTTACCTATCGTCTCAGTTCAGTCAATATTATATATTTGACAAAGTCACTGTTTGAACGAAAAATGAGTTATTTTCATTAATATAATTTTGGAAAGTCAAACGGGTCTTTTATTTGAAGTGTTTTGTGCGTTTTATCATTTTTAAGTCATGACCTACAAGAAACATTGTTGCCTTTTGATCATCTTTAATTTTTTTTGCGTATTGGGACTTTTCAACAAAACAAATAGTGGGAAATTTTATGTACACAAACAAAAATAAATTAAATAATAATGTAAGGAAGAACCGGGCTAACGATATAAGTCACAACCGATCCCTTCTCTTCGGGATATTAATTTCCGCTGAATGGGGCCTAACATCATCTTTCTTTATTGAACTCGAAAGATAGCGGACACGTAAACTAACAATCCATCATTTCACCATTATTTAATGCAGAATGCGACTTCGCGATGGCGATCTGTTAAACTAACCCATTAATTAGATTACATTTAATTACTTACTTAGTAAATCAGTGTATTAAAAAATCTATGCACATATATTCGTACATATTTAATCCGACTAAGGGTATACGAGTATAAGAGATATTTTATTTTCTAATGCCTTAATTAATTAGATTTGCTGTGTTGTTAAATTTCAAAAAAAATCTTAAAAATTAAATTTTAGAATTTTTAAATATTTTACGGTAACAAATTCTTTATTCCTTGCTTTAGAAGGTAATTATATTTTTCCAAACAAATTCAGTAATATAAAATTGTGATGAATTGAATTGAAATTTGCTGTCGAAAAAATTCACATAAATATGTATAGATCCATTCGAATATCTTTGATATGTCTACTAAGATTTTAATAAGGCTTCCCACAATTAATTAAATGCAAATCAGGGATTCCTTGAGTATATTTACATTCGAATTAGACTTCCGGTTTAGTCGTAAACGATGTTAATTTTTTTATTTTAAATCAAACCCCTGTATATTTTTACGAATTTCGATACGTTGTTTTGCGCTTGGAGTTCAGTAATAATATGGTTTGGCACCCTTTTGTTCAATGACGACAGAAATATTTAATTAAATCTAATAACGCAAATTTTATTGAGAACAAGAAAAATTAACACAAAAAATATATTAATTAAGAATTGCTGAAAAAAACAAGTCAATCATCGGGAGGAAACGTACAGACGCGTTTCGTTCTAGTTGGAACTTTTCAATGTACGGCATTCCTCGAAGACGGACATTGCTTTTTCATTTCTATACTTTCTGTATATATAGTTAACATTTGGAACTTACTGCAAGTAAGAATTAATGAATATTAAATCTCATTCTTACATGTAAATGTCGACTTATGTAATGCGTTCATAACTACAATCCGACAAACTAAGTTTGTACCAGTATGCAGAACACACCCTTTCGCGACAACGAACTTCCTGGTAATTAGGTTAATTAAGAATTGCTGAAAAAAACAAGTCAATCAACGGGAGGAAACGTACAGACGCGTTTCGTTCTAGTTGGAACTTTTCAATGTACGGCATTCCTCGAAGACGGACATTGCTTTTTCATTTCTATACTTTCTGTATATATAGTTAACATTTGGAACTTACTGCAAGTGAGAATTAATGAATATTAAATCTCATTCTTAGATGTAAATGTCGACTTATGTAATGCGTTCATAACTACAATCCGACAAACTAAGTTTGTACCAGTATGCAGAACACACCTTTGTTAACTATATATACAGAAAGTATAGAAATGAAAAAGCAATGTCCGTCTTCGAGGAATGCCGTACATTGAAAAGTTCCAACTAGAACGAAACGCGTCTGTGCGTTTCCTCCTGTTGGTTGACTTGTTTTTTTCAGCAATTCTTAATTAACCTAATTACCAGGAAGTTCGTTGTCGCGAAAGGGTGTGTTCTGCATACTGGTACAAACTTAGTTTGTCGGATTGTAGTTATGAACGCATTACATAAGTCGACATTTACATGTAAGAATGAGATTTAATATTCATTAATTCTCACTTGCAGTAAGTTCTAAATGTTAACTATATATACAGAAAGTATAGAAATGAAAAAGCAATGTCCGTCTTCGAGGAATGCCGTACATTGAAAAGTTCCAACTAGAACGAAACGCGTCTGTACGTTTCCTCCCGTTGATTGACTTGTTTTTTTCAGCAATTCTTAATTAACCTAATTACCAGGAAGTTCGTTGTCGCGAAAGGGTGTGTTCTGCATACTGGTACAAACTTAGTTTGTCGGATTGTAGTTATGAACGCATTACATAAGTCGACATTTACATGTAAGAATGAGATTTAATATTCATTAATTCTCACTTGCAGTAAGTTCCAAATGTTAACAAAAAATATAAACAAAATCAATACCAGTTAATATAGTTATTGAAATGATGACCGTTCATTTCTTGAAAATATTCAAGTTTGTTAACAAATTCTCGAAGGATATTTGCCAAAGCCTCTTCACGAATTAATTGCACTACCTGAATTATTCTCTGCAGTAACTCGTCCAGATTATGCGGTCGTCAAGTATAAAACATAGATTTTATATTATGATCCTAAAGGAAATAATCTAGGGATCTAAATCTGGAGACTGCAGGCTATTCAATGAATCCACTAAGACCAATTCACCGAGTAGCAGTTTGGCAGTTTGCTAGTTGGGTTCTTTGGCAATTCGGCAGTTTGCTAGTTTGGTAGTGGTAGTGGTAGTTTGGTAGTTTGGCAGTTTGACAGTTTGGTAGTTTGGCAGTTTGCTAGTTTGGTTCATTGGCAGTTTGCTAGTTTGGTAGTTTGGCAGCTTGTCAGTTCGCTAGTTTGGAAGTTTGCTAGTTTAGTAGTTTGGCAGTATGGCAGTTTGCTAGTTTGGTAGTTTGTCAGTTTGCTTGTTTGGTAGGTAGGCAGTTTGGCAATTTGGTAGTTTGGCAGCTGCGTAGTTTCGCAGTTTGGCAGCTTGCTAGTTTGGTAGTTTGGCAGTTTGCTAGTTTGGTAGTTTAGCAGTTTCTAAGTTAGGTTGTTTGGCAATTTGGTAGTTTGGCAATTTGGCCGTTTGCTAGTTTGGCAGTATAGCTGTTCGGCAGTTTACTAGTTTGGCAGTTTGTTAGTACTTTTGTTTGGCAGTTTGCTAGTTTGGTAGTTTGGCAGTTTGCTAGTTTGGTTATTTGGCAGTTTGCTAGTATGGTTGTTTGACAGTTGGGTAGATAGGCTGTTTGGCAGGTTGTTAGTTTGGTAGTTTGTCAGTTTGGAAGTTTTTAGTTTGGCAGTTTGCTTGTTTGGTTGTTTGGCAGTTTATTAGTTCGGTTGTTTGTCAGTTTGTTAGTTTGGTAGTTTGGTAGTTTGGCAGTTTGGCAATTTGGCCGTTTGCTAGTTTGGTAGTTTGGCAGTATTGCCGTTCGGCCGTTTGCTAGTTTGGCAGTTTTCTAGTTTGCTAGTTTGGCAGTTTGTTAGTTCTGTTGTTTGGCAGTTTGCTAGTTTTGTAGTTTGGCGGTCGACAGTTTACTAGTTTGGTAGTTTGTTAGTTTGTCAGTTTGCTAGTTTAATAGATTGTTAGTTTAGCAGTTTCTAAGTTAGGTTGTTTGACAGTTTGGTAGTTTGGCAATTTGTCCGATTGCTAGTTTGGCAGTATAGCTGTTCGGCTGTTTGCTAGTTTGGCAGTTTGTTAGTTTTTTTGTTTGGCTGTTTGCTAGTTTGGTTGTTTGGCAGTTTGCTTGTTTGGTTATTTGGCAGTTTGTTAGTTCGCTAATTTGGCAGTTTGCTAGTTTGGTAGTTTGAGAGTTGGGTAGATAGGCTGTTTGGCGGTTGTTAGTTTGTCAGTTCGGCAATTTGGCAGTTTGCTAGTTTAGTAGTTTTCTTGTTTGGTGGTTTGGCAGTTTGTTAATTCGGTTGTTTGGCAGTTTGCTAGTTTGGCAGTTTGGCAATATGGTCGTTTGCTAGTTTGGTAGTGTGGCAGTACGGCTGTTCGGCAGTTTGGCAGTTTGCTAGTTTGGTAGTTTGGCAGTTTGGCAATATGGCCGTTTGCTAGTTTGGTAGTATGGCAGTATGGCTGTTCGGCAGTTTGGCAGTTTGCTAGTTTGACAGTTTGCTAGTTTGGTAGTTTGCTAGTTTGACAGTTCGTTAGTTTGGCAGTTTGCTAATTTCTTAGTTTGGCAGTTTGCTAGTTTGGTTGTTTGACAGTTTGGTAGTTTACTAATTTGCTAGTTCGAAAAACTTCTAACATTTAGGGCCTAGTAAGAGGGTGCTCCATCTAGTTGGAACCAAACACTTACAGGTAATTCCCCATCTTCCTCAATATTAATAACAACCTGATCACGTAAAAGATCTAAAGTATCTCTGTCAAGTGAGTGTACCTAAACTTCTACGCAAGCGCTTTGGATGCCATTGAAAACCTAAAAAAGTTTTCAAAAGGAGAATTTGTTGCATTCGAACATTCAAAAAATATTAAAACGCATTTTCAAAATTATTTTTTGCAAAACAAACGTAAATAAGCAAAGTAGTCAAAAATACTAGATTTTTTTTTAGAAAATAATCTTCTTTGAATGTCCAAATGTTAACAAATGTTAAGTTAAGAGTAATAATCTTATTTTGTATTCGACCTAAAGTTTATGTATGTTTTATGATTCAGTTGAAGAAGTTTATGTATATGTTATTAGTTATTACTATTACTTGATGTATGTATATTATGTTATGAAATGTTCGTGTTTTTCAATATTTTTTAATAAAAATAAGTACGTTTCTTTATTAATTACGATTTTTTCAGACCTTCTTATTAAACTGTCTTATATGCGGACACCTCCCATAAGCGGGCAAAAATGATGGAACCGTGAATGCCCGCTTTTGAGAGCTTTCACTGTATATGATTTTCCTAACACGGTCACATAGGGATTCTTTTCTGGAATCGCCGCAATATAAGAGATATTTTTACAGCAGAAGAAAGTGGTGGGTGTCGGCAAAACAATCAGCTCCAGAGAAATTTTTAAAATGAAAAAAAAATAAGGGCTATAATACCGCTTCTGTCCAACATGTCTTTGTATCCTTCAACTTACTGACTCACACGTCTACATCCTTACTCCATTCGCAAAATATTATTCAATTTGAATCGAATTAATTAAGGAGGAGTTTAACATTTAATTAACAGAATTCACCGAATATAAATAATTTATTTTCTAAATGAAATACATAAAATTCGTCCAATGCAAATCCTTACACATGCATAGAACTATTTATTTATGTTTACATGTCGACGGCGGCATAAAAGGAACAAAAAAAAAAGAGAAAATAATTCTTCCTAGTCAGCTGTGGACATTAATGATAATTTAATGGAAATAACGAATTCACCGTGCGCCATTATGGGCAATTAACGTTATGAAATGTTAGTTAATATTCTAAAAATAAACGGTGAGGTGCTTTCATTTCACATTAATTAGAGATATTTTCAATTGATACTGTTATTACTACCAGTTTTTATTTAGGAAGTCTTCGAACCGCCTAATGGATAATGACGATAAATTCCACCATATACTATGTCATATATTTAGGATTTATGTCATATTTTACGTAAATAAAATAATACTACAAAATATTGGTTTTATATTTTGAAGCATTATTACCAAGATTCTTTTTCAAGTTCCGGTAATCCGAATAGGTGTAGACTGGGCCTTAAAATCTGAAACAGACAGAAACACGAAAGTTCTGAATCACAATATAAATCAATAAACACTAAATACGTATTTCGGCAACTACGTTGCCATCTTCAGCGAATAGGTACATTTTTAAAAATGACTGAGTATGGTATCCGATTTGAAAGGTAAGTATTTAGAATTTATGTAAAAGTCTTGCTTAAGAAATATAATATATTTCTATGTACAGGGTGTCCCAAAATGACCGAAGGGGTTTGAGTTCATTATAACTTCTTATTTAAGACTTAATTATTAAATTTTTTTAATTTTAAATACAGTATATTAATGGAGAATATTTTTAATTTAATTATGAAAAATTATATCTCGCAAGTGGTGGCCATTTTCTGCTTCGCATATTCGTGCTCTTTCCAAAACATTTTCCATAACCTTTCGCAAAACTTCAGGTGTTATGTTGTTGATTTCGTCGCGTATATTATTTTTTAATTGCTGTATGGTTCGAGGTTTATTAATATAGACTTTTCCTTTCAAATAACCCCAAAGGAAACAGTCTGAAGCGGTTAAATCCGGTGAACACGGAGGCCAATTAAAATCGCTTGTACGGGAAATAATTCGTTCACCAAAGATGTCGCGTAAAAGAGCCATTGTGTCCCTCGCAGTGTGCGCTGTGACTCCATCCTGTTGGAACCATACTTGCGGATGGTTTTCCACGGCTGGCCTTAAAAAATTTTCCAACATTGTCCGATATCTAACACCAGTGATGGAAACTGCGACACCGTGTTCATTTTCAAAAAGATATGGACCAATTATCCATTCCGACGAAACATCGCACCAAACGGTACACTTACGTGGGTGTAATTCTCGCTGTTGAACTACTATTTGATTTTCCGTAGGCCATATCTTGCAGTTTTGCCTATTAACGAACCCATTTAATTGGAAATGGGCTTCGTCGCTCATAATTAAATTATGAATAAAATCATGATTTTCTTCTGCTTTTTGACGAAAATAAATTGCATAATCAAGTCGTTGCTGGTAATCTGTCGGTTTCAATTGTTGGACAAGCTGAATTTTGTATGGAAACATTCTTATTGTATGCAAAATTCTCTGCAGCGACCCTCTTGAGAGGCCAAATTGTGTCGAACGTCTCCTGGTTGATGTTTCTCCATCATCCCGAATACTCTCCTGTACCCGTTCAATATTGTCATCCGTGTGCACCGTTCGTCATCTGCCGGCACCAGGAAGGTTCCTTACTGCCCCTTGTTCTCGAAAATTTGCAACCAGCCGGTTTATTGTTGACTCTGAGGGTCCAACCCGCACATTAAAATAACGACGATAGGCACGCTGAGTCAAAACAATGGATCGTTGATATGAGAAATAAAGTTCAACGATTTTGGCAAGTTGTTCAATAGTGTACTGGTTCCATTTTAAATTCCCCAAACCTTCTTAACAAAATACTGAAAAAAAAAAAAAATAAATAAAATAAAAAAGTAATAAAGAATTAAAACCCCTTCGGTCATTTTGGGCCACCTGTAGATGCATGATTTATTATCTACGAAAATCCAAAGTTTTGAGTTTTAGGCTGGTGTTTTTGTAAAGTGTACTGTGCATAGTATATTATGCGAATCTATATCTATGAACGTTTTCTTTACTTTAACGCAGCGATTCTCAATCTTCCTAGCTCCGCGACTCCCCAAATAGTAAATGTAAATAAAATTAATAACAAAAGTTATAGATACAGTTGATGTGGAAACAGTAGCTAAACCATTTACGAGAATATGCATCAAATGCTTCATTTGGACGACAGGTACAAAGAAAAAATACTTTTATTTGTCAGTGAGTGTTGCGTATATGTTAAAAACAGGCAGACTATTAAAGCAAACATCCTAATATGCTGCATATTACTTGTGTAACACATGCTCTCCACAGAATCTGTGAATATATCAGAGACATCTTCCCAGAAGTTGTATCCGCTTTTAAAAAAGTTTTCAGAGAAGCACCATTGAGAGTAGCTCCTTACAGGGAAGAACTTCCATCTTTGTCACTGCCTCCCTCCCCAGTAATAACTAGATGGGGAACATAGTTGAAAGTTACTAGTTTTTACGTAGAAAATTTAGATAGTTTACAAAATTTCGTTACATGTTTAAATGAAGATGAGAAGTATTTCTGAGTGCAAGGAACTGATATAAATTCTAAATTAAAAAAATCAGTTGTACTTTCTTCAGGAACACTTTGGAAATTTGCCAAAACTAATCACTTCTTTTGAAAATCGAAATCTCAAATTAAATGATGGATTAACCACATTAGATGTGGCTATTAATAATTTGAAAAGTATTCCAAGTGACTTCGGATGTGGCCTTCGGCAAAAGTTAGACGCAGTTTTTAGTAGAAATCCAGATTTAATAACATTGCGGTAATTGTGTATGGGGACAAAGGCTCAAAATCTAACTGCTAAATACGCTGAAATAAAAGAATGTCTCCAGTATGCACCTATAACCAGTTGCGAAGTAGAAAGGACGTTTTCTATTTACGAGAATGTATTTCACTCAAAGAGAATAAATTTTACAGAAGAGAACCTTGAGAAAGTATTGCTAGTAAATATTAATACTCCTTTGCTCGACTTGAACTACAAAATGATCAAATAAAAATGTATTTCGTATTTTGTAGCCGTATATATACCCGTTTTATTATTTTAAGTATAATTATATAAATAAAATTAAAAACTTTAAAAATACAATTGTTCAATAGTACGCTCGTGGGCGATGAGTCATCAACCTCTCGTGTCCGGGCTCTAGCGATAATGTACAAATTGTGTTAAATAAATGCAAGTAGGATGTATCGTTCTACGAGGGATAAGCTATAATTCTGGGAATAGAAAAATCTAGTTACCTATGAAGAACAAATTTTTGTTTATTAAATAATGCATTATAGTATCTGTCAAATGCAGTTTAGTTTGTGCAATTCGGTTGAATAGTGTCTGAAAAATAACCTACAAAATACGTTTCTGTTATCGAAAAAATGGAATTATCACAACAATGATTTACTATGATTTCAAGAAAGGCTTGACCGCGTATGCGTATCGGCATTTGGGGATCTCTAATCATCATTGGCTACTGTTTATAGATGGTATAAAGAATTTGAACGAGGTTGTAACTCAGTTGGGGAGTTGGTGGTTTTTTGGGGTTAACTGTTGTTAATCCCAAAAATATTGCTGCAATGAAGAAGATGGTGGAAGAGGACAATCGCATTCCATATGCAATGATAAAGTCGAAACTGAAGATTGGATCCTGGCAAGTCAGATCAGTATTGCACGAACGTTTACATTTGAAAAAGGTTGCAGCTCGGTTTGTACCCCATCATCTGACAGATTTACAAAAAGCAGAACGTGTTAGAATTTGTCAACAAACTTTAGATATGTTGAATGTTGGAGGCCATCAAATTATTTCTGAAATTGTAATTGGCGATGAAACGTATCGTTTTTTGATGTTTCCACTAGCCAACAAAGCCGAATTTGGATACATGAAGATGAGGAAACCCCTACGATGGTGAAGAAACAGCGAGCAATGAAAAAAGTAATGTATGCAGTATTTTTTAGAAGCACGGGTTTGGTAACCGTAATTAAATTAGAAGATCAGAAGACAGTTACCCCTAAATGGTATGTTGAAAATTGTTTGCCTACTGTGTTCAGAAAATTGCCAAGAAAGGGAATTATGTTACAATATGATAACACGTCGTCCCATACCCTTATATTAATGACAATGACTACTAATATTGACAAAAGGCTTAATTACAAAACGAAATTAATGTCAAAATCGTTATAAGACACATCCTGTTTTTTTTTAACGCGGACAGTAGTACCCCTAAAGACAGCTGGCTGAACGCTTTTGAACTATGGAAGGAAAGAATGGTTAAGTGTATTATTGTTGATGGCAATTACTTTGAACTTATTTAAAATAAAAATTATGAAAACTTGTATCAATCTTTCTATTCTCAATCATTGTAGCTTGCTCGTATGGTAAACTGACTGACAAAAAAACTGTGCGACTGTTTTGACGTTTGACAACATTTTAACAAAATTAACACTTTTGTGAATCAGTTTTTAAGTTTTGAAGGTAATCGAGATGCAAAATGTCAATGTGTTGTATATTACTGTCGGGAGCAAACAAATCGTGACAGTGTCAAAATCGTTATGTTAATTTCCTTTATTTTTTAGCGCTGTCATTTTGACGATATTTGATTAATTTTCAAATTGTACGTCAAATTATCTAACATAATAAGCTAATTGAAAATTAAAAATGCCGCATTTTTATAAAACTGATAAAGCCACGCATGTTTCTAGTTTGGAAAATGGGAAATCATTAAGAACTGTATCGGTTCATATACAAAAAGGTTGTGTTTATGTATGACAATACGTTATGCACGTATAAAGCATTTGTTACAATATGAAACAGATCTGTAACTGTACAGATGGACAATACACCTCGTATTTTCAGCATTTACTTCTGCTTAATACATATGTTTCTGATATCTAGGCGTCATCAGTCAAGCTAGTGAAGCAATGTATACAAATTGATAAAAATCTGTTAAACAACTGATTTGTATCTGTATTTATATTTTACTGAAATCGCACACAAAGATAAAGCAAGTTTCGTCCTATAAGGTGACACTATTTAATAAGTGACATCTTACGGACGAAAGAGACTATGTCGGAAAGCGACCTTTCGTTCGAACAGCTATGCTGTTACAGGAAACGAACAAATACGTATGTTGGTGTAGTCCATTAACAACGAGCCAGATGGCGGTAAATTTACAAAAAGGTTGTGTTTATGTATGACAATACGTTATGCACGTATAAAGCATTTGTTACAATATGAAACAGACATGTAAATAATTTACATATCTGTAACTGTACACATGGACAATATATTGTATTGTGTATTGTCCATGTGTACAGTTACAGTTACAGATATGTAAATTATTTACATGTCTGTTTCATATTGTGTATCGGTTCAATTTAATATTGGTAAAAGTTAAGCCGCAAGAATGTATAAAAAATGGGGGGAAGAGGATTATTTAAATAATAGGTAAAATAGGTTCCAGACGTAACATAGTTTCGAATTCGCAGGTAGACGAAATATTAGTTAGTGAGATTAGGCACAACCCTGTCAACAGTGGCGACTGGTACTAAAGAGCACAAGGGCATGTGCCCACCCAACCACAAAGATAAACACAGAAAGAAATTCGCATGTAATTCAGTGCATTATTGTATTTTATTATTTTTACGTATTTTTATAACGATGGTATCAAAGTTTCCTTCCGTACCACATACACTAGCGCATAAACGCTCAAAACTATGTTACGGGGCACGATTTCAGATGTACCTATTCCGAATATGGATCGGCTGGTCCCGCTTATCTTCGCCATATGTTTTTATACGTCGTCTTGGGGAAGAGACTCGCTCGACTCAAGTTAACGTCTTGCGTTTATTGTGATAGTATTGTTTTCGACGCTTAATGCATGTGTTTATTATTAATGATGTAAGTTAATAGCGTGCAAAATCTATTAAAAAACCCGCAATCATTTGAGGAAAACTTTTAATTTAGAAAAAAGGAAGACCTATCCCTGAACTTCAAATAAACTATACTTCAACAAGTAAAATTCGAACTTACAATAGAGTATTCAATAAAAATATATAACAAGTGTTCATTTGAAAAGTCAATCTAGGTTACTTTGAAATTTTGATAGAATAAGACGCAAATATATTAGTATGTGTTTGTTGTTCCGTAAACGTAAATCCAAATGACATTTGATAATGTCAATCACAAATATCAGTTAGTGCATAAAATAATCGTGCGTCGATTCCGGTTTAAATAAATTGCTTCTCAGTTTTAAAATGGCTTTCACTTTAGAACATAAATTTTTTTTAGTCCAGGTTTATTTTTGAAGTGGTAATTAAATTGATGGTTTATGGGTTTATTCAGTTCAAGATTGCATGGTAGAATTTCAAGTTGAGTTTCCACATTTCGTAATAGATTATATACAATTTAAGAATACTTTGGATAGAACTTTAAAACTTTTTTCTGAAACTGGTACTCTCTTAAGAAAATCAGGCAGCGGAGCAGTTAAGAAACGTACACCTCAAGTTGTCAATCGTGTTGAAGAAATAATGGAAAATGAACCACAAATATCTGTTCGACATTTGAGTCAACAAATAAACCTTTCTGTTGGTACAACTCACAAGTTATTAAAGAAAGATATGCAACTTTATCCATACCGTGTCACAGCAGTACAAGAATTGTTAGAAATTGATTACCCACGTAGACTACAGTTTTGTAATTGGTTTGTAAATATGAACAATAATGGAGAACTTTTGCAAAGAGTCATCTTTACTTATGAAGCATGGTTTCATAAAACGGGATACCTAAATTCACAAAATACAAGAATTTGTAGTAGAGAAAATCCACATGTAATTAATGAAGAATCGCTACATCCAGAGAAAATTGGTGTTTGGGCAGTGATAAGCCAAAGGCGAATCATTGGACCAATATTTTTTCAGGGAATCTTAACTGCTAAAAGGTACCGTACGGAAATTTTACAACCATTTGTCAATCAGTTGCATGATGATGAACTTCAAAATGCATATTTCCAACAAGACCTTTCCAACAGCACCTTGTCACTGTACTGCAGAATCTTTGAATTATTTAAGAGAATTTTTTGATGAGCGTATAATTAGTCGAAATACTGAAATTGCCTGGCCTGCACGTTCATACGATTTAACACCTTGCGACTTCTTTTTGTGGCCTTATCTAAAAAATAACATATTTCGAACACCTATATTGAAATTGAATGATATGCTACAGAGAATCGAACAGAAATGCATGGAAATTAATAACAATCCAGTAATGTTGCAGAATATCATCAGAAATTTTGAACGGAGGATTTTAAAGTGCATTGATCTTGAAGGACAACATTTTCAACATTTGTTATAGTTTTCAATAAATACCTATTATTTGTTATTTATTTGTATGTATGAAACTGTCAAAATATACGACTATAGGTTAAGTAGTAAATTTTAATTTAGGACATACTTCAAAATGTTCTCAGTAAATCACATGCTACTAGATTGACTTTTCAAATGAACACTTGCTATGAAAATATGAATGAATTTGCGGGTGTTCACTAACAAATAAACTATTTTGTTTTATCTGAATTTTTAAGAAAATTGTTTGTGCGTGTGAAGTTATCAAGGGTTGAATGATTTAAAGCATATCGCAGAAAGGGCAAAGAACTACCAAAATTTCTCACATGAATGCATGCGTGAATTTTAGTGTTCTGCGCAAATTGGACATACGTGAACAGTTAGACAGAGCTTATTTGCGACATAAAATTAAGTAGAACGAAAATGTGACAAAAATCGTCATATTTTGTGCTGGTTAATTATGTGTACAAAATTTTGCGGAGCGTTTGAATTGGCGTTACGAGGCCATGATGAGACATTGACGTCGGAAAATTCAGGTATTTATGTAGGCTTAATCAACTTTGCAGCTGAATTATACGCTGTGCTTACAATACATATGCAAGGTTCACAAGTGTTTAAAGGCTTCTAAAAAACTATTCAGAACGAATTGCTAGATGCAATGTGGCAAATTTACAAGCAGGAAATATTAAAAGAAATTAAATCTGCAAATTTCATCGCTTTGAAGGCCGATGAAACTACAGACACCTCTAATACTCAGGAAATGGTTGTTATTATTCGATACGTGTTTAATGGACAAATTTTTGAACGTTTTTGGTCTTTTTTAAGCCGGGTGGACATAATGCTGATGTATTAGCAAAGAGATTGCTGGATGAATTGCAAACTATTTTAAATTCTTCTTCTAGGTCTGATAACAATAAACTAATCGCTCAAATTTACGATGGGGCGTCCATGATGAGTGGTAAGACAAATGGTGTTCAAGCTATTATCAAAAGAACATTTCCACATGCAAATTATATTCACTGTTACGTGCATCAATTTAATTTAATTATTGAACGAGCGGCACAGTGCAATAAAAATGTAAAAATTTTCTTTGCAAATTTGCACTCATTTTCAATTTTCTTTTCTTGATCGCCAAAACGAATGGTAATTCCCGATGAAATAGTCAAACGTAGATTACCACGCGCTGCTTCCACAGGTTGGATTTTCAAAAGTCGAACAGTGAACACATTATTTGAACCCCAAGAATCCTTCAAAGCAGTGGCGGCTAGCGCATAAGCGCTGCAGTGCTGCAGAGCTCCCAAAAAATTGGGCGGGCGAACCTGTATTAGTTATAACTAGTTTTCTTTTACATAATTTTTCCGACATTTTTGATGTTTATAAAAGCGTAACATATTGTTATGAAAATTCTCCCCCTGTATATCAAAAAATTTGCATATTTTTCTACATCATCCTGTAGAGGACATCAAACCCTACAATTTGACACCTCAATCATCAAAATCCGACAAGTAGAAGCCGAGATATTCGCTTCCGAAGTTCCAAATAATATTCAATAGGCGACCAGTGGAATAACCAACCTAATTCGCGCGATCGCTCACTTGTTCCTTATCTGGTCCACACGAGCGTGCGCTCAGAGCTCTGTCAAACACCCGCGCGCACCCCGCTACCCCAGCGGGTGTCTAAAACCAATGCGTCATTTTAGCAGGCCTGGTCGCTGCATTAAATGCAGCGAAATGCAGTGCATTTATTCCAGCGCGGAAGGCGATATGATTCGGTATACGATAGGTCCAACTCGCAACGGGCCATAGGCAACAATATACGTATGGAACGTAATGCGGTGTGGCAACGTGTGTACGATGCCTATATTGAGTGACTTTCTTAAAATTTAAATTTATTTTGATGAATTATTGATTTTTTTATTTTATCTTTTAGAAAACGTTATTGTTTTTTTATTACTTAAAATTACTTTATATGAAAAATAGTATACCATAAAAGTGTAAACAAAGACAGTATACATTGAAACGAATATTCATTCAATTGTATTGTCATGAAATTGAATTTGTCAATCGTTGTTAAATTTGTTAGAATGAATAGATATTTATATTTATCGGAAAATACTAATACTTAAAGCAAACAAATAAGGTGTAGTGTTTTGTTATAGGAATGAGGAATGTATAATATCCATTTCTTCCTGCATATTGATTGTGCAGCTGATGCTTTCGTAATATGCTCATATTTGTATTTCTACTATTATCGTGATGTTATTATAATACAGACACCAAAATCTCACGTAATATTTCCAGCAGCCTCTTATTAACAATAAACAAGTAAAGTACAACTTCGTAGGTCGACAAACGCTCCAGTCTTCATTATCACTGTATTATACATGAACTGTAGGCTTAGTTTTTCGTAGAAATTGAAGTACGTGTCTGTTCCTTTGTAAAATTATAATAAGGGCAGGGGTTAATTTTATTCTGGCATTTTTAAAAATGCAGAGATCAGTTTTGCGACAGCATTCAGCTAATTACAATCTAAAATAAGCAACATTGTAACGTATTTTGGAATTGTGAATATCCATAGGTAATAAAAAAAGGAAGTATAGTTTAATTACAACTGTAGCTTCCTCCTGGTTTGAAGGAAGTCGGTATGTATCGACCGAAGTATAAGTTGAAATAATACAAATATGAGCATATTACGAAAGCATCAGCTGCATAATCAATATGCAGGAAGAAATGGATATTATACATTCCTATAACAAAACACTACACCTTATTTGTTTGCTTTAAGTATTAGTATTTTCCGATAAATATAAATATCTATTCATTCTAACAAATTTAACAACGATTGACAAATTCAATTTCATGACAATACAATTGAATGAATATTCGTTTCAATGTATACTGTCCTTGTTTACACTTTTATGGTATACTATTTTTCATATAAAGTAATTTTAAGTAATAAAAAAAACAATAACGTTTTCTAAAAGATAAAAGTAAAAAAATTAATAATTCTGCAAAATAAATTTAAATTTTAAGAAAGTCACTCAATATAGGCATCGTACACACGTTGCCACACCGCATTACGTTCCATACGTATATTGTTGCCTATGGCCCGTTGCGAGTTGGACCTATCGGTATTTAATATTTTCGCGACTATTTTTACGGTGCGGCGAGTTTAACGTAAAAACAATAATATTAGAGACTCTTATTTTTTTGTGTGACAATTGACAATCGTTCCAGAAATCCATTACTTCAGTGCGGAAGGCGAAGAAAGCACGATAAGATCGATGGGAGACAACCTCTTACTGCCCGTGCAAGGTAAATTTTTTTGTAAAACTTGCAGAACACCTTAAAATTTTTAGCACGAGCCGCCACTGCTTCAAAGAACGTTTAGATAAAATTATTGAGGGGAAGATGGGATGGATTTAGTTACTATTAGTGAAGCAAGTGGTTTATTGAAACATTTGAATTGCCCGGAATTTCTCTACTGGTTGAAAATATTTCATTTAATCATGCCACATGTTGAAATATTATTTAATCAGACTCAAATGCGCGGGATTCAATGTGCTCAACTGCAAAAAGCAATTGAACAATTCCAACAGCAAATTATTCACATTATAAATTTAAGAAATTCTACTGACAATGACAATCAAGAACGCAATAATTAAGAACCTGCAAGGAAAAGACAAAAAACGACAACTGGAGATAACAGAGCTGTTATTGCAATGGAAGTATTTGACACTATTTTAAGCCAAGTTAGCGACCGATTTGATTTTAGGGATCACTTAAGTGCAGCAAAATTATTTTATTCACAAAATTTTAAAACTTATAGTCATCCATTTCTACAAAAATTTTGATGAAACTGTGAAATCTTATCCTATGCTGGACAGTGTAAAACTGAAAAGTGAACTTTTCGTAATTTATGAGCGCGATGACACGTGTGACGTAGGTTTATCGACTTTTAATGTTCATAACCATAACAGACAACAACCTAAAAAAGGTTTTGACAGAAACATACAAACTGTTGGATATTATTTGTACAACGCCCATGTCGACAGTAGAATGTGAACGATGTTTTTCCACCCTGAAACGCATTAAAACTTTTCTGAAAAGCACAATGTCAGAAGATCGACTGAATGCATTGGCGGTCCTATCAATAGAAAAGAAGTTCATTCAGTCTATCCCGGATTTTGACAACAAAGTCATAGACGTCTTTTCCAGTATGAAAAATAGGAGAATGGATTTTATGTACAAAAAATAGGTAAGTTTCTTTTGTGCACACCCTCTTTCATAACTCACGAGCCGTCACTGCCTTTTAAAACTATAAGAAGAACACAATTTTCTGTCTCATCTTGTAACACAATGGTTACAAGAGAATGAAATTTAAACTTGAGATTTCCCGTCCTACAGTCCTTATCTAAATCCCATTGAAAATGTATGGGGATTATTAAGATAGAGCTGATATCCAGGAAGAATTTTGGGAGATTGTTCAAAATGCTTAGCGTCAAGTTCCTATCAATGTTGTATAAAATATTGCCGCTTCAATGTCTACAAAATTAGATGCAGTTATACCTAAATAATAACCGTGGAATGATGAAATATTAATTATATTCTTTCTCTATCATTTTTAGTAATTTTGATTTATATATATTTTAAAAATGTTGAATCAATGTCAATGAAACACACATTTTTGACAATTTCTGACTTACATTTATGAGTAAAGATGTAGCTATCTTAAGTAGTCACAATTTAAACTCACGCGGAAATTGTGTCCTGTTTTTTTTGCTCACGAGGGTATTTGCCATATGGATTTATATAAATATTTTATATACAACGTCTCCCGAATCGTTATGTTTAAATTTTGAGGAGTGTAAAGTAGACTTCATTTCAAGTAACAAAAACCCAAAACTTGTATATCCATTTTTATTTGTTTCAAATTTTCAGATCTATGAATGTGATTGTCAGATCATGAAAAAAATGTAATCCTAAAGTCAATAAAAACTGATTTTATTTAAAAAAGTTCAATTAATAATATTTTCGAAATGTTCATCTCCTTGAATACAGGCTTGTGCCCGTAAGCCAACAGAAAAAGTACTTATCCGAATTTCATATTTGCTTTGTCGGATTTGCTCGGCAGCCAGGTGAATACGATCCAACAACTCTTCTCTAGTGTTCGAAACTTGCGCGTAGACTAAATTTTTCATGTACCCCCATAAATAAAAGTCAAGGCGATCAAGATCGGGTGATCTGGGTGACCATGCAACAGGACCACCTCGACCAATCTATCATGGATAATTGACGTTAACCCAATTTCGGACAGCAATTCCGAAATGTGGTGGTGTCCCATCCATGTGAAACCACATATCTCGTCGAACATTCAGTGGAACATCCTCTAAAAGACCTGGCAGTTCGTCAATAAGAACTTGAAGATAATTGTCCGCATTTAACATCCCAGGAAGAACGACAGGACCAATCAACAAGTCATCGGTTAGGGTCGCCAAAACGTTAATAGAAAATTCATGTTGAAATTTAGATGGGCGTATAGCTTTGGCATTTTCTGATGACGACCTGTGCAGGTTTCTCAGATTTGTAACACCACTTCTCGTGAACGTAGATTCATCTGTCCAGAGAACTGTTCTGCAGAAATTAAAATGAAAACGTCACTGTCTTAATATCCAGGTAGAATAGACTAGACGAGCATAGTGGTCTGTCTCAAGCAAACCGTGTCCCCTGCGATAGTGATGTGGATGTAAGCTCTCACGTTTTAAAATTCGCCAAACTGTCGTTCCTGGCGCTCCTAGTTGTCTAGCGATTCGACGTACACCGAAAGTTGGATTCCTTGTAACAATAGCTACTACTTCTTCCTCTAAGTCTGCTGGCAAATTTACTCCTCGGTCGAAAATATAATCACGCAGTCCGCATTCCCGAAATTGTCTGTATACTTCCAGAAACGTTCTCTAATGAGAAATGCGCCTATCGGAAAATTGATGTCGGTATTCAATAACTGCTTGGCATGCACTACCGTTATAGCAGCCATACACAAAATGCATGTCCGCATACTCTTGAGAAGAAAATCGGTAAGGCATTTTGAATAAAGAAAACGTGTCCACTCACTAATAAGCTGTTGTCTGAACTAAAGTAATCCTTTATTAAAAAATGCAACGTTAACAGCCATCTGAACATTTGCTTATTATATGATATTCATGGTTCAGCACTTACGAAATAAGTAAGAACCTTCTTTATCATAAATCAATTTCCAGTACTCTTTTTTGTAGATCTCCAAGAAACTACTGTATGCACTACGACACGTGTTTATTTATTTTAGGATAACATTTTATTATGCGACGTTAACAATCACATATTATTTTATTGAATGTTATTGAATCGTATAACTTTTTTTAAATTAAATAAGTTTTTATTGACTCTAGGATTACATTTTTTTTCATGATCTGACAATCACATTCATAGATATGTAACTTTGAAACAAATAAAAATGGATATACAAGTTTTGCGTTTTTGTTACTTGAAATGAAGTCTACTTTACATTCCTAAAATTTGAACATAACGATACGGGACACTTTGTATAACCTATAACAATTCATATGCTATTTTTGAGGGATCGATAACCCATTTTACAATGCAAAAAATGAGCCGCACAGTGTTATTGTCCGACAATTTTCCCTGTATCAGACAAAACTTGAAATTTCCATGGATTACTTTGACGCCGAATTTTTCCGAACGCCCAATATGAATTTATATTCGCTTAATCAGCATTATTCACTTAGTTTTAGCACTATTTACTATTTATGATGAACTGATAGATATTATTGGTTTATACTGTGTATTTGTTGAAGCTAATTCGTGTATACCTAGTTGGAATCTTAATAGGAATTTTTCATAATGTAATGCGACGGCTATTAGGATAGTTAAATTTAAAAACAGTACGCGTTAAAATATTTAAAAAAAAATCTTATTAAAGCACTCACTAGAGGAGTTAAATTTGAAAAGACAATAGTTTTTGAGCCACCACTTTTTTTGAGCCGAAATTTTAATTTTCGCAGATTAAATTCTAATTAACACTTAAATTAATGCTTATATGATTATTTTGAATTTAATTTTAACTGAGACAGGAAGGAATTTTTCGAATTAATTTAAGTAGTCAAGATCCTTATCAATTTTTAGAAAATCTATTGGAGTATTTGAAATATGTGAATTACTGGTTACTATATTAAAATAAAATATTAATTTTTGGAAGATCTTTTAATTAAATAAAGGAAAATTATAGGTAAGTAAATTAAACATACTGTTTCATTACTAAATCACACGTTGAAACTTTAGCGCCTTTTTCACAAAATAATCACAAAAGCTTTGGATTAAAATCAAAATAACCCTATCTAAAGTGAATCCTGATCAAATAAATTTATTTTGGACTTGTATTTCTAATATTTGCTCGCTTAAAATAATTGGAAGCCTTTTAATAAAATTAGACGAAATTTCCTATATTTAGCGCACATGTTCATACTAACAATCACCAATTTTAAAGATAAACTAATACACAACGTAATTTATTCAATAAAATCGGGTCCTATATATCCTTGCATATATCCTATTGTTTCATGAAACTTCTGCTAATACATTTAAAATATCACAAAAGCAAAACAATCGCACATAATCTCGCAATGCATTTTACAATAGCTGGATTTACTAATATTATCAGTATTATCACATAATATTAAAACACACACTTCTTTTTTTTAATACATCATCATATTGAGCGTATGTACATTACATTAATTCAATAAACAACTGCCGCATCAAAACAACACTTTAACCTAACCTAAAAATGAAGCGCCTACAAGTCTACAGAGGCGGGATATCGTAACAGAACCGGCCTAAATTCTCCGCCCGCCGATGAATAAACGCATTTAAAAAACTGGATTTTCGTCCGCCTCCTCGACAACGATAGCCAATAGCGAATAAAAGGGGTGTGTCTGGGTTAGCGTCATGCTGCAGAGTAGCGAAACCTGCCGGTTGAAACCTACAACTAAATCCCAAGCCAGCTATTATATGATTATTCTTCATTATAGTACCTACAGTCGTAGGAAGTAGATGGTTGTGTTTGAAAGTAATTTTCGACGTTAAAAAAACGACATATGCACTCAATTTCGTGTAATTTGTTTTCGGGTTAATCTCTGAATGCTTTTTACGCAATTATAGTGTGAATTACACATATTATCGGAGTTGAATGCAGCAAATTACCTGAGCCGACTTGATTAACGTTATTAAACTGTTTAATTCATGTTTAATTATTTTTTCGGAGACGGGCTCTGTTTATATTTTACGTACCGCTATTAAAATTAGACTTTCGTTGTTTTATACGTCTGTGATTGAAAAAAAAATTGTGATATATTTTTTGACTTGGTGTGCCCTTTGTGGATGTTTAAGGACCATTGACTAGTTATTGGAACGGTGTTTTTGTGTGCTTCTGTAACATATTATTTTCGAATTGGTGAACTGGTGATGAACGTAAAGTGAAAATTGTCAAAGATCAACGAATTTTCGTGCTTCGCAAAGATAGTGCTGGGTGTGGAGATATTTTTCACGCAAAATTTTCGGACAACCATTCAAAACGATTCTCCAGGAGTGGGCGTACGTCGGTAACGTCGTAAAAACGTCACCAAACTCCGTCAAAGTGGACAACAAACCATTCACGACGTTAAATTTTACCGATTTGGGTTCCCCGTTCGGGGGCCCGAACGAGGATCCGCCCGGCACCCCGACGATGTCGGGCGAGGGGCACATCGGACCACCGACCCCCCATGAAAGTAACAATTCGACGCCGGTTTCGAAAAGCGCCTTCATCGAATTACAACAGCACGGTTACGGACCCCTCAGGACCTCCTATCAGCACCATTTCAATTCGCCGGCGGGAAATGCGCATTCGGGACCGCCGGGTACGCACGACGGTGGTTTTCCTAGTCCTAGGGGGGCCCTCAGCGCGTACCCTTTTCCGCCAATGCATCAGAACACTTACACTGGTTATCATTTAGGGTCCTACGCTTCGAATTGTCCACCTTCACCAAAAGATGATGGTGAGTTCATAAGACGTATATAACTGTCTTAAATTATAAAGCGAACCTCAAAATCTAATTAGGATTATGTATTAAATGGTGAAGAACATATTTTTTCTTATATTTTAATAAGCGCTGTTTGAATTTTACATCATTAATCTTGATTATTCTGAACCGGTCAAAAGTCTGCCTAAATCTGGAGAAGTGCAAAGATTGTAGAAGATTTCGATTTTCCGATTTATCTAAGAGTTAGTTCACATAAAAATATGGATTTTTAAACTAAAAAACTTCTAGAACAAAGATGCTAATTGCTAACTAAGTAATTAATACTTATTTAAACAATACTTACTGTGCATATCAATTGTTAAGTCTTAATTGTGTTGGATTAAGTATAGATAGATTGCAGATCGAAAGAATTAATTTGGGCGACATAGAGTTAGAAATTCGTAAGTGTTAGATATTGTCGAGTAAATTTCATCCAAAATATTTCGTATTTAGGAGAAGCTATTTGATCATTCAACAATCCTACTAAGTTTCATCAAAATCCGGTCTTTAAACACGATTAATAATTCTATAATCAATCAGTTCTAAAAACGGATCCAATACTTGGAATTATATCGTGGATAAATGTAAAATTTCTTTTAAATATGTACCTATGAAATAGGAATTCAGGAATTATGAGAAATTTATGAAAACCACCTCCAGAAATTAGATGGTGATCATCTTTGTATTTTAAAAGTTTTGTCATCAAAATACAAGTCTCCAAACTAATTGGGATTTATTAAATTCATGCCAAATATTAACCTAAAAATATTTCGTTAAATAAAATTCTTCTTTCGGAACTAAAGTTCTTTATTTTCTTTCAAGTATTCCGAGAATTATGTACCTACAGGATTTCAAAACATCTTTATCATCTTAATATCAGATTTTATTTTCAAGATAATAAAGATTAAAAATAATATAGGAATTAAGACTATTAAAATATATTTTTTTTAATTGTATAAATATGCCGATTCCAAAGATTTATCATCAAAATACATATTCTTGAACCAATTCATATTTCCTATATTCAAACCGATTAATAACAAAATTATTTCGCTTACTATACCCAAGCGAATTTCAGGTTTATTATTTTTTTAGTGTTTCTGAGAATTTTAATAGATTTTCTAAATCCTCATTACTATCTTAACATAAAATATTAATTTCACCATAAATTTAGAAATTTATGAAAATCACCTCCAGAAATTCGATGGTTATAACTTGGTCATCAACATAAAATCTTGAAACGAATTCACATTTCTTAAATACGAGTCAAATATTAAACAAAAATATTTAGCCACCTATATAAGTATATTAATACAATTTTTATTTCCGAATGTTAATCTTGTATTTTTCTTCAAGTATTTAAAGAGCTATGCACATGTTTCTAAAACTCCTTTATCGCTGTATTAGATTTTAATTTCACCATGAAAAAATAATACAAATTATTATAAAAGTTAGGCCTTAAAATAATTTTTTTAATAGTCGAAATTCCCGAAAATCATCAAAATACACTATAAGCTAATAAACTAATTCATATTTTTTATATTGAAACCGATTATTAAATAAAATTAATGCGCCCGCTAAGCCCGACCCAGTTGGAATCTTAATTTTTTTTAAGTGTTTCTGAGAACTAAAATCTTACAATATCAAATATTAATTTCACCATAAAAAAATAATATGGAGTTAGGACTTTTATTAAATTAAAAATTTTAACGGTACATAATTGCATTATTATATAAAAGAAAGGTTATGTCCGTTTCAAAGAACTTTCATGTCCGAGTAAAAATCATTAATTTTTGAAAGGTAGGCGTTGAAAGTTAGAGGAAAGTTTACTAAAAAATCTGTGTTCAATATTAACTCTGAGTCTAAGGTTAAAATAGTACAATATATCGAGGATACATTTCGTATATTTTACCACAAATCTATATCAGTAATTTTTAAAAAATATAAATTCGAAAAATAGAAGTTAAATTATTATAAATACCTACACACATGTTTCAGTATTAAAATCTGTGAAAAATACAACGGCTGCAGTATTAAAGAGTACTAAACATTGATTATAGACAATTAGGAAAATGTATCTTTGTTAAGGCTTTCATTAAAAATAGTTCTGTGTTGTTGAAGAAAATATAAACTTCTTGTATCATCCAATAAAATTGAAATTCTTATAACAATATTATATATATATGATATCGATCCTGCTAATATTTAAATTTTCTTCTTTTCAAAAAAGGCATGGTAATAATTCTTGATGTTTGAGTATTCTACTATTATTCAAACTCAAAGATTTTTATTAGATTATCTGGAAGGTGGTATTACTACTAGTGTAGGTTTTGGAATTTTATAATTTTATGTTTCGTTCCGAATGTATTTAAAACAATTCTTTAATAATCTTTCCTGTGTGTTGAAGAATTCTGTAACAAAATTGTATAGGTATTTAAAATTATAGAGAAGACATCTTGATTATTTGAGTAATTTCTTCTTATTCAAACTCTAAAAAATTAGTTGCTGATTTCATTAGATTACCTGAAAAATAGTAATTAGGTGTATTTAAATATTAGTCTATGTTTTGGAAATTTGCAATTTGATGTTTCGCCATTGAATTGATTTACTAACAACTTGAATAATTTTACCTTAAATTCTTTGACAAAAATATAAGTACATTTAAATTTTCAAGTATTGGCGGTATTGAGTTAAATGTAATCTCCATTTTTTCACAAATAGAGTAAATTGATTTTAATTTTTAGATGGCTTATTAATATATTAAATTTTATCATCCTCTTAACGGTTTTACATAAAGGACTGTTTTTCTTTCATTAGAGGTTGATTTAAAATTTTTACGAATAGACTAGTAAAAAAATAACAACAGAGATGTCTCTGTATTAAGTTTTGTAAAATCTACGTTCTTATCATTTAAATCAATTTATTTCCTTTCACCATCATTTTATTACTGATTGCTTATTCTTGTTAAATTCTTTGACAAAAATGTTAAGTCTTTATTTAAATTTTCAAGTATTGACAATATTGAGTTAAATGTAATCTATAATGAATGAATTTTTGCTTGATAAAATACAGTGGATTCATTTGTGGTTTCTGCGATTTTCAATTTCCAATTGATTTATATTTTTCCAAATATATTTCCTGATATTGCTTCTAATTATTAGATGGCTTATTAATATATTAAATTTTATTAACGAGTGGTATTGTGATTATCAATAGTCGCCGGCTTGACACGAAATATGTTGCCTAATATTAATTCGACGAGTCCGTAAGACGAGTGGAATTGTTTGGCAACATAACGAGTGTCAATCCGGCGATTGTAAATAATTACAATACCAAGAGTTGTATTCCTTAGATTATATAACTCATTTGAAATTTAGCCAATAGCAATTACAAATTTTACATAGTTACCATGTATTGATAAGTGAATATACTCTTGACGACGTGATATAACCGTTTTGGTGTTTCGCTTCCTCCAACAATATGAATTTTGTCATGGTAACAAGTGTTTTGAAGTTTGTTGATAAACGTCAAAAAAATATATTCAGCAATTTTCATAAGGTTTTTTAATTTTTTCGACGTGGAACGCTTTGGTATAAACTCGGGGACCGAAATAGATAAAGAAATTGCATGCAGATTTGACACCGCAAAATACCGTTAAAACACATGAATATGTTTGGAAACAGTTCACCGAATTTTGTGAACAGCGAAATTATAAACTTTGTGCTCAAACTTCTGACGAACAATTAGCAAGTATTTTGAAAGATTGGGCATTCAACATGAAACGTGCAGACGGCAATGAAAAATAAACAATATTCTGCCAACTCTACCATCACCAGCACCTCAAATTCAACTTCTAAAGATAATACAACAAATATTTATTATAATAATTGTACTTTTAATTTCAACCAATAAAAAAAAATCCTTAGTTAATTCTTTATATAATCGTAACGAATACCACTCGAGCAAACGAAAATAATCCATTATATAACCTCTTCACTCGACGTATATCCTTAAAACACCACTCGAGCTACGCTCTCGTGGTGCAGAATACGTCTCGTGACTCGGAAATATAATCGATTATTTTCTATGCTCTTGTGATATTATAACTGATTATACAACGAATGAAGCTAAACTTCGTCAAATTACGACATTTTAAGTCAATTTCTGATAGGTGCTAATATAGGAAATGTCATCACACCCATCACCATCACCGACAAACATAATTTACTAAGTTTTCTAATCATACCTACATTATAACGAGCCACCGAAAAAATTCATAACTGGAGTAGACTGTGAAATTGGGTTGGTACTTTAGCCACTTCCACATAATGACACATTACTTGATGCTTGACAGTTTCATTTGGTTTCATTGTAAAAAAAGGTTATGGCATTGAAATGATACTACAACAAAAAAAAAACAAATAATTTATTTAATATCGAAATCATAATCAAAATTTACATATAGCTACAGAAGTTGTTGAAAATGTTGTCCATTTACATCTAAACACAAAGCAATCCAGCAAAAACTTTATGCAGCATTTGCGGTGAGTTGTTGATCTCTTCACACTTTTCTGTTATGCGAATTCTCAGTTGTTCCAGATTATGAATTGGCGTTGAAAAAATCGAATTTTTGATGTATGGCCTTACGAAAAAATCACATGTTTAAATCGCAAGACCTAGTTGGATATGGGATTTCAGTGTTCCTGCTTATTATTCTGTTATCAAAAAATTCTCTGAGATATTGAAGTGTTTCTCTGGTTGTATGTGCTGTTGCACCATCTTGTTGGAAATACCCATTTTGTAATTCCTCATCATCCAGTTGATTTATGAATGAGCCGAGTATCTCATTGCGATATCGTGCAGCAGTAAGTGTACCTTCAAAAAATATGGGACCCACCAATCTTCTTCGACATATTCCAACCTAAACACCAATTTTTTGGGGATGCAATGTTTTTTCAACAAAAAAATGAGGGTTTTCGGAGGACCAACACCTCATATTCTGTAAATTAACATATCCAGAAAGATAAAACCGGGCCTCATCCGTGAAAAAAAACTGTGTTAAGGATATCCTGATTGTGTAGATTATTTTGAAACCATCGACAAAATTCCACTCGTCTTAAATAATCCACTGGATAAAGTTCATGAAAACATTGCAGCTTGTATGGATGACAATGTAAGACTTTTTTAAGAATGAATTGGCACGTACCATAAGATAAATTTGTTTGTTGGGTCACTACTGAAATGGATGTTTTTGGATTTTCATCAATAATATGCTGAAGGCCTTCAATATTATTAGCTGTACGTTTAGATGGCCGTCCACTTCCAGTTTTTCGACCGACACTACCAGTCTCTCTGAATAACTTTACACAATTTGTCAAAACATTGTAAAAATCATTGTAGTCAAACACTAATTCAGGATGTTCTTCACTAAAATCAGCCATGCATTCCGTAATTGAATACTGCCACTCGCCATTTACTTTCACACCTGTACGGAAATAACATTCGATAATTTTTACTTTTTGTTCTATGTTGAATACCATTTTTTTAAATAAATTTAATTTTCTTAATAAGTTTTGAAAAATTTGACACAAACTTATAGTTTCAATGTCAAATAATAAATGTCATTATGTGAAAGTGGCTAAAGTACCAACCCAATTTCACAGTCTACTCCAATTATGAATTTTTTCATAGCTCGTTACAACGAATGAAGCGAAATTTCGTCAAATTACGACATTTTAAGTTAATTTCTGACAGGTACTAATATAGGAAATGTCATCACCATCACTGACAAACATAATTTACTAAGTTTTCTAATCATACCTACATTATACAACAAATAAAGCTAAAAAGTATGCAACATTGGACTATTTATTTATTATAAAAATTGAACGTACAATTATTATAGGTAATATTAGAACTATTTTCTGATAATGATGTATTTGTTAATGTCCACGCATTATCATTGCTTTAATCTTATGCCAGAAATAATCTTAGAATAATGCCTCATATTTAATTTTTGATTAGGTTCCAAAGAATTAATTGTAGTATGGCCTGTTATTTGTATTATTTCTTGAAAATTAGCACCTGCCTTCGATAAATTGTTAACTGTCGACGATCGATTTGAGTGGTTAGTAAATTTTTTCCCTTTTCTATCAAGACATATTTTATCTACGCCAAAGCATGTCCATTTATTCAACTCGTTGATACCAACGGGGCTGTTTTTGTACCATTTAGAGTTTATTAACCAGTATTTATTTCACATTAGAAATAATCTCTTATTTGTGATATTTGCTGTTCTTTTGTCGACAAATTCGAGACAAATTTTTATTATTATAGACATTTTATTTTTAGGGAATAAGCCATTTACTGTCACTCCATCTTGCGTAGTTTTGGAGAATTCTGAGTCAAATTCAATACGTCCAGTTTCAGAACAGTCATTGTTTCTTTTTCCTTTCCACGCGAAGCTAATTCGACAGCTGCTATGTGGTAGAATTTTTTTTGTAATCCGCCAGCAGTGTTTTTGTTATAACTTGAAGCAATATTCTTAATTTCCTTCATAGTTTTGAAGCTGTGACGCTTACTTTCTATTTTTCAAGAAAGTTTTGCAATTGTTTTCGTTTTGTATCTCTCGCCTTTCAAGCTTTCTCAAAAATACAATCTCCAAATGAATTATTACGCATTTGTATTCATCAAAATATTTCTTTTGTACTAATTTTGCCGTAACATTCCCCATAAGCTTCACTACACATTTATATTCTGATCCGTCCTTTTTACGCATATTGAAAGCGCAGACGGAATGTTCACCAGATTCTGTTGTGCGTTTTGATAATATATATGATCGAAATTTCCAAAATTCCATAAATCGTGATCAAATGTAGTTTTCAGACCGCACTGTATTAAGAGGTTTATTATTTTTAACTGCCTGCTCAATATGTTCTAACGAAGTTTCGCAAAATCGCGACAATTTGAATTAATTTACGACGGGTAGGAAATGTGACTAACAATTTCAAACAATTTTCAATATAACGAGCGATCATTAAAATTTTCACTCGTAGCTGGCCGTGTATATAAAAATTATGTCGTAGCTTTAGTCATTAAGATATTATTTCAAACATCTGTCAGTGTCAAAAATATATTTTAAAGTTTCATCAAAAGAAAAAGTAATAGCCTTTAATGATATGCATAAAGCGTTTATGGTAGAATGTTACTTCCTGACATCTCAAAAAATTGATGGTATTTGGCAGCATTCAATAGAAAATTGCCTTGCGGAGTTTGAAGAGAGATATCCAAATACTGTTCCTAGCTATAAAACTTTCCGTGATACGCTAATGCATTGCGTAAATCTTTTTCGTCAAACAGGTAGTATTTTAAGGAAAAAAGGAAGCGGTCCTCCTCTCAAGAGAAGTCGCGGCGTAATTGAAAATGTCAGACGAATTATTAACGAATCTCCTCAAACATCTATTCGCAGAGTTTCGCAACAAGTAGGGCTTTCGTATGGAACATGTCAAAAAATTTTAAAAAAGGACTTGCACATGTATCCATATAAATTAACTTCTGTACAAAATCTATTACCTACGGATTATGAAAAAGAACACAATTTTGCCAATGGTTTATTCAAACAATGACAGACAATATTTTAAATCATACTTTTTTCACCGATGAAGCTTGGTTTTATTTGAAAGGTTATGTTAATTCGCAAAATATGCGTATGTGGTCCAGTGAAAATCCTCATTTCTACAGAGAAGTTCCTTTACATCCAGAAAAAATAGGCGTATGGGTAGGTATGAGTCGTCGCCGATTAATAGGACCAATATTCTTTGAGGGCACGATAACATCGGAGAAATATCGTAACGAAATTCTCAGTGTTTTTACTAATCAATTGACTAATGATGAACTCCAGGTCGGGTATTTTCAACAGGATGGAGCTACATCTCACGTTACACTTGAAAATATTCAGTTTTTGCAACAATTTTATGGCGATAGGATAATAAGTAGAAATACAGCGATTCCATATCCACCACGATCGTTTGATTTAACAGTCATGGATTTTTTTGTGTGGCCATATATAAAGAATATTATTTATGAAACACCAATTAATAATCTACAAGAGTTAAGACATAAAATCATAGAAAAATGTGAACACATCAATAACTCACCGCAAATACTGATCAATGTTTTCAATGTTCTACGAAATAGAGTGCGATTATGCTTGGTGGAGAATGTTCAACATTTTACACATTTTTTATAATATTCTATTACTTTGTATAAAAATTATAAATATATTTAATATAAAAGTCAGCATTTCAAATTATTTTTTAACAATCATGACGTTTGAAATTATAATGACAGATCTCCTCTAATAACTTAAGTTAGGACATACTTTTTGTGTACATGGCTTACTTGAGCGAAAATTTTAATGATCACTCGTTACAATCGACGACTAAAGCCGGTTGCTATAATAAAATGAACAAAATTTTTCCATTTCGAACGTACAGTTTATAGATGGGAAGTGAATGTGCTTTTGAATTCCAGTTTCGTGTGTCAATTTTAATATTTTGCGGGAAATGGGGAAAGGTAAAGACAAAATTAACGATTCTTGCTGATTCAGTTTAATTTCAAGTTAAAAGAAATGTACGATAACCGTTGAAGACACATGTAGCTCTATGTAGAGTAACGTTTATCTAATTTATACATTAGATAATACTTAATTAAAAGTAAAATTGAAAGTAAGTCTACCTATAATTTTACAATAATTTTTAAGTTTGTCCAACGCACCCCTAAGATTTTGTCTATTTTCAATTTATATCCTTTTATGATCATTTAATTCCTGATTGCATATTCTTGATTTGCAATTCTCCAAGAGTTTCGTATTAAAAAAAAATTTTTTTAATTTTTCGTCGAAACAAAAAAATAAAAATAAAAACTGTTTTTTTTGCAATATTTCGTTGCTTAATTTACAATATTACAATGCTTTAAATTTCTTAAGTAAATGATTATTTTATTAATTAAGAAAATGCCATTCATGTAACAAGTGTAAAGAATATGAAACATGGTACCAAACTGCACATAAAGAAACCAGATAGTTTTTGTGTCCACGTATATATTGTGTATAGCTGAACGTTTTGTAAAGCTTTTCGGTGATGGTTGTATTAGTTGTATTCATTGTGCCCCATGTTCAATATTGTTTACCTACTGAGGATGGCAACTTAATTGTCGAAATACGTATTTAGCATATGAATATTAATGTGGTGATGAGGTTTGAAACCTTTTTTAAGTTTTTAATTAGCAGCAGTCTCCAATGAAATACTCTTCTTGAAAATGTCGTAATAAACTGCGAAACGTTGTCTAAAACAGCTTATTTAATTTTTTTTTTATAAAGAATTGAATTACAGTTTCTAAGACACACTTGAAGAAACATAAACCGAAAACTTATCAAAATTAGTTTAACCTACAAAAAGAAATTGGAAAGAAATTCTAATTTCGTTTAAAAATAATTTTTACGCTGAATTTGATAATAAAATGTTTTTTTTTTCTCTGTAATCCGAAATTTGATTACAATCCTTCCAAAATAATCCAAAAAGTTTAGATATACATGCAAGTTTTGTCATAATAACCAATATAACAATTGAAAAATTGATAGTTGAAACTATTACTTCGTGATATTCTCTCATATTGATAAACTTTGCTTTCTAACACTTTATTATAACAGATAAACGTTGCTGCAGCTTGGATATTAAAACCCGTTACTATGAAACTAAATTAACAATACGTATGAGGAATACAGGAACAATTTTACCGGTGTATATAAGCTACAACTAATAATAATCGTAAATCTAGAATTATTTTTGGTTGTAGTTTATACGATAGTATATATACGAGAAAATATCCAAAAATAACGAGACTGATGCTGTAATACAAAAATGAAACATTTATTTGCAAAACTTCAACAACTATCCTTCATTCTCAGTACTCTCCATTCTTGTCCCATCGGTTTGTCCACTTATCATAAGCATCTAAGACACCATTTTTTGAGAGTTTATTTAGTATACCCCACCGCGTTGTTAACTTATAAATTCGACTCAAATTTTCGATCTCTCAATTCTCTCAAGTCACACGAAGCAAGGTCAGGTAAGTAAGGTGGGTGAAAACCATCATTTCCACCACAAATTCTTCAAGTGTTCGTTGACAAATCGCTGATCTGTGGGACGGAGCATTGTTGTGATGCAGGATCCAACCGATGTCTTGATAAAGCGGTCGTCTTGTCTTTAATTTTGCCTTTATCGTTCCTCGAAGTGCATTAGAATAGTATTCTCCAGTTACTGTATGTTATTTAGTTACAATCTGATCATTAATAAAAATTAAATGCATCACTTCACCGACACTTTTAACAGTTTTCGCGTTCTTGCGGTCTTGGACTGCCTTTGTGCTTCCATTGCATACTTTGAGACTTTAATTCATGGTCGTAATAATAAAACCAACTCTCGTCACATGTAACCACATTGTTTAAAAACTGTGGATTATATGGCAGTTGCTTTTTCCACTGCCGACAAATTGTCACACGAATGGTTTTTGTTCATCGGACATCACTTTTGGAATCCATTTTGTCGCAACCTTTCGGCACCCTAAATCTTCATGTACAATTTTTTTAGTGGAACTATAAGACAAATTAACAATCTCAGAAATTCTATATATGCCAATCGAGCGATTATTTTGGATCAGGTCGTTAATTTCTGCAATTTTTGAATCAACCGTGCAGTTGGCAGACGTCCCCGTTGAAGTTTACCTTTCGCTGATTCACAATCGTCTTTGAATTTCTTATGCCACTAAAACAATCTACATCGTGATAAACTATCATCTGTATGCAGTTTCAAACATTTCAAAAGTGTCTGTTTTATCGCATATCTTTGCTTCACTCTGATTTTTTCGATGGGTACGTCAAACACTGACAATTCAGTAATTAATTTGTAATAAACGTCAAAAGTTAAATCGAAGCCTATTTTAGGATAAGTAAAGGGTGTTCAGAAACATTCGAAGTCAAGGTAGGGCTTGAAAATATGAAGTCATGTCTGAGATAGATTGATACATTTACTTAATACAATTTTATAGGTTATCAAATTAGTATATTAATACTTAAGTAAAGATATACGATTTTTTGTTCAGAGCCCACTTGACTTCGAATGTTTTTGAACACTCGTTACATTAGAATTGAGGTTTCATCTTCTATTCTTTGTATTGTAAAATTCTAGTTCTGAAAGAGTTATAACACCAGTCTCATTATATTTTGATATACTTACCTGTAAAATCGTTCCTGTATTGATTAATTGTATTGATTATAATTTCGTTGTTTCTATATTAATAGTAATTTCAAAAGTGTTCAGAATAAATACATTTTAAATTTACGCCTGTATTTAAAATTAAAAATTGATATCTACTTTAACTGAGAAACAATTTAACAAAACTTCTCTGGATAAAAAACAGACTTTAGTAAATCTAGAAAGATCGCAGCGGAATCGTTTCTGTGGCCCCACCTTATGCAATCTGAGCAAAAACCAAGAATAATCGCTAAATATAGATTCACTACAAATACCTTGATAATGTTATATTTGCAATAAATTCTTACATAAAACCTCTTTCTTATTTTGTGGTCGAAAGAGACAAATTTGGGACCAAAAACTTAAAATGGTAATGCAAAATGAATTGAATTTGCAATGACATCCAACAGACTAAAGTTTTTAATTTTTCTAATAGTAAATAACAATTTATTTCGCTTCTTTTTTTTGTGTTTCCCAGTAAAGGATTTAATAGCGTTTTTGCTTGATAATTATGATGTTAACTTCTTAAGGTTCATCTTGGTAATAATTATATTGTTATGCAGTCATTTTCTTATTCGAGAACTCATGATATCTTCTGTTAACTCACCATAAAACTGTGGATTACCGTAAAAAAATTCAGTTTAATATTTAATCTACGACATTTTCATTTAATATTTTCTTTATTTTTTTTTCAAGAATCTCGTATTTAATTAAAACTAAATATAATTTTCTCTAAAACAAGTAAAATTGTAGATATAACGAGCGATCATTAAAATTTTCACTCGTAGCTGGCCGTGTATATAAAAATTATGTCGTAGCTTTAGTCATTAAGATGTTATTTCAAACATCTGTCAGTGTCAAATATATATTTTAAAGTTTCATCAAAAGAAAAAGTAATGGCCTTTAAAGATATGCATAAAGCGTTTATGGTAGATTGTTACTTCCTGACATCTCAAAAAATTTATGGTATTTGGCAGCATTCAATAGAAAATTGCCTTGCGGAGTTTGAAGAGAGATATCCAAATACTGTTCCAAGCTATAAAACTTTCCGTGATACGCTAATGTATTGTATAAATCTTTTTCGTCAAACAGGCAGTATTTTAAGGAAAAAAGGAAGCGGTCCTCCTCTCAAGAGAAGTCGCGGCGTAATTGAAAATGTCAGACAAATTATTAACGAATCTCCTCAAACATCTATTCGCAGAGTTTCGCAACAAGTAGGGCTTTCGTATGGAACATGTCAAAAAATTTTAAAAAAGGACTTGCACATTTATCCATATAAATTAACTTCTGTACAAAATCTATTACCTACGGATTATGAAAAAAGAACACAATTTTGCCAATGGTTTATTCAAACAATGACAGACAATATTTTAAATCATACTTTTTTCACCGATGAAGCTTGGTTTTATTTGAAAGGTTATGTTAATTCGCAAAATATGCGTATGTGGTCAAGTGAAAATCCTCATTTCTACAGAGAAGTTCCTCTACATCCAGAAAAAATAGGCGTATGGGTAGGTATGAGTCGTCACCGATTAATAGGACCAATATTCTTTGAGGGCACGATAACATCGGAGAAATATCGTAACGAAATTTTCAGTGTTTTTACTAATCAATTGACTAATGATGAACTCCAGGTCGGATATTTTCAACAGGATGGGGCTACATCTCACGTTACACTTGAAAATATTCAGTTTTTGCAACAATTTTATGGCGATAGGATAATAAGTAGAAATACAGCGATTCCATATCCACCACGATCGTGTGATTTAACAGTCGTGGATTTTTTTGTGTGGGCATATATAAAGAATATTATTTATGAAGCACCAATTAATAATCTACAAGAGTTAAGACATAAAATCATAGAAAAATGTGAACACATCAATAACTCACCGCAAATACTGATCAATGTTTTCAATGCTCTACGAAATAGAGTGCGATTACGCTTGGTGGAGAATGGTCAACATTTTACACATTTTTTATAATATTCTATTACTTTGTATAAAAATTATAAATATATTTAATATAAAAGTCAGCATTTCAAATTATTTTTTAACAATCATGACGTTTGAAATAATAATGACAGATCTCCTCTAATAACTTAAGTTAGGACATACTTTTTGTGTACATGGCTTACTTGATCGAAAATTTTAATGATCACTCGTTATTATATGTTATTAATATAAGAGATATGCTTTAATACTAATAATTTAATTAATATTGTTACTTTAGCGAAAGTTACAAGTAAAATATTCTTGATCATGTTTATTTATAATTTTAAATCAAGAAATGTGAAAATAATATTTATAGTGCGATCCTAAAAGGCGTAAATAACAAATATTTTTTGGAAAATTTTATTCGCGCAATGTTGGTAATTAATAGTAAATAATTTTGAGTAAATTGATTTGTAATTAAAAGTAATTAAAAATCTACAATTTCGTGGAAATTGTGTTAGAATTTATTTAGAAAAATCTATAATAAATTATCCTTTAATTCCGTATTTTTTTGATTAATCTTTTACGAGGGCCACATACTAAAATTCGCGGAAAATTGTGAAATAAAACAAATTACGCTATGTAAATCGCTTTACTGTTTCTCAAAATACTTCCCTTTAAGACGTATAGACTTTTGCATCCTATAAAATTAATCTTAAAAACACTTTTCCATTCTGAGCGAGGTATCTCCAAAACCAGTGATTTAAAATCTTCAACAACCTTTTAGGCGATGAAAACCTCTTTCCACGCATTTTATTTTGATGTTTTGGAATAAAAAGAAGTTATTGGGCGCTTAATTCGGCGAATATGGGAATGAGTCATTAATTCGATATTACTGTTGGTCAAAAACTCGTGCTGTTTGAGCGCTTGCATTGTCATGTTGAACAATGTTTCGTCGGTTAATGTTATTTTTTTCTGACTTCATCGATAACTTCCGGCAAACAAATTGACGTATACCAGTCAGCATTAACTGTACGTCGAGATCCTCTAATGCAACAGTTGCAACATGACTCGTTTTTTCGAAGAAACAAGCAGAAACGCGTCGTGACCGCAACACTTTTGTTGGTTTAGGTTCATTTTGAAACATCCACACAGTCGATTGCTGTTTAGTTTGAGACTCATATGAATATATCCAGGATTCGCCACCTGTTACGATGTTATACAGAATTTGAACGACCACAATTAATTTTTTTTGTAACATTTCCATGTACCACGTGACACGTGCCTGTTTTTGCTCGTCATTTAAATTTTGAGGGATCCAACGCCTGGAAAGCTTCCTGATATGTAAATAATCGTGCAAAATTGTATGTATTTGTTTCGCCGCAATGTCTAAGGACGCCTCTATCTCACTGTATGTCACATGTCGATCTGATAAAATCATTTCACGCACGACATCGATAGTTTTCGCAACAACAGAGGTGCATGGATGCCCTTCAGGAAGATCGTCACCAAACGTTGTTGTTCCACGCTTGAATTCTGCAAGCCATTTGTAAACCATAGTTTTGGATGGTGCTTTATTTCCAAATACCGAACTAAGCTTTTCCACACATTGCTTTGGTGTCAAACCGTATCGTAAATCGTAAAAAATCATCACTCGAAAATCACGATTCAAAATTTCCATTTTTGACACAACTATTACTTTATTTCCGTTAGCTTTCTTTGGGAGGAGTGGGTTTTCTGGCCAAATATTTTTCCAGGATTTTATTAAAGTTAAAGGCTTGACTTGGTGCCATGCAAATGCTGCATTGAGAATGGCATCCTTAATGTTAAATTTTTTAAAATTGCTGTGATGTCTGCGTCAGGTTGGCTGACGATATCCATCAGTAGGCGCTTTTTATAATGTGCCTTTAATGCCTTAATCACATTCTGATTCATGGGCTGAATCAGAGCAGTTGTATTTTTTGGCAAATACAAAACCTCTATGTAACCATCGGCTGTCTTAACTCTCAATTCCTCCATGTTCGGATGTCCTGGAGCATTATCCAACAGTAAAAGGGCCTTTAACGGCAGATTTTTACCCTTCAAGTGTTGTTTTACCTCTGGAACAAAATGGTTGGAAAACCAATCAAGGAAAACTTCTTTAGTTACCCATGCTCGCCTTTGACTCATATAAATCACTGGAAGAGATTCAGTCTTGGTGTTCTTAAATGCCCGAGGGGACTTAGATTTACCCCAAGCTAACAGTTTTAACATATGGCTACCAGCGGCATTTGAGCATACCATTAATTCTTTCTTTTTGAAGTTTTTTTCCGGAAACGTTTTTTTCATCCTCTGTTACAAATGTCTTTGTTGGAAGTTGCCGCCAATTTAACCCGGTTTCATCGGCATTGTACACTTGTTCAGGCGTAAGGCCTAGTTCAGCGATTTTGGAGTTTTTGATAAAGTTAGAAACTTTTGTCTCATCGGCAGATAATTTCTCTCCGCGCATTTGTATGTAACGAATACCATGCCGCTTTTTTAAATTTGCAAACCAGCCATCGCTGGCGCGAAAATCATCTTCTTTTGTGATTTCATTATAAAAAAATTGGGCTTTCTGTTTTAGAATATGCCCAGAAATAGGGGCTTGTCTGTTTATTTGCTGTTTAAACCAAGCATAAAGAGCTTCCTCAACTTGGGGCTATTCGCCCATTTTGAGGGTTTTTCTCTTGGAGACGTCTTCAACAGATTTTATAAAATGTTCTATTTTTCCCCTATTTTTCACAATGTCATATACGGTAGGTCGACCGATACCATAGACTTTAGCAATGGCAGTGGGAGTTTCACCACTGTCATACCTATTAATAATTTCCCACTTCTCAGGAAGAGTTAAAATTTTATGCTTACGTTTACTGATTCCACTTTTGCTCGCCATCACACAACTCTTAAGAAAACTAACAGTAAAATATTAAAGGTAAACAGATCTATGATCGCGCAAAGTACATATGTACGTATCGCTACTGAATGCCACTGAATACAGCAAGCAACTAACGAAACTGCTGGATCGGGGAAAGACAGGGTCGCAACAGGCATCATCTGTATGTCTAGACCGATACGAAGGAGCGTCGGACTACCGAGCATGTCAGACTGTCAAATGCCGGACTATCGAGATTCAACTGTATTTAAACATCAGAAGTTGGGATATATCAACGGTCACTTCTGACGCTGTAATATTTAAGTTATGAAATGTGTAAGAATTCGAATAAAATAAAGATTGCAGATTGCATCATAACTGCAAGCCACATCAATTTATCTAAGTTTGCTATAAAAACTTATTCTCTCTCAGTTAGGTAACGTATTTTTTATTCGGTTCCGTCGGCCTAAATTTAATAAACATAATCTCATCCAAACAAACCTTTTATTTAGGATTGACTTCTTCGATATTGTAAATTAATTTTAACTTCAACTCTAAAATACATCAATGTTAATTGTATAAGGCGATATCACCCAACTATTAGCATAACACCAGTAAAAATTGTAGATCCAAGAACTAGTGGTTCAATGTACGTTTTAGGTAAGCAATGGTAAATAAACAAAATATCGTTTACTTATATCACTACAAACTCTAGAATGTACTTAATTTCGTGCTAGATAACATCTGTCTATTATATACAAGAGTAATTTGAAGGGAGAACGACCTTTCAAAAGTTGACAACACCTTTGCCATAATGAGTAGGTGTATTACTGTCTAATTTTCGCTATTAATTTTCGCATTAAGTGTTCACAAACGTTAAAAATAGTAAACTAGAAGTAACAAGAATTTCTTGTGTTAATTAAACATTATTTTTATTTTGAACCCAACTGTACGACCAAATATAGGCACAAAAATGCACATCATGCATTAACAACAAATCAATCAAAATTATAAAGAAATTAGCAAAACAAGAAATTAAATTTCTAACCTTTCCGGCAATTTAATCGCGTGCTTTTTTGTTCTAAATGTATAATTTTAAAATCATTTATTGTATGTGTGCTTTTCTTGTATTAAATGATTGGCAAAAGTGGAATCTTGTTTAATCATATTTTTAAACCCGGCAATAGGTTTTTCAAACGATCTTCTTGTTTGGCCAACATATACTTTACCGCATCCGCACGTTAACTTACAAACTCCAAATTTCTTATTTCCATTTGTTCTGTCTTTATTGTCTTTGATATATTTGGATTGATTATTATTTATTTTGAGAACCGTATTTACATTAAGTTTTGTTTAAATACATTGAAATATCTTTATTAGGTTCCCCAATGTTCGTTTGTAAGCTAAATTTTGAATATTGCTTGTCGCTTATTTATTGTTTTATAAGAAATTTCAAATCGGCATTAGCTGTGCATAAATTACTATCTCGTCGACAGATTGCTTCTACTGTTAATTTAATTGGGGTCAGCACGTCAACAATATTATTTACCAAGTCAAAATCAGAATCTTCTAAACGGATTGGATGATTGAGATCTATAAGAGCTTTTTGAATGCAGGTTTTTTAAAAGAGAAAATCGTTCCAGCATTGTTAAAAGACTATTCCACCTGGCTTTACACTCCAAAAGAAGTGACAGCTTTTTTTCATGTTCAATCTTCACACACACAAGTACTGCTTCCTTTTTCAACGGTGATCTCTTGAAATACACTACAACTTTGCGGACTACAACTTTGCGGATTTTCTTTATCAGCTCATTAATGTTTTCATCTTTCGTTAACTCTGGCGTGTTTTCGTGCAAGTTCATCTTGTGACATTAAGATTAAACTTGATTCTGGACAGTCTAAGTTTTCTAAATTGTCATCATCATCGCTATCGTTCATATAATCAGCAGTCACAGCTGGTTCATTTATAGTATCATCTGAGTCTGAGGTTATCTTGAAAATAATTTTTTATTTTATAAAGCGCATCACAGACGGCAAAATTGATACCATGTGCGAGACACAGTTGTTGTTCAGTGCAAACAAGCTGTCCTACCCTTATCATAACGTTCAGTCCATTGGTTACAGTAGCCACGATGTCAGTTTTCAGGGAAATATCAAATTTACTTAGCTCTTTCAATATACGAAGACAATTTTCAGCCGTCATACTTCCATGAATAGGAACGAGTCCTAAGCTCCAAATTTTTTTATATGAATGAACGTTGACAGTCATGTATCGTTTATTGGACGTTGATGTCCACTCTTCGAAAGATAGACTGAATCTTTCACCTGCACTTTTCAAATATTTTAATTCTGCAGTTACTTGCTTTCTGATTTTTTCACTGTAATTTATAACACGCTTTCGAATTGTGACGGCTGATTTTGGCAAATCTGTGTATTTCGCTAAGAGCAATTTTCTCAAATCGTCTGAAGTTATGAATACACTGAATGGAAATTCATCTAATGCAATCATTCTTGCCAAAACATCATCCAGGCTATCGTCGGCACTTTTAGTAAAATAATTTTCTAACTATCGGTTAGCTGGCGGCGGTGCTGTGTTCAGATTTTCAGAATCTTGACTTGTTGAAGATGTTAAACGATTAACGTCAGCTAAAATCTTAATGTTATGTTTTGATGATAAATGTGTATGTAATCCCTAAGTCGATCCACCCAAAGTCTTGAGAATGGCAGGGCATCGCTTACATTTAGCACTATTCCCGTCTTTCGCAATTAAAAAATAACACCACGCTGACGACGTATCACTGTTTTTTTATGTTGAACAAAGTTTCCCGTCATTTAAAATAACTTTTTCAGATACTACTAAAGATAAGTATGTATCTTTAACAATAGACCATCGCGACCATTCTGGAAGGATTTACGCTACTCGAAAAGTATTATGTTTTAATAAACACTCTTCTTCAAAATGTTTATGAATCTATGATGAATATCTAGTTGCTTTTACACTTTCCTTGAAAAGAAATTTAATAATTATACGTTGCGCAACAGAATTTGACACACTGTTGCATGGCATTGTTAATAGTGACACAATGAAGTTGTAGCAATTTATAGCGTTAGCTAACGTGCATACGTCGATGAATATTAAATCGCTTTGCAGTTACCCTTTAATTATGTTCAGAAAAAAATAAAATACAGGTAAAATTTGAAGTGCCATCGTGGGTTTATAAGAGCATAAATGTACATAATTGCAGTAATGATAAATCCTTATAATCTTTAATTTTTTCGTTTGTACAACATCAAACGTTTACTACTAACATGTAATAACCTGTAAAATATGTCATTTTCTTGATTGTCTTTTCTTCTTGGTCTAACGGAAACAAAAAGAACCAGAACTGAGAACGGAGAAAACGGCCAACTTTCCTGGTATCGGAATCACGAAGAATTTTTTTATGCGCCGGCCCGAATTCTCCACTCCTTTTATCGGCACAATCGTCGTCAGCCGGTTTCGTAGTTCCATTAAGCCGGGCCCGCCTTTTATTACGAAGTTATAGATCAATTTAATTTTGTGTAATAAAATGTATTCCAATTTATTATGATCGTTCCAAAGTCACCTGTGTTTATTAAAATAACGTCCGGTCGCGTATTTTGAAGATGCACGCCCCGGTGCGAAGGTTTTAATTTCGAGTGTCTTGGTGATCCTGTTGGTGACAGGGCTCACTAGACATAAATGAGTCGGATCATTAATATTTTATGTATTGAAGGATATATTTAATATATTAAATATTAATCTGAGGTTGTAGCGATAATATTTTGCAACGAGTACTTTAAAATTTTAACCTATTTCAGAGCTTGCGAATTGTAATAAAAATTAAAGTTAAATAATAAACTAGGGAATTTTATGTATTTCAATTTGATTTTTATTACACAATAAATTACTTAACAAGATTTATAAGCTGGATATATTCGTTATTTAGAGAACGGACACCCTTACCACATGACGCAAAGCCCAGTGCAGTACTGGCGAAAGGCTGTATTTCTAAAATATTTAATTTTATTTATATAATTGGAAAACGAACGGGTGGTGATCTATAAAATTGCGAAATACATATTTATTTGTTGAAAAGTTGTATTTATAAAGTTTTTAATTTTATTTCTATAATTGGAACATTTTTATTTGTTCATTTTGTCGTTAAAGTTGAGTAAACGAGTATTAATATTGACTAGCAATAGTTTCTCAAGGTTTTCATCTATCAATTTTGTTCTCTTTGAATTAAGTACATCCTTATAAATAGAAAACGTCCTTTCTACATCGCAACTGGTTATAGGTGCATACTGGAAATATTCTTTTATTTCTTCATATTTAGCCGTTAGATTTTGTGGAATTGTCTCCATACATAATTGCTGCAATGTAATTCTGGATTTCTATTAAGAATTGCTTCAAACTTTTGCCGAAGGCCACATCCGAAGTCACTTGGAATACTTTTCAAATTATTAACAGCCACATCTAATGTGGTTAATCCGTCATTTAATTTGAGATTTCGATTTTCAAAATAAGTGATTAGTTTTGGCAATTTTCCAAAGTGTTCGTGAAGAAAATACAACTGATTTTTTAAATTTGGGATTTGTGTGAGCTCCTTGCACTCACCAATACTTCTAGCATCCTCCTTTAGCAGTGTTACGAAATGTTTTAGACTATCGAAATTCTCAGCATAATAACTAGTAGCTTCCAGCCATGTTCCCCATCTAGTTATTACTGGAGTGGGAGGCAGTGACAGAGATGGAAATTTTTCCCTGAAAAGAGCTACTTTCAATGGTGCTTTTCTGAAAACTTTTTTAAAAGCTGATACAAGTCTATCAATTTCCGGAAAAGTGTCTCTGATATATTCACAGATTCTGTGGAGAGCATGTGCTACACAAGTAATATGCAGCATATTAGGATATGTTTTCTTCAATAGTCTGCCTGTTTTTAACATATACGCAGCACTATCACTGACAAATAAAAGTATTTTTTCTTTGTACGTGGCGTCCGAATGAAGCATTTTTTGCATATTCTCCTTAATGGTTTCAGCAACTGTTTCCGCATCAACTCTATTTATAACACTTGTTGCTATTATATATGAGTTATAGGGAATAGTTGGATGTAGTACACCAGCCACAACATTTACCACACAGCATCCTAACATATCCACCGTTTCGTCGGCGCTTATTCATATGTATTGATTTAAAAGATGGCTTCTAATGCGTTCTACTGTTCTCGTATAGCACCTAGAAACATAATATTTGCGTAAAGTTGATTCATCAGGAACATTTCGACCAGTATATTTTTTCAGAAATGTCTTCAAAATTGGATTGTTCAATTTAAATAATGGAATATTAGCTGCCATAAAAGTTTCACAGAGTTCTTCGTTAAAATTGTCAGATTCCAACGGGTTCTATTTTTTTTCGTGCTTTAACGATCCTACGTGACGTTTTACGGTTGATTTATTGCAATTTTTCAATAACGTTTCACACACTTCACAATAAATTTCGGAATCACTGGCAATGTACATACAATCAGTATGGCCCTCAATCCAACTCGCCATTGTTTCACGATGCCATTCTCGACGCTCTTCCATTGTCTGAAAAAGTAAGAATATTCTAGATCCAAATAAACGAAATTAAATAACGAAATTTTATACACACTTACGTGAAAATAATTGGAAGATGTTGCTTAAATGAAAAGAAAAGGAATGTACGTGCTATTTCTCTTACGAAATACGATAAACTTATTTATTTTATCTACGTACACGACACCACTGAAAACTCTATTTTCTCCGAATACAATAGCTGGGTTGTTCATTGTTATCGCTGCGAGACCAGGTGGCCGAGTAAGTCAAACAAATACTTCATTGAATTAGCCGGGATGTACTGAGCGACGTTATACACAATTCCAATTGCCGATGGCGTTTTATGGAAATTGCATCCGTTCTCTAGTTATAATAATATGTCGCTAAAGGTTGAATAAAAATGGTAACTTTAAATCTATAACGTAACATAATACCCCTTTCGCATCTTATTGGGCAGTGAGCTTTCTGCATACCGTAAATGCTTAATAGAGTTTTATATACGAGGGTGATTCGTAAAGTAAGTTCCGTTTGGTTATTAAAAAACACCAATACATGTTGTTACAATATTTTTTTTGATCCATGTATACTTTTCGCATCTTTGATAACACCTTATCGGTCATGCGTTCTGAAGTCTTGGTAGTATGGTATGGGATGCGTGTGTTTTCACTATTGTTCGGAATGTTAGCGAGTTGCCAGTGGGTGTAGTCGAAGTGCTTTTAATTTTTAGTTTCGGCATTACCTTTTGGGAGTAATTTTTGGAAAATTCTGAAGGCGGATGATTATTTGAACTAATTACCCCATTAAGAAAACAGTACTGATTGGTTCAAGTTAAGGCTTTCGTAATTAGAACTCAAGACTTCTGCTTGTTGAGTTTACGCTGTCGTTTTGGTCCTTGCTGTTAATCCTCTTAGGGTGTATTATCTGTTAAGATATGTAGTAATTTTTTCTGTAGCGTGTTCCAACCGCCTGAGTACGTATTCAATTGTCCAAGAATTAAGACTTCAAGCAAACGTTGCAAGTTCCGTTAGGACATCTGCGTCTCTTCAGATAATGTTAAATACGGTACTTGAAAGAATAATTCCATCGATCTGTCAAATTATTAATTCACGAAAAATTGTAGAGAGATAATTTGTGTCGCCATTTTGCGTGATAAATCGTTCCTATTTTTTTGTAAGTGCCACATGGACCGTTTTCCAGCGTGTATTTGTTATTTTTATTTATTAGATTTTGCGTCTGTAATATTTCTGTACTGATTATGTAATTAGAGTTCAAATATTTTAATAATTTCTGATAGATTAGTTTTAAAAAACAATAGGCAGTAATAATTTTTTTTTGTTGCGCTAACAGTTTCATTTCATATAAGTCAAATCTAGTTTCCTTTATCTTTATTTTCTTTGCACTGCTAGTTACTCGTAAAATCTGTTTTTTTCTTCCTTTTCGTTGTTTTATTTTCTGACACGAAATAATAATAATTAAAATAATTTATACTGCGAAAAACTAGCTTGTGCTAATATTAAATGATCTTTTTTCAAAATAAAAATTATACACTGTGGTCGAATTGATTTTGTTCTAACTTTTCATCTAATTTGACATCTTTAAATTTTGTTTAAGATTTATTTAATCTATGATATACCGTATGTTTAATTTTGATGGCTTGGTAGCCAATAATTTTGTTAAACAGAGTGTTATTTTAATTCACGACATTTAAATAGAATTCTTTGATGATTGTAAGGGGAAATTTTGGAGATCTCGACAATTTCGTTATGTTTCTTTTAGTAGAGGCCGTGTAAAATAAACTTACTTATTTTGCCCTTTCTTATTTTGTATGATCATTTCCGTACGATTTCTTTAACTGTTGTAGTGCAGAGATATTTTTATTTTGCGTTAATAATTGGAGTTAACTTAATTAAAGAATTGTTTTCTTAATTATTATGTTCATGAAAGCAACTTAAATAAATTTGGTAGCTTCCTTGTTACACCATCTGCTACTTATTACCACCTGATGTGTTTTAAGAACAATCCCCTACGAGTTCCCTTTAAGATACACGGTGGCATCCTTTTTCACATATTTCTGTTGGATAGTTTGACGACGTTTCGAAAGGAACTGTAAGGCTATCTTCACTGACTAGTCTGGGTCGTTGGTTCTGTATTTGGGTACAATATCTCGTTAACCAAGGTAAGTGCCATAAGCGCTAATAAGTTTTGGGAAGTTTAAGAGCCAGTTTGGTTTGTCCGGTTTCCAGTTTCTAGTTGAAATTATTTCAATTTCCTGAAACTGTAGAAAGCAATATTTACATTTACATGACTTAACGAAAATGCAATTCATTTGGAAGAAGTGCCGACTACAGGCAAAAATATTAACATCCTGCTTCCTTAATGTAACTTAAGGCTCCCTGATGTATTCGAAACTACGGCCCTTAGTAGCTTAGTGGCACAGCAAGGGTCCGGTCATGGAATTAAAAAAATCGAATAATTAGCGTAGTAAAATGTAAAAAGCGATATTTACATATATGTTTTTGTTTTATATAAAAAATGGTGATGTTTGTCCACTAAAGCATGTTTCAAATTGTTTTTGTAATTTGTTAAGACTAAAGCAATTTTTCATGTAGAATTAGATGATCACACCACGCGCAATATTTTATTTAAAGCATCAATAAACCGACGTTTGTACCTTCTAGTATATAATATATAATATTCAGATAATAGTTAATGTCAACGAGAATGAAATACTAATATAAAAAGGCTGAAACATAATAACAAAGGCTGTATTATAAATAACCGATTTATCACAGTTTGTGACAAATATTCCAAATTTAAATATATGTCAAGGAGTTTTACATAAGAGCATTGTTTAATAATCACCCGTTCAATTATCCCAGTGAATACCAATTCAGATGCGTGCGTAACTTTAACAATAAGAACGTCAATAACTTTTATGTAATTCCAAATAAAAGGACACGTACGGTCAGCTACAAAAGCTTGTGGGAATACCCTCTACTTTATTAAAATATATCGAAGTAAAAAGATGATATGTGGGCGTCTCGCAAAGTGTTCCGCTATCTTTATCATCTAAAGTGTCTTTCTTGAGAAATATTTGTGTTATTTGATTTAACACAAGTTAATACCGTAATGAGTGTCAATAATGTTCATCTCTTGATTTAATTTTTTCCAATATTAACGGTATTCTGACAGTTACTCACGAAGATCAATCTCTTGTAGCGGAAAATCAATATCATCCTGCGTTATGCGTCGAAGTTGATGGTCTTGTTCATTCAGAACCTCCACAATTTCCCGTGCCTCCTTAGAATTATTACAATTTTCGAAAGGCTAACTTTACCAACCTTTATCAAGATTTGAGTCACTTTGAGTGGGATTCCTTGATGATTTCAATGATGCTGATCTTTTACTTGATGAATTTTACAATAAGTTTGATGACATCTTCAATCGATCTATTCCGAAGTATCCGACAAACGGGTCACTTTAATTATCCTCATTGGCTCAACAAAGAAATTATAGAAATTCTGATCCTAAAAAGCAAGTACCATGGATTATGGAAAAGTTCTCACAGTATTACAGATTATAATGAATTTAAGAGGCTTCGTGCTCTAGCTAAGAATATAATATCCGATTTTTACAAAAAATATACCAAGAATGTCGCGCAATCCATTACATTTGTTCCTCGTTGTATATGATCTTTCTTGCAATCACGAATTACTCGCATTCCTGGAGTTATATATGACGATCGTAATGAGATGGATAATCGTCAAGATATTGCTCAATCTTTCTCTACCGTATATACTACCCCTGGAAATATATACACATCTAACGTCCTTATTATGGAGCTCTCATCTTTTTGGATACGTCCAATATCTAATTCTGAGTTGAAAGAAATTACGTCTTCGTTTCTGAATAAATACACATTAGGCGACGACTTAATACCTAGCTTACTTGTAAGGGATGATCGAAACATTTTTGCTGTTACTTTACAAACGATTACTAATTTTTCCATTTCGTCATCTACCTTTCCTAAATTGCGCAAGCGGGCTAGAATATTCCTGATTTTAAAAAACCCGTCAGGACCAATACATCTTCGAAAATTCTTCAAAATTCTTTAGAATTTTACTAAAATATATGAACAGTATTTCTCTAATATCCGCTCTTATATTTGTCCGCGACAACATGACTTTTCTCTGGAAGATCTACTGTAGATAATCTTACAAGCTTCACACAATGTTAGTGAAACTATTGACTGTCAGAGTCAGGTTAATGGCATTTATTTTGACTACTCCCGTGTATTTTATACTATCGATCATGTAATACTTCTAAATAAACTTTTTTCTTTTGGTTTCTTTCCTAGTCTTCTCAGACTTATGGAGTCGTACTCCCTCGTACTATGGAGGACTCCCTCCATAAACTATAATCCATAAACTCCTTATAAACAATAGGATTAATTACATTCGTTATAATGGTTATGTATCTCATACTTTTATATCTACATCTGGGGTTCTACAAAGCTCCAATCTAGAGCCTTTATTATTCGTACTGTTTATAAATGATTTACTTGTAAGCACAACCTTCTAATATTAGGTTATGCTGATGATCAGAGAGCTGACTAGAGCAATTGATGATTCATAGCGCATAGGCGTCTGCCTTGTATTCGTAATAGGTTTGTTTCTGTAAACGATCCGATAAGATTGCTTTAACAGCTTCCCTGTTTCTAACATATAAGCTGCCGCAACTGTCAAAAATAATAGCATCTTGTCTTTATAGTTGTTATCTGATGACAGAATATTATGAATACATTGATCAATTACTTCTGCAATGGTTTCAACATTTGCGACTGACAATATTTTAGTATAGTTGGTATGAAGTTGTCGGATGAAGAATACCAACAACTACATTTAACACATATCGTCCCATTAGATCCGTTGCTTCGTCTGCACTTACCCAAAGATAATGGACCAGACAGGTTGGTTCGTATTTTTTCAATGGTTCTCAAATATCATTTTGGTAAGTGGTATTTACTTAAATTAGATTTATCTGGTATCTGACGATCAGTATATTTTGTAAGAAACCTCTTGAGGACTGGATTGTTAAGCTTTTTGAATGGGATATTGACCGCCATGAAAGCTTTACATAGTTCCTCGTTAAAAGTGTCAGGTGCAGATGGTCGTATGGTATATTGATGAGTTTTCGAAAAAACATGTCTCTGCATATTACACTTTTATGGACGCCTTAAACTTAATGAACAAGCACTGCAATATATCTCGGTATCATTACGAATATGCAACCAATCTGGCCTCTAATCCATCCTCCCATGGTTGCCCTACGAGAATTCTCCATAGTTAATGAAAATAAAGAGATATACTAAGAACAGAAGGAAATGGACTAAAAAGAAGAAACGAAAACTACTCCAAAAGTAAGGTTGTAAATTAAACTTAATATTTATAAAAAATTATAGGATAAATATAAAATATAACAAATATAAAACGGATTTTTTTAAATACTAAACGCTGGATCCAAATAACACTATAAGAAACGAAACCAAAAACAATCCCTTATAGAAGAAAATAGAAAATATACTATGTCAAGGACAATAAATACATGTATGTATATGCATGTATAACAGCATATAAACACGAGAAACACTTTGGAAATTAGCGGATATATTTTTTTTAGAGATTATTTCAACGAAGTCTAACGAAATAATATATAAATGTATATTCCGTCTTACACGCCACTGTTGAATTGAATTTATGAAGGAATACACACAGTGTACTATTCCTAATGACGGAAATAACAACACCTGCTCGAGGAACGCAATCGAGCAAGCTGTTATAACATGCATACTATATCCCAAATTGGTGGAGACTGTGACTTGTAATCTGAAACAGAAATAAGAAAAACACCCTAACTGCAATATATATCAATAAATACTATATACGTATTTCGGCAACTAAGTTGCCGTCTTCAGTAGAATGACCTTAAAAACTGAAAAATGTTAATCATAGCGTTTTTGGCTAAGGTAAACCTTAGAAGATATGCTCTTCACCAAATCGCTAGTGGGATAATACTAAATTCCTAACATCGAAATAACACTTATATACTACTTACACCTAGCGTGAAATTTAGGGAACCGTGAAGCGTGAATACAGCAATGGGCAACTGCTTGTCTCCATTTATGGCGAACTTGTTTATGAGTCATTTTGAGATAGAATTTAAGAGATCATCTAAATATTTCCCTAAAGTATGGATTAGGTATGTCGATGATATTTTCGCGGTTTTTAATACCAAGTTGTGTAATTTGGACGATTTTTTAATAGAATAAAATTCGAAATTCCCTAGAATTAAATTCACTATCGAAAAAGAAAACAATGAACAAATACCGTTTTTAGATGTTTTGGTAATTAAATCACAGTTTCCAACAAAACATGGCATCCTTTAATTTTCTTATCCATCGGTTGTTTAGTTTTCCGCTTACAAAAGATAGATATGAAAAAGAACTTGGATTAATCAGAAGCATCGCTACATATAATGGCTTCGATTCGAAAATAATAACCAACCTAATTAAGAAACATAGGCTTAGGAAACTTATTTATGATACCACGAGCTTACTACCTCAAAAAGACCTAGGTGAGAAATTTGTTTGTTTACCGTACCATTCAGCCTCTAGAAATCTGAACGCTATCTACAAAAACCATTCTCTTCGAATAGCGTTTAAATCATATAACTCATTAAAATCACTTTTAGGTAACACCAAGGACAAAATTGAGGTAGAACATAAATCTGGTATATATGAAATAAATTGTAACGATTGCAGCCAAAAATATATCTGTCAAACTAGACGTTCCATTTCAACTCGTTACAAGGTACATATTTCCCACTTTAGATTCAACAGACCCGAAAAATCTAGCATTGCCTGACATATTTGGGACGCAGGCCATATCTGTGCCGGCAAATAACCTTAGGTTGATTAAAACTGTTAATAATTATAGAGAATTAGGTAGTTATGAAAGCAGTTATATATATAGAAATAAGAATAAATTAATGAATTCTGACAATGGACCAATCCCTCAGTCCAGTTTGTATGCCTTATTGTGACAATAGCATTATTTTTTTTACGGTTCATGTATTCACGCTTCACGGTTCCCTAAATTTCACTCTAGGTTTAAGTAGTATATAAGTGTTATTTCGATGTTAGGAATTTAGTGTTATCCCACTAGCGATTTGGTGAAGAGCATATCTTCTAAGGTTTATTCTACTGAAGATGGCAACTTAGTTGCCGAAATACGTATATAGTATTTATTGATATATATATTGTGGTTAGGGTGTTTTTCTTATTTCTGTTTCATGCATACTATACCTGGTCATATAATTGGTCATTCAATCGCTTCTGTCCGCTCTCTGCTGATGATATTAAAATCTTCAATGTAGTATCGAGTGAAGCTGATGTTGAGCGTTTGAAGGAAGGTATTGACTTTATATTTAATTGGTCCAGTACCAATCACTTGACGTCGAATACAAATAAATGCTTTGTCATTTCTTTTACTAGGAAATTAACAACTATTCCTTCTTCCTATTCTATGGATTGTTATATACTTTCTAAGTTGCTTCTGTGATCTAGAGATTCAAAGTACGCACTAACGTGCTCATCCTAATGTTTGTTGATATCGAAGGTTGTATAACATCTATATCCTCAGATGTTTGGTATTGCATAAAATTATATTTATTTAGAAATTACCTCCATCTACAAAATGCATTTTATCTCAATTATACTACAGATTATTACTTCCGCTGTTATGTCTAGCTGTGAAATAAATATCATTAACTTTGATTATTGTTATTGCTGTAATTATTAACATTTTAATTCCTCCTGTTAATAGTTTAGCGTAATAAAAATCTTGAAATATCTACTTCATGGATCACTTTTAATGAGAAATAGCGAAAACGATTATAACTAGTTTTTATTCAAAACTAATAGAAATTCTTATGAAAAAGAAAAGAAAAAACAGCACAGCCAACTGTTACATATCTTTTCCTATAAATTTCAGGTAATTCACGATCCGGAAAAACAAGATATGCTTCTCGTAAATTATAATAAACTCTCGCTTGTATATTTGTGTGTGTTTATACACCACAGGCAATTTCAACGTAATTATTACTATAATTCATATAAACAAATCGGTTTAATACATCTACTTTTGCCTTATGAGCGCATTTGTCAGTATGTGTTGTATTTGTAATAAGTAAATAGTTATTAAAACCATTTTACAACGGTAAAATGCAAATGAGAATGATTTTATCCTCGTGATAGATTGAGGAAAAGAGTTTTTATTAATGGTGTGCATTTTTTTCCCTCATTAAAAGATATTAAAATGAATGTGGATAAAAATGTCGGCTTTTCTTTAATAAAAATATGTTTTATAACCTTTTTCTTCATATATTTATACATCTTCATATAACGAGAGAATTAAGTTCTTCAATTATACAAGATGCAAAAGTGTGGGCCACCCCTGATCCAATCACAATAAAAATTATAAAATATCTTACTTTTAGTTTTTTAAATTATTTAAAAATTATCTTCTCTTTTATTTCTTCTTTTGTTGTGGCAATTAAAACAATTATTTGTTTTGCCGTGAATATCACAACCTTTAATCTTTTTCAGATGGTCTAATAGTTTGTGGCATTTGAAAGTTACATTAAATAATTTTTATTTGTGAATAATGGTTGAAATAAATGTTTACATTTAATATCCTTTTGGAATATTTTAATTGTTAAATATAAGTAAATCTAGAATATAGAATGCAAACATAACATTTCCAATTTTATAAATATTCAACGTGCATTTTTAAGTTTAAACCAATGTATAACATAATTTTATTATCCTATTCAAATGATAAAACTTTCTTTAGGTTCTAAGAAAGCGATATCTTTTACATTTACAAATTTATTTATTGCTTTAGACATTAAACCGATGTTTTATTGCCTAGGATTTTTATCACATTCAAATTATAAAACTATCTTTAGATAATAATCGGCATCCTTTAGGTATACCTGCAAATTTATTTTTGTTATTTTTTATATTAGACCGCCTATTTTGTAACCTTGGGTTATACTGAACAAAGGGTTTAATCCGTATATTCAATCTTAAGACTGCATTCCCTAAATATGTATAATAAATTTTATTACTTTAACAAGGGACTAGTCGGAAATACATACTTAGATTTACAATACCAACTAATACTTATTATGTATTTATTAGTTAAGATTAGATCTTAAAGGCCCTATCGCAAACCTGGTATTGTTGCCAGTAAACACGGAAAAATTCCCCGTTATGGCGTCAAACAATACAATGAACAAACAATACGCGTATTTTAATTATGTAATAGTTTGTAGGGTTAGTGGTATATTTTTACCTACTTGCAACAACAGTCTTAATGCAATAGTTTCAATCGTGACATATAACAAGCAACAATATTCTCAAACACAGTATCAACTCAACAACATACTACCTTTCGCGCACAGGCGCAGTTCTAACGTAATGAAGATGGTCGGTAAGTTGTCGAAATCGATAGTCGTAATGTACAATTTAAGGGAGCCTCTATTTATCGTGTATGCTATTAGTCAGTGGAAACGGGTGCGGATTGACTAAAACAGATGATAGCGCGTTTGTAGGCATATGTGCTTACGGACTACTAAAAATATATCGCAACGACCAGTTAAACTAAGGAATGTAAAATGTAAATATGCTTCATACATTTTATGACGATAAGGATTCGAACCCACGTCGATGGCTTGCCGGACCATTGCTTTAACCACTAAGCTATTAAGCACCATGATTTGGAATATTTGTGGGAATGTCTTAAGTCACATTAAGGAAACAGATGATTTATATCTTACCCGTAGTCGGTAGTTGTGCAAATTTATTGAATTTTCGCGAAGTACATATTATTTGATTTTTTTAATAGAAAAAAAAAATCGAATAATTAGCGTCCTAAAATGTAGCAAACATATTTACATTTACGTTACTTCGCGAAATTGCAATAAATTTGTAAGTTTAACTTTGTTTTAACTCTTCATCCCTAATTTCAGTGTCTAAAATTTTATTACAATATCTTTTTTAGTTTAACGGATATTTAGATGGTTCCATACATTTGCCCAGCGCTGTATATCCTGGTTAGAAACTTTATTTATTTTTCGTCTTCGTAATCAACATTTTGGTTTTTCATTTCGTTTTCCCCTGCGTTCATAATTACTATTTGACAGTGGTCTTGCTTTATATACATGCATATTTCATAATGGCGGCGTTAATTTAAATTACAGGTCTCTCTCCTTTTTGCATACTGAATTTCACTGTTTTCCTATCTTTAAAAGCTTCAAATTCTCTCAGAAATCTGTAATTTGCATAAATTAAAACTGGACGTGTATTATATATGTATGTATGTATTTATATGCTGATATGTACACCACTTAAAACGTGGATATATGTCCTTAATATATGCGTGAGTTTCTTGTTCAAATTTAATAAGAGATAATCCCGTATTACATAGTTTTTTAAAAAAACATTCTGCATTAGAAGTTCGAAGATTGATCGCCGTTTGTCTGCCATAAAAATAAGATTAACATTTCATGTTTAGATTCATTTATCAATATTAAGATCGCATAACTTTGTCCTAAATACTTACGTTAGATAACTAAATTACTTTATTTAGCTTATAGAAGATAGTTATAAAACTTTTATAGCTGTAGTGTTAATAGTTGATCCGTTAAAGTCACTAGGTTTAATATATAAATCTAAAATTTGAGATTTCTCAATTTTTATCCATCCTTTTTTAATCTTTCTCTAGTTAGAAGTATTTTTTGTTTAACCCTAAGATGCATGTATCGGGCTTGTAGTAATATTAAATTGCTTATAATTTGTATTAAATATTCTTAAATTAATCTAGCGTTCTGGTATGGTCTAAAAAGATACTTATCCAATTGTTTCTCAGATTAAATAATTTTTTATTATCACCATTCATTTACATAAACCAGGCCCGCGAGGTCCACAAACAATTTCTTTTGGTATCAACACGTCTTGTTATTTCTGGCGTGCATTGTCAGACAATTTGAAGTAAACGAATCTGCATGTTTGTACAAGTTGGAACCTGCATTATTACAGGTTATGTAAGTACCCGTGCAGGATATTTTGTCATAGGGATGAGCAGATTCAATTAAAAAGATCGATATTTGAATCGATTCACGATCGAACTGAAAAATATCGATGCATAAAAAAATCGAAAAAAAAAAATTAATTCTGGGAAAATCGAAGATCGACTCAGTTTAGAATAAGAAAGTGTTTAAAAATCGAGCGCTTTGAGGCATACGTTGTAATATAAATGTCGAATGCCAAGCATGTTAGCAATCGAATCGTAAGATTTTGTTTTTAAACATTTTTTACTTGATATATGACATGTTTTATATTCTAACAGAAACAAAACTTATACTTTTTAATTTAAAAAAGGTACTTTGATTATCAAAAAAAATATTATACGAGGGACACCATTTATGTTTTTACAATCGACCACTAGATGGTGCTTTTGACATATATAATCACAATATTCTTGAAGTTTGACATTGGTCAATGAGAAATTCGCGATAGCTTAGATATTGAGTCAGTAGTTTGTTGATAGTGACAGTTTTAAGACAGTGAGTTTGTAAAATAATGGGGGATAATCACTTCGTGAAGGTTTTCGTTGGATCATTTTTTACGATTATAAAAATGGCCTAACTCAACAAGAATGCTTTTTATCATTTCGGTCAACTTTTGGTAATGAAGCACCATCAGAGAAGACAGTTTACAATTGATTTGCAGAATTTCGTCATGGTCGTGCCTCAGTGAGTGATGAATAGAGCAGACCAATATCCCTGCGCGCCATGAGCGCCGGTATGGGAGTGTAATTCGTAATATATTAGAATATGCGATAGAATAGGGACACAACATGAGCTTGTTACCGATATAAGTACAGAAGTAGATACATTTATTCTATCAGAAATAATTAAATATACATTTGGTTTTCTGCTATTAAAGTAATATGCATAAACACACGAAAAATAAGAATAGTACATATTATAGCAGCGTTGTATGTACCTATAAATAAAATGGAAAATGTATGAAATCAGTGATTGTGTGCACGACAGAGGATTAAAAAAAAACACTTACCGTTTTAAGCGTCTCCCAAGGATTGACAAACTGGAGAAACTCGATTGTATATTTTCAACATCAGGTGTGTTTCTAAAGTTATTTCTGAAAAACATGTCCGCGGTGAGGAAATAATATGTTTATATTCGGAAATCGAGCGTTCTAATCTACTGATGTTATATTCGCATAATCAAAATACTTTTTTAAGCAACTTAACGCATCTGTAGACGTGCCCTCACAAATATGTGTTAAGGTGTCAAAATCTGCATTTCTGTCTAAAACACTTTCAAATTTAATTAGAACACTTTCACTTTGCGTCTTCTACAGCACACAGTTGTGCGTGAACATCTTGAACGATTTGCAGTGATTCCTCTAACGACAGCGACGAATTTTCTAATTTTCTTATTGCTTCTTCTAGTCCCAAGTAATTCTCACGAATACTTTGTAAATCCATTTTAATCTGAGCATCTTGAAACTTTTTCTGGCTTGTATTGATAGCTGCACTTTCTTTCGGATCGAATGATGAAACCACGTCCTTAATTTTTTCAAAATGTTCATGATAGTAAAATCCCGCCCGTAACCATGTACCCCAACGTGTCAGAATCGGCTGTGGTGGCTCAGGGGTATGGGGACACAATTCGTGAAATTTCCGAATACGTTTTGAAGATTTCAGGAATACTGCCTTTGTACTCGATATTAAAGCATCTACCTCTGGATAACATCTACGAACCTGTTCTGCCACAAGGTGTAGAGCATGGAATTTACAAGTAATATGTAACAAGTTAGAACAATATTTTCTAAGAGACCGGCCTACAGAACACATGGTTGCGGCACCATTGGTCATAAACATAATACTTGGTCTTTCGAAAGTTTAAATTTTTCCAAAGTATCTAATAGCACCTCTGAAATTTTTTCGGCATTACATTGTTCTAGTCGCCTAGATGCTAATAAAATTGAAGACGTTTGTTGATGTGGTTCCATATTACGCGCCATCACATTAACTACAGATTGTTTTTTGCTGTCAGTTGTTTCGTCCACACGTAACCATAGTTTTTTTATTTTTCAGTTCGGCTTTGATTTTATTTTCAACCTGTTTACGCACCGATGGTAAATCCTTCCTAACGTTGTCGTGCTCGGTAATGCTTGATTCGCGTATTTATTCCAAAATGAAATAAATGAATCATTACTTAACAGGGTAAACAGCAGTTTACACACAATCATAGTTACACATAGTTCATGTATAAACTGTTGTCGATTAATTTTGTTATTATTGTGCTTCGAACTGCTTACGTGTTCTTTACAATGTGTTTTTGACTAACACATTAGATATGTATTCCACACTAAACATTTAATTTTTGAGCCATCGTATATTAAGTCCGGGAAATCCATAATAAACTTATTCACTTCGTCTGACAACGGTCTTTTTCTCGATTTATGTGTCGACGACATTTTATTAAGTATGCTTACACTTACATTCAGTATAAGCAAGTACCAAACACATTCTGAATGCTTTTTATTAGTTCTGATGCAATACAATCATCCTCACATCGGCGCACATGGCGCCCACGGAAATTGGTCTGCTCTAGTTATAAGTACAAGCAAGTTCATTCTTGATTCACTTGTTTGGGTATGACCCCACTATCCTCAACTCACTAGATAGGGCAGAGCCATCTATATTCAATATACAACATGAACACCGAACTGTACTCGTACGATACTCCAAAATGCCTAGCTACATCTAAAGGCGATGCTATATAGGATATTCAACTTAATGTATTCTGTTAGCACGTAATTGGTGTGATTTTTTGTGTGAATTTAGAAAACAACCATCTTCTTTGAATTTCTTAAAAACATTTAAAATTGTTTTCGCACAATGTATAGGCCTGTTAGGATAATTAACGGAAAACATGTCTCTGACCGTTCTTAAACTGTTATTCTTCAATTACCACATTATCATTGCTATGAAAAGGGAGCAATTTCGTCTTTATTCATGTTTTAAATAAATTATCTAATTTTCAGTAAAATGTATTTAATTTAAGATTCATGTATGGACAAAATTTCATAATTATTTGACATTAAAATTTTTTCTAACCTCTGCAATCTCCATGGCAATCAATTTAAGAATTACGCAACAGCAAAATACTTTACTAGTGTATAACTGGTCGTCTGCTATGCCACTAATGCATTGACTATTCTTTTTTTATCATTACACATAGGAAATATATGTGTAATGATAAAAAAGATCGCGGTAATGAACACAGTGTAGTAATATGCGCTACTTGTTATTCTAATAATCTAATCTACAAAAAATTTTTGTTATGTAATAACTAAAAGTATGTGAAATGATTTTGAATTTAGTTTTATTTCAATAGATTTTTGTCGTTTCATTGTATTTGTGGGCTCCAGTTTATCTAAAAGTATATATTGCACCAGATATACATCCTAGGGTTAAATACCTAGTCAATATTTTCTAGGGATTCTGCCATTTTTTAACCCCGTGTAAATGACTCGATTCTTATCGAATTCGATTTAATTCCCATATTTTCGCGTTCTCCATAGTATTGATAAAACATAAATTACGACTTCTAATCTTACGGTGGGTATCGGAAAAACGTATTGATACATCGAATTGCGGTAGAAGTGGACGAACTTATGGGGGACTATTTAATGACTGCTTCGATCGCTATCTGGCGGTGACTAGTTCAACTAGTTTTTAACCCCATTATGTTCAATGATCCGCAGTCTTTCAATGATTACTTTGGTTAAATTGAAATAAACGACGCTAGATATATTGTATTTAATTTAATAGTGAAAAAGGGAAAATATGAGATGTGTGATTTTAAATTACCTTTATCAGTTGTTAAATTTATTTATCGAAATATGCAATTTTTTATTTAGCAAATGCTTTGTTTTGTTGGCGAGAAGAAATACATAGGAATATATTTATGGAATAGGATGCAATTATTAACTTGCCAGTAATTTAATAATAATATCCTAATGACGTTTAACGATTATATTGGTGCTTAATAAAAGGAAATATAGATGGCGGTACATTTCTAAATTGATACATTGTAAGCAGTATCTATTATTAATTGTTTGTTCATAAAGTACTGGAAAATTGTTAATTAAGAGTGTTTAATATATTAGAATTATAGACAGGTTGCATGGACTTGTGTAATATATTTTAACTAAATAAAGTTTTGCATATCGGCCAATTTTGAAAAAAGAATATAACTTCATCAAAGATTTTAGGATTAAAATAATGAATGTGTTGATAAAATTACTAAATTGTTTAGTAACTTTAGTGTATTCTAGAACTCAAACGCACGGGTGCTATTGGCGAAATACATTCGATAAAATCTCTAAAGAGCAGACTTCAATAAAAAATTTTGATTATATCTACCTAAAAAAAAGCCTGATTATTAATAACTGCATTTTTATATAACGGGTGGGCAAATTTGAGGTTAGGAATTAATTTGGCTGTCAAATGATGAAATTTCAAGAATTGTGCTGTCATCCTTTGACATTTATTTAGTTAAAAGTTGGGAAATTTTAACCATGGAACGCTACACTCTTGAACAAAGAATTTTAATTGTCAAAATTTACTATCAAAATGGTGAAAATTTTACTGTATCACTTCGTAAAATTCGAGCAGCTTTTCCTTGTAATCAGACTCCTTCTGAGACCGCTGTGCGTAATTTAATTTACCTAAGGGTGGGCAAATTTGAGGTTAGGAAGCAAATTGGCTTAAAAACACTTTTTTTGACAAATTCAGTTTTATTGATACCAATGTAAAGTAGAAATATGCGAATTAATAATGGAATATGATGTCGGGCAAATGTCCACCTCTAGCACGTCGGCAGACGTCCGCTCTTTTCACAAAATTTTGAACCACATTTTGCAACAAAGCTTCGCTTATCTCGGCAATGCAGAATCGAATTTCATATTTCAGAGCGTCAGTTGTTTGTGGTTTGTTCACGTAAACCCGGTCTTTCAAATGGCCCCGGAGAAAATAATTAAGCGGCGTTAAATCACAAGAACGAGGCGGCCAATTGACATCGCCAAATCGAGAAATTACGCGACCGGGAAATTTCTCATGCAATAACTGAATTGTTTGGCCGGCTTGTGGCGCCGTCTTGCTGAAACCAAAGGTCATTGATGTCAACATTAGATAATTGTGGCCACAAAAAATCGGTTATCATGGTTTGGTAGCGCAGAGAATTCACGGTGACGGCGTTTCCTTGCTCATTCTCGAAAAAATACGGGCCGATGATGCCGCCTGACCACAAACCGCACCATACGGTTACTTTCTTTGGATGTAATGGTTTATCGAGGACTGTTTGTGGATTTTGTGAGCCCCATATGCGACAATTTTGTTTGTTTACATAACCGCCTAATTGAAAATGGGCCTCATCACTAAAGATGATTTTGTTGAAAAATGCGTTGTTTTCGTTCAGTTTTTCAAACAGCCAATTCACAAACGTTCGACGCAAACAATGATCGGCCGGCTTTAATTCTTGAATAAGTTGAACTTTGTAAGCGTGAAGATGAAGATCTTTATGCAAAATGTTGCGCAAAGTGCCTCTGGTGATGCCCAATTGTTGCGAACGTCGACGAGTTGATGTTCCAGGCCTCGAATTTAGCGATTAAATTACGCACAGCGGTCTCAGAAGGAGCCTGATTACGAGGAAAAGTTGCTCGAATTTTACGAAGTGATACAGTAAAATTTTCACCATTTTGGTAGTAAATTTTCACAATTAAAATTCTTTGTTCAAGAGTGTAGCGTTCCATGGTTAAAATTTCCCAACTTTTTACTAAATAAATGTCAAAGGATGACAGCACAATTCTTGAAATTTCATCATTTGACAGCCAAATTAATTCCTAACCTCAAATTTGCCCACCCGTTATATAAAAATGCAGTTATTAATAATCAGGCTTTATTTAAAGTAGATGTGTTCAAAATTTTTTATTGAAGTCTGTAGGTACCAACTTGTTACAGTACCCTTTTGCTTTGTGTCTTATTTTAATAAAGTATGTCTGTAATTTATATTTCAATAGTTTTATTGAAGACCTTTAAAAGATTATTGGAATTTGCATATTGATAGAAATAAATACTTGGGGTGGTGTAACAAACAAAGAAGGTTCATGAAAACAGCACTTGACTTAATTTAAAAGACGTTTAAATAATAAAACAAAAGTGTAAATATTTCCTCAGGGTGATTCAGATTCTTAAAGGTATAATAAATATCAAAACACCCATTTTTAATCCGCTAACACAAACGAAGTAAATGATCGCGTTCAAATGGAAATCTTTGTTTAATAAAGTGATATTATTTACACAAAATTCAGGATAATCTTTTATCCAGATCGATCCATATGTGAATATGATTTCGACATATCAAAAATAACAGGATAAAATTACGTGTACATATACTTTCGAGAACTGTCTAAACACAATTGGTAATATGACTGACCTATAAGTCAACCACATTGCTCGTAGATTCACTGGAACTTCCCCGACTTGATAAACACAAATTTGGAAATTCCCCTGTACGGAAATACACATGCAGACTGTTAGTGTAATTTTGATATATTATGAATAAATGACTTTATATATTTTTTACGGTGCACTTTAGAAATTAATTATAAAATATGAACAGATATGCAATTTTATATGAAATATGCTCAAAGCAGTATTTATATGGAAAATATGCAAAACAAAAGTAGTCGCAAATGCTTTTTTTTACGTGATTCGTATAGATCTGCAAAAATTTTAGGAAGATATCATGAATAAAAAATATACATTTTCATATAAACCCAGCTTTAGTGATGATCATTAGAGAATGGACATGCTTACCACATGACGCAAAGCCCAGTGCAGTACCGGCGAAAGGCTGTATTTCTAAAATATTTAATTTTATTTATATAATTGAAAAACGAACGGGTGGTGATCTATAAAATTACGAAATACATATTTACTCGTATTTGTTGAAAAGTTGTATTTATAAAGTTTTTAATTTTATTTATATAATTGTTGTTGTTGTTGTGTAAAAGTTGTATTTTTAAAGTTTTTAATTTTATTTCTATAATTGGAACATTTTTATTTGTTCATTTTGTCGCTCAAGTTGAGTAAAGGAGTATTAATATTGACTAGCAATAGTTTCTCAAGGCTTTCTTCTGTCAATTTTGTTCTCTTTGAATTAAGTACATTCTTATAAATAGAAAACCTCCTTTCTACATCGCAACTGGTTATAGGTGCATACTGGAAATATTCTTTTATTTCTTCATATTTAGTCGTTAGATTTTGTGGAATTGTCTCCATATATAATTGCTGCAATGTAATTAAATCTGTATTTCTATTAAGAATTGCTTCAAACTTTTGCCGAAGGCCACATCCGAAGTCACTTGGAATACTTTTCAAATTATTAACAGCCACATCTAATGTGGTTAATCCGTCATTTAATTTGAGATTTCGATTTTCAAAATAAGTGATTAGTTTTGGCAATTTTCCAAAGTGTTCGTGAAGAAAGTACAACTGATTTTTTAAACTTGGGATTTGTGTGAGCTCCTTGCACTCACCAATACTTCTAGCATCCTCCTTTAGCAGTGTTACGAAATGTTTTAGACTATCGAAATTCTCAGCATAATAACTAGTAGCTTCCAGCCATGTTCCCCATCTAGTTATTACTGGAGTGGGAGGCAGTGACAGAGATGGAAATTTTTCCCTGAAAAGAGCTACTCTCAATGGTGCTTTTCTGAAAACTTTTTTAAAAGCTGATACAAGTCTATCAACTTCCGGAAAAGTGTCTCTGATATATTCACAGATTCTGTGGAGAGCATGTGCTACACAAGTAATTTGCAGCATATTAGGATATGTTTTCTTCAATAGTCTGCCTGTTATTAACATATACGCAGCACTATCACTGACAAATAAAAGTATTTTTTCTTTGTACGTGGCGTCCGAATGAAGCATTTTTTGCATATTCTCCTTAATGGTTTCAGCAACTGTTTCCGCATCAACTCTATTTATAACACTTGTTGCTATTACATATGAGTTATAGGGAATAGTTGGATGTAGTACACCAGCTACAACATTTACCACACAGCGTCCTAACATATCCACCGTTTCGTCGGCGCTTATTGATTTAAAAGATGGCTTCTGATGCGTTCTACTGTTCTCGTATAGCACCTAGAAACATAATATTTGCGTAAAGTTGATTCATCAGGAACATTTCGACCAGTATATTTTTTCAGAAATGTCTTCAAAATTGGATTGTTCAATTTAAATAATGGAATATTAGCCGCCATAAAAGTTTCACAGAGTTCTTCGTTAAAATTGTCAGATTCCAACGGGTTCAATTTTTTTTCGTGCTTTAACGATCCTACGTGACGTTTTACGGTTGATTTATTGCAATTTTTCAATAACGTTTCACACACTTCACTATAAATTTCGGAATCACTGGCAATGTACATACAATCAGTATGGCCCAACCCAACTCGCCATTGTTTCACGATGCCATTCTCGACGCTCCTCCTTTGTCTGAAAAAGTAAGAATATTCTAGATCCAAATAAAAGAAATTAAATAACGAAATTTTATGCACACTTACGTGAAAATAATTGGAAGATGTTGCTTAAATGAAAAGAAAAGGAATGTACGTGCTATTTCTCTTACGAAGTACAGTAAACTTATTTATTTTATCTACGTACACGACACCACTGAAAACACTATATTCTCCGAATACAATAGCTGGGTTGTCCATTGCTATCGCTGCGAGACCAGGTGGCCGAGTAAGTCAAACAAATACTTCATTGAATTACGCCTGGATGTTCTGAGCGACGTTATACACAATTCCAATTGCCGATTGCGTTTTATGGAAATTTCATCCGTTCTCTAATGATCATATACACTGTATCTAAGATAAGAATGAACTGCATGGGGATCTCGGGAACGGTAAGAGATACAAAAGTTGTTTAAATGGGAAAAAAGTTTCGCATTTTACTAACCTTTTACATGGCATTTACGTATAAATATTTATTGCAATATCAACTCGACACGACGACCACCCGTTTAATGAATCCTTAAATCCCTCTCGAGTGCTATTTATATTCACGGAAAAACTTCCCCCATGTTCTCGATTTATCTGCATCGACATTTTTCTAGATGGTATTTGACGAATCGTCGGATGACTCATCACAATACTTATGTTTGAAAAACAATGGTAATCTGTTTGAACATGTGTCGTAAGTTCAGAATTGTAAAATACACATGCAATTTAAAAAATAATAAATACGCATTTCTCAAAATACTATTTTAGATTGTGTTTCATCATTTTCATTAAAACATGGTATTCGATCCAATTACCAATTTACCTGTCATAACTCGTTATTATCACTAGGGAAGAATTACTACAAAATATAAAAAAAAAATAATAAATTTACTTTTTCAGCAAAAAGTAATTTCTAAAATATAATGTGTAATACATCACTGAATTTGTAATGGAAAATGCCATCAGATAAAGGATCTACCTTTTTCTCCGTCCATACAAAGGAATTAAGTTGATGATGGTTTCTCAAAACCGAAACGTCGCACTAAAATGTAACAACACCAACTTGTAGAGCTTTGAAAGTGCCAATCAATAAGTTTTATTTATTTTTCGATAACTTGTAAAATAAAGTAGGAAAAAAATTAAAACAAAAATTTTAAAAAAACATATTCCTAAATATCTCAAAAACAAAAAACATAATTGAATTATGTAAATGCCATGTAAAAGGTCACTAAAGTGCACAACTTTATGCAGTTTATTCTCATCTTGGACACAGTGTATATACAAGTGTCCCGTATCGTTATGTTCAAATTTTGGGAGTGTAAAGTAGACTTCATTTCAAGTAACAAAAACGCAAAACTTGTATATCCATTTTTATTTGTTTCAAAGCTACAGATCTATGAATGTAATTGTCAGATCATGAAAAAAAATGTTATCCTAAAGTCAATAAAAATTGATTTTATTTAAAAAAGTTCAATTAATAATATTTTCGAAATGTCCACTTCCTTGTTGAATGCATGGTTGTGGCCGTAAGCCAACAGTAAAAGTACTTATCCGAATTTCATACTTGTTTTGTCGGATTTGCTCGGCAGCCAGGTGAATACGATCCAACTTGTATTCGAACCTTGCGCGTAGACTAAATTTTTCATGTACCTCCATAAATAAAAGTCAAGGGGATTAAGATCGGGTGATCTGGGTGGCCATGCAACAGGACCACCTCGACCAATCCATCTTGGATAATTGACGTTAACCCAATTTCGGACAGCAATTCCGAAATGTGTTGGTGCCCCATCCATGTGAAACCACATGTCTCGTCAAACATTCAGTGGGACATCCTCTAAAAGACCTGGCAGTTCGTCAATAAGAAATTGAAGGTAATTGTCAGCATTTAGCCTCACAGGAAGAACGACAGGACCAAACAACAAGTCATCGATTAGGGCCGCCCAAACGTTAATAGAAAATTCATGTTGAAATTTAGATGGGCGTATAGCTTTGGGATTTTCTGATGACCACCTGTGCAGGTTTCTCAGATTTGTAACACCACTTCTCGTGATCGTAGATTCATCTGTCCAGAGGACTGTTCTGCAAAAATTAAAATGAAGCCGTGACTGTCTTAATATCCAGGTAGAATAAATAGACGAGTATAGTGTTCAGCCTCAAGCAAACCGTGTCCCCTGTGATAGTGATATGGATATAAGCCCTCACGTTTTAAAATTCGCCAAACTGTCGTTCGTGGCACTCCTAATTATCTAGCGATTTGACGTACACTGAGAGTTGGATCCCTTATAACAATAGCTACTGTTTCTTCCTCTAAGTCTGGTGGCGAACTTACTCATCGGTCGAAAAGATAATCAGGCAGTCCTCATTCCCGAAATTGTCTGTTACTTCCAGAAACGTTCTGTAATGAGTGAGGAATCTGCCTATCGGGAAACCGATGTCGGTATTCAATAACTGCTTGACGTGCACTGCCGTTGCGGTAGCCATACATAAAATGCATGTCCGCATACTCTTGAGAAGCAAATCGGTAAGGCATTTTGAATAAAGAAAACGTGTCCACTCACTAGTAAGCTGTTGTAAGAACTGAAACGTTATGTAATCCTTTATTAAGAAATGCAACGTTAACAGTCATCTGAACATTTGTTTATTGTATGATATTCATGGTTCAGCACTTACGAAATATGTAGGAATCTTCTTTATCAATAATAAATTTCCAATACTCCTTTTTGTAGATCTCCAAGAAATTACTGTATGCACTACGACACGTGTTTATTTAGTTTAGGATAACATTTTATTATGCGACGTTAATAATCACAGGCCTGTTATTGAATCGTATAACTTTTTTTAAATAAAATCAGTTTGTATTGACTTTAGGATTACATTTTTTTTCATAATCTGACAATAACATTCATAGATCTGTAACTTTGAAACAAATAAAAATGGATATACAAGTTTTGCGTTTTTGTTACTTGAAATGAAGTCTACTTTACACTCCTAAAATTTGAACATAACGATACGACACCTAACGGGACACCTTGTATACATAATTCGGTTTACAATTTGATTAAATTGTTATCTGCAAAGAAATTAAGTTAATTATTATATTCTAGTCAAAATTACAAGATATATTAAACATATTTCAAATCTTTAATCGATTTAAATTAATTTTTTAGTCAACGATGTAACAAACAATAAGAAATCTTTTAAGTCTACAACAAACTCATTTATCCGTAAAAATCAAGTAGATGTGTTCCGTGAATTCTTTATGTTGTAGCACACATATCCCGCGAGATTTTTGAACACCAACCCAGGCACCGCTGTCGACCAACAACTTAACTGTAACGGATACTGAAAAAAGAATTCACGTTATACCGTTACCCGAGAAATAAGATTTCACGATTATCGGAAAATAAGTTAAGTGGCACACACAACGGCGGGCATTGCCAGAATGAAGTTGGCAACGCCTGTTCGGCCACAAAACCGCGAATCACATGTTTTCGGTACGTTCCGCGTATCTAATTTCAACTTTTGAACTTCGATTACTTTTTTGGCTCCGCCGTTCTAATATCTGGTCTCGGTGTGTTGAAGTCGATGTATCTAACGGGTGCTTCTTTTCGAATCACGATTTATTAAATTTTCTTGGGTATACAATGGAGACTAAATATTGTGTCATGTTTCTAATGTAAATTTTTGATTAAAAATTGAAGATAACATTCTCGAAGTTGTCAGCATCGCTAGTAAAGTATGCACGTATAAAGTATATTTTTTATGTTTACTAATTAGCTGCCAGAATATTTTAGTAAATTTCAAAATAGAAAATTTTAGGTGCTAAGTTCAAATACGTATCTAAATTATACGAAGGATACCAAAGAAATTTGAGTACATCAACACCTTAACGCATTACATACTTGTTACAAATGAAACAGATATGCATTATACACATCTGTATCTGTACGTATTTTCCAACATTTACTTCTGCCGAAGACACGTGTTTCTGTCACACAATAGACTTCGTCAGTTTGGTTAATGAAGTAAAGTTTGATGGGACGCTTCATAGATATAGCAAATTTATCTGACGGACAAAAGAGATTATGCCGAAAGTAGTGACTTTCTCTCGTCCAGCTATGCCGGTACAGAAGGGAAAAAATTACGTATATAGGATGCCAGATGGCAGGAAATATACCAAAGAACTGTGAGTACATCAATTTTGTTACAAATGGAACAGATATGCAGTACATATATTTGTATCTCTACACATGGACATACACTTTGTATTTTATAACATTTACTCCAGTAGAGCAGACAAATTTCCGTGCGCGCCATGAGCGCCGGTATGGGAGTGTAATTCCTAATATATTAGAATATGCGATAGAATAGGGACGCAACATGACCTTGTTACCGATATAAGTATAGAAGTAGACATTTATTCTATCAGAAATAATTAAATATACATTTGGTTTTCTGCTATTAAAGTAATATGCATAAACACACGAAAAATAAGAATAGTACATATTATAGCAGCGTTGTATGTACCTATAAATAAAATGGAAAATGTATGAAATCAGTGATTGTGTGCTCGACAGAGGATTTACAAAAACACTTACCGTTTTAAGCGTCTTCCAATGATTGACAAACTGGAGAAACTCGATTGTATATTTTCAACCTCATGTGCAGGTGCGTTTCTAAGGTTATTTCTGAAAAACATGTTCGCCGTGAGGAAAAAATATGTTTATATTCGGAAAACGAGCGTTCTACATCCAATGATGTTATATTCGCATAATCAAAATACTTATTTAAGCAACTAAACGCATCTGTAGACGTTCCCTCACAAATAGATGTTAAGGTGTCAAAATCTGCATTTCTGTCTAAAACTTTCAAATTTAATTAGAACACTTTCACTTTTTGCGTCTTCTACAGCACACAGTTGTGCGTGAACATCTTTAACGATTTGCAGTGATTCCTCTAACGACAGCGACGAATTTTCTAATTTTGTTATTGCTTCTTCTAGTCCCAAGTACTTCTCACGAATACTTTGTAAGTCCATTTTAATCTGAGCATCTTCAAACTTTTTCTGGCTTGTATTGATAGCTGCACTTTCTTTCGGATCGAATGATAAAACCACGTGCTGAATTTTTTCAATATGTTCATGATAGTAAAACCCCGCCCGTAACCATGTACCCCAACGTGTCAGAATCGGCTGTGGTGGCTCAGGGGTATGGGGACACAATTCGTGAAATTTCCGAATGTAATGTTTGATTCGCGTATTTATTCGAAAATGAAATAAATGAATCATTACTTAACAAGGTAAACGGCAGTGTACACACAATCATAGTTAGACATAGTTCATGTATAAACTGTTGTCGATTAATTAATCGAACCGCTTACGTGTTCTTTACAATGTGTTTTTGACCAACACATTAGATATGTATTGCACACTATACATTTAATTTTTGAGCCATCGTATATTAAGTCCGGGAGATCCATAATAAACTTATTCACTTCGTCTGACAACGGTCGCTTTCTCGATTTATGTGTCGACGACATTTTATTACGTATGCTTACACTTACATGCAGTCTAAGCAAGTACCAAACACATACTGAATGCTTTTTATTAGTTCTGATGCAATACAATCATCCTCACATCGGCGCACATGGCGCGCACGGAAATTGGTCTGCTCTATACTCCAGACATCTAAAAAAAAAAATTTAAATACAATTGTCAATCCGGGGATTAACTTTTTTGTGATCATGAAACAATAATATTAGCACTACCAAATTAAGTAGTTCTTCACGTTTGCAAGCGTCTGAATTTTTTATGTTTTTCTTAAAAAAAAAACAACCTATTATAGGAGATGTTACTATTCTATATGTGTACGTAAAATTTCATTGCTACAACTTTATTAGTTTTCATGCTAAGCTCCGCCGACACACTATTGCCGCCCCCGGTATACATAATACATAACTTATGTATTAGTATAGTCGGCACTTGTTGCAAATTAATTGCATTTTCGCAAAGTAATGTGAATGTAAATATTGCTTTCTATATTTTACGACGCTAATTATTCGAATTTTTTAATCTAAAAGCATCTAAATCTTAAGCAGGATTCGAATCCACGTCCATGGTTTGCCGGCTACAGGCAAAATATTAACATCTGTTCCTTAATCTAACGTAGGGCTTCCCGATGTAATCGGAATCACAGTCCTTAATAGCTCAAGTTGCAGAGCAATGGTCCAACAAACCATACACGTGTGTTCAAATCCCGCTTAAGGCTGAATTTTTTCATTTAAAAAAAATCGAATGATTAGCGTCGTAAAATGAAAAAGTAATATTTACACTGTAAAAATATTTGTAACGATTGTGCTTCTCATTAATTATTTTTGTTTTTTTATATATTTTTGGAGTTCGTTTCTTTTTTTTCTCCTTATGTTTTGTTTTTATCTAATACAGTGGACCAATCCTGAGCGATATTGGTAAATATTTCATATAAAAGCCGAAAAACTCCAATAATTTTTCAATTTATATATATATATATATATATATATATATATATATATATATATATATATATATATATTAATTGATAAATTATTGGAGTTCTTCGGCTTTTATATGAAATATTTACCAGTATATATATATATATATATATATATATATATATATATTAAGGTAAACTTAATAAGTCGGCGATTAAAGGTCTGGTTCATTACTTCAAAGTATATATATATTTAAAATAACCCTATGTTTCGGCAATGATGCCTTTGTCAAGGGAATAAAAAATATAAATGACAGAATATAAATGTGGAATAATTTAGTTGCTATGGTTTCAATTATTCAAAGATACATTCCAATAAGAATAATAAGTCATGCCTTAGTATTCCAAAAAATAGATAGCAAGGTGTGAACACATGTGTTGTTCGCTGCCAGCAGCTTGTGTCTCTTTCTGGGTATGAACCTGTGTATTGGTTGCTGCTGGCAGCTTGCGTCTCTCTCTGGGTGTGTGATTTTGTATTTGTGTGACCGCGTAAGTGTGGGGTTTTGTATGTTAGTGCGCTCGTGCGTGTGTTTAGTGACCGGTCGCGTAAATTTAGAGAGATCGGATAACCAGCCGTTGCGTAGGGCCGCCAACCCTTTCCCGGCAACTTCTTTACTTTTCCGAGCAGTACTTCGACGGCCCGACCCCCGCCCCAACGAGGCAAGGCGCAGACCAGCGAAGCGCACCCTGCACGCGGTTGCTCATCGCCAACCGAGGGAACACTCTTAGTGGCTACCTCAGTCGACGACGGTCACACTTTGTGCCAACTTAACGATTTCCGCGAAGGCGGGGGCAATGCACACACGTCGAACGTGTGTGTGCTGTTAACAGCAGCCTAGCCAGGTTGCCGCCCAGGACCGGTCCTAGTGGTGTGTGCATTGCGCGGCGCCGTGATTTGCGCCGCGTAGCTAGGTTCCTCACTCCTGCTGGAAAGGCGGAATGGCACCTGACTGCCCATTGGGCAGACCCCCCTAGAGTTTGGTAGCGCATATGCTAGGCTACAACCCAGTAGAGGACCACATCAGCACAAAACAGAAAACAGGGAGAAGCAGGGAAAAGCAAGACATGAGTTATTATTACGTATGCGGTCCTCTACTGGGTTGTAGCCTAGCATATGCGCTACCAAACTCTAGGGGGGTCTGCCCAATGGGGTAAAGAAGATGCAGTGAAAGGGTTGGCGGCCCTACGCAACGGCTGGTTATCCGATATCTCTAAATTTACGCGACCAGTCACTAAACACACGCACGAGCGCACTAACATACAAAACCCTACACTTACGCGGTCACACAAATACAAAATCACACACCCAGAGAGAGACGCAAGCTGCCAGCAGCAACCAACACACAGGTTCATACCCAGAAAGAGACACAAGCTGCTGGCAGCGAACAACACATATGTTCACACCTTGCTATCTATTTTTTGGAATACTAAGGCATGACTTATTATTATTATTGGAATGTATCTTTGAATAATTTAAACCATAGCAACTCAATTATTTGACATTTATATTCTGTCATTTATATTTTTTATTCCCTTGACAAAGGCATCATTGCCGAAACATGTAGGGTTGTTTTAAATATATATACTTTGAAGTAATGAACCAGACCTTTAATCGCCGACTTATTAAGTTTACCTTATCATACCAAGGTCACGAAAATATTATATCTATATATTAATTGATAAATTATTGGAGTTTTTCGGCTTTTATATGAAATATTTACCAGTATCGCTCCGGATTGGTCCACTCTATATAAGTTAAAGAAATAATTCATATAAATTTTGTGTAAAAACTTATTATTTATTTAGAAATAGTAGGAATTTTGGAGTAAATATAATGTTGTATATTTTAGCATTTTTGTATGGTTTACATATCTCGAATCCAATTTTTATTGAAAGTGTTAGACTTAAGTAAAATATATTTAAACGTCGAAACCTACACCTATCTTATCTTTCCGCCATTTGTAAATATTTCAAAACTATTGTTTTATTCTTTAATATCTAGTTCTTAGAACGCGTTGTATATATATTTTAATTGGTTATCACCGGACGTAGCCGACCATCATGCGGCAAATCCAAAATGCAAATACTAATGTTTTATATAAAAGTAATGAATAAGTTGCTACTACACTTACTTAATAACGCACGATTTAATGAAGACAGGCAGTTTTATTAATAACCAGCCGAGCTCACAATAAAAGTTTAATTATAAATCCTTGCATCTAGATTTGTACAAAAAAATTCTCATTAACTTCGAACTCAAGATATGAACAGATTTACCGCGCTGCATGGTAAATATCAATCTAATAAAATATTAAAGAATATATTTTCATAATTTATGCTGTTTAAAATTACTACTAACACGTATGATGAATAAGTTACATAAAAAACTATATTTTATGTTTCAAAGAAATATAATAATTGTAGTTGTTGAAATTATTAATTTAAAGAACGTTATTATAATATAGCATAAACACATCCACTTTTTTTTAGTGTTGAATTTAGTTAAAAGGATACATTTTTTAATTTAAATTTGACAGAAACATTTGTACAGTACACATGTATAAAGAGTATCTTGTTCTCGTTGCCATTAATTAAATCGAGGTGTTTCGGGTTCGACAGTTTTCTACCTGACACCTATTAGTAGGTGTTTTTGGGATACTCTTAACTCCATAAGCAAATATTATTGTTACTTTAAGATTACTTGATGGGTTATTTGCATATGTAATCTGTTATTAAAACACATAATAAGAAACACAAATATATTTATTCTTTAAACAAGAAGAGGGATTTGTAATTCATGAGAATAATAATTATTCACACGAGATCTTGTCATCCGGTTTTAATTTGATTAGTTGGGCAAGATGCTATATCGATTAAAATTAATTCGTCTTTCAATTTTGTTGATGAATGGGATTGTTTACTATCATAATTCAAAACTGCTCTTATTTTCAATGTTTTGATGATAAACTCTAGATAACAAAAAGAAGTTTTTTGTTTTGTTGAAAAACTTAGAAATTATAGCGAATTGAGCTGTGATTAGATAATACAATCCCGAGCATATTTTTCAATCTCGCGATTACGGGATTTTTGAAGCGTAATCCCGGCACCCCGGGATTAGACTATGTGGTTTCTAATTGGGCTCAAATGAAAAAAAAATTTGAGTAATTTCTTAAAAATTATTTATTAATATTGTTGCACAACACAATACACAATATACTAAAATAAGGAACAAAAAAGACAATACAAAAAACTATTTAGAATTTCGAAAATACAATAGCAGAAATTTGAAAGCATCCCAATGTTTGACTTCCAAGCCTGTTTCGTAGTTTATTGCCAACATAAGCAGCAGCTGAAAGCGCTCGCTCAGGTTCTACACTGGTTGGAGGAATAGACAATATAATAGGCAAAGGATGTTTTCATTTTATTGGCGAGTGCTGAGTTTTTGCTAGACAATTGTTTTATAAGAAATTTCAAAGCGGCATCAGCTGTGCATAAATTAGCATCTCGTCGACAGATTGCTTCTACTGTTAATTTAATTGGGGCCAGCACATCAACAATTTTATTTACAAAGTCAAAATCAGCATGTTCTAAACGGATTGGATGATTGAGATCTATAACAACTTTTTGAATGCCGGTTTTTAAATGAGAAAATCGTTCCAGCATGGTTAAAAGACTATTCTACCTGGTTTTACAGTCCAAAAGAAGTGACAGGCTCTTTTTCATGTTCAATCTTCACATATTTTTGAAGTACTGTTTCATTTTTCAATGGTGATCTTTTGAAATACACTACAACTTTGCGGATTTTCTTTATCAGCTCATTAATGTGTTCTCGCGCAAGTTCATTTTGTGACATTAAGATTAAACCTGATTCTGGACAGTCTAAGTCTTCCAAATTGTCATCATCATAGCTAGCTGGTTCATTTATAATGGACGCCGTGTGAAGTTGTACGCGATTCTGTATTGTTAGCTTTACCGTGCCCCATGTTCACCACTTTGATTAGTGGATTTACTTACTGATGATAACAATTTAGTTGTTGAAATACGTATTTAGGATACGATTATTAATTGTGATAAAGGTTATTTATACCTTTTTTTTTGAGTTTTTACTTAAGTCAAGTCAAAGAAAAACGAATTCATTATAAATAAATATACGCACATAAAAAGTTTTATATGTATATTATTTTTACATTTACATAATATATATTATTTTTATATATCTTTTTATCTTCTTTTGTAAACAAAATAATAAATTCTTTTATGTTTTACAACACCTAATGGTCAAATATATGTTGATGAGAGAATTCTAATTAAGACTTTCCCTATTATTATAACTGCATTTATTATAAAGACGGCAGACTATGTGCCCGAACAGTAGCGTGATGTGGAGGGGTCGAGTAGAGGCGTACGACGATCAATTCAGTTGCCGTTGAGACGTTGTAAGCGATACATTGTCAACACAATCGTGTTGAAAATGTCGGGAGTGCGTAGAAACAATGCATCGAATCGGTTGCATGCTAACGTAGTAAAGAAATTTTTACATCGGTTTCCCGATTTAATATATGACGGTACCGTAGTGAAATGTTTAGTTTGTGAAACAACTTTATTAACTTGGAAAGCAAGTCAGTGCCAAAGACATATAAATAGTGACAAACATAAATCGAATAATAGTGGACGCAGATCATATAATAAATTTGTGTGTGATTTAACAATGATGTTAATTGCGACCAATATACCAATGCAGAAAGTGGAACACCCAATGTTTCGTCAGTTTTGGAAGAAATACAATCCTACGTGGAAATTACCAGCAAGAAGTACGCTACGGAATTACGTACCGTCAATGCGTGAGAGAATTGTAAATTGTACGAAAAATACGGTAAAAAAAAATAGACGAAACTACAGATATTAAAAAACAGTCCATCCTAACCATTCTAATACGGACGCTGACTCCGCAAGGACCTTCTCCTCCTTATTTACTAACCTGTAAACGAATGCAAGAGTGTACTGCCAGAGCGATATATGATGTATTAATAGAAACACTACACAAATTTGAGATTTTACCGAAGCAAGTGTTAATGTTAGTTACCGATGCTGCCAAGGTTATGTGTTCCACGGCAAACTTACTCAAAACGATTGAACCAAACCTGCTGCATGTCACATGTTTGCTTCACGCTTTACACCTTGTAACAAACACTATACGTACAACTTATCCTGATGTGGATTAACTGATAGGACAAACGAAAGCGGTTTTTCTTAAATCTCCGAAACGGATTCGGCTATTTCATTCGTAGTGTCCTGATATACCCGAGCCGCCGCAACCAATTCTTATACGATGGAGTACTTGGTTAGAAGCAGCATTTTATTATTATAAACATTTTGAAAAAATTAAATCAGTGATTTTACAACTAGATGCCAAAGAAGCAGCTGCAATACTGCTCAGCCAGGTTCAATTTAACAATCCTGAAGTTGCAGCAAATTTAAAAATTATTTACGACAGTTACGTTCCAATACTGGACGCAATAAAAAAATTACAGAACACTGCGCTGTCCTTATCGGACTCATTAGCAATTATTGACCACGTAAAACTAGTGCTGCATATCCTTGAAGATGAAAAAACTGATTGTGTCCGTGAAAAATTTAACAGTGTATTAGATAAAAATGTAGATTTTACAAAATTAGGGCAACTTTTTACCAATACTGAAGATCCGTTGTACAGATACAAAGAGCGCTTTAACTATGCAAATATAACATCTCTCAACGTCGAACAATCCTTCTCAGTATATAAACATATATATACGTCGCTACGTACGAACCTTTCCCAGACTAATACAGAAACATATATTATGGTGCAGTTTTTTCATCGCGCACATCCGCATTTTTTTGCAACAATGTAAGCATGTTGGGTAAGTTATTTATGTTTTTTCTTAACGTTTTGTATAGGGACTCGATATATTTATTTTTAAGTAAGCGCACTGTTATTCTGCTAAACTCTCCACGCAACGCCACTGCTGGGGCACATAGTCTGCCGTCTTATTATATATGATCATTGGCAATCCAAATTGGTGGAGAAATCTGAAACAGACAGAAACAAGAAAAATTCCTCACTACAACATAAATAAATAATATTTAAGTACATATTTCGTCAACTAAGCCGTCACCAAATAGTGCTAAACGTAACTTCTTTGGTTAAGGTACAATCTTTGAAGATATGTTCTTTACCAAATCGCCAGAGAGATAACACTACAAATTCTGTAGAAGGATGGCATAATAGACTCAAGAGACGGATCGGAAAAGCACATAAAAATATATTTGAATTAATGAAAGTTCTTCAGGAAGAAACGCACTATTATAATAGTGTTTTCCTGCAAAATTGTGTGTGCATCAGTACCACTCAAAGGGCAAAAAATACTGCGAATAATACTGAGATAAATAGATAGGAACCTTTTCCTAATTATTAACTTTCATTGATAAAAAGTAATTTTACAAAATAACGTGTTCATATTGACAAATAAAACGCACTTATTTAAACATATAATTCTTAGTAATCTTAAGATATTTCTAAAGACTGTCTTCGCGATCGTGAATCCGCACTTTCTTAATCATTGTTAAACTAATTTACCGTACAAATTTGATTAAACCAAACTAGCCAATTTACATATTTAAAAGTTATAAATCATATTCGTCTGTTTTTTCGTAATTAGTCGAATCATAATTCGGTTTAATTTACAAATATATACAATTATTTCTGGGTGTAATTGAGGTTGCTATTTGAATAATGACTTTGCTTTTTTTACCGTCCAAGTTGGCCGTGTGCAACAGCTGTTCTCGCAGCTATCCGAAAGCTTTCATACCGCGAACGTCTTAATTAATTTTAGGCACCAACATCACATGCATTGCCCATATGATGAAAATCTCACACTTTGGCATTTTATTATATTTTTAAGCGCCCAAAACACTTCTGTCGTTGATTCGAACGTATTTCTGTCTATGTATGTACGTCGGTTCGTCTCGTTTCAATTATTATTGAATTTCTTGAGCACCTGTCTACGTGAAATCTGAGGTCGCCTTTATTTTTACTTGATAGATTGTTTTATAGCTAAATAGTGGTAGTAAGTGGTAATGATGGACGTGTTACATACATGTGTTGTACAAATTATTAATTTTCTGTTTTAGTAAATTGTAGCAGATGTTTGGGCTTTCGGTAAAATAAATTATTTTCGTTTTGGAATTTTAAAAATTGACGCAAAACATTTTTCAAATGGACAGCATTATGAATAAATACATACCTGAATGCTTATTAATGCTTTTAATGAGTTTTATATACAAACACATTTCGGTTTTATAAAATTGGATTGCATCATATTTGTGGTAACATTTTACATATTATTCAAACTAAGAATTTCCGTTTTTAATTAACTTCTTTACTATCAAGAATGATCATTGGCTAATTATTGAATTTACATGATACATCTTTCAGTATCTGCCTATTCTTTAAACAATGACGTATTTTTTCGAAATTCAATTTGTTTGCGAGGTTATTGATGATGGAGGACGAGTTGATACAATATACTTGGATTTTCAGAATTGGGGTAAAATCGACACGATCTTTCTAACTCATTGTCCACACTTCTGAAATCCTGTTTGACGGGTAGATACTTCCCTATAAGATATAACTAAGAAAATAGAATCATCTGAAATAGAACCAAAAATAATTATATAATCAAATCCCTTTTTTTACCAGAGGGTGTTAGGGTTATAACTAGGGACCGGACACGAGTGGCCCATGATTCATAGCCCACGGACGTACTATTGAAAATTAGTATGTTTGAAGAGTTTTTAATTTTATTTATATAATTGGAAAACAAACGCATGGTGATCTACAAAATACGAAAGGAGTATTAATATTAACTAGCAATACTTTCTCAATGTTCTCTTCTGTAAAATTTTTCTCTTTGAATGAAATACATCCTTGTAGATAGAAAACGTCCTTTCTACATCACAACTGGTTATATGTGCATACTGGAAATATTCCTTTATTTCAGCGTATTTAGCAGTTAGATTTTGAGGCATTGTTCCCATAGACAATTGCCGCAATGTTATTAAATCTGGATTTATATTTAAAACTGCGTCTAACTTTTGGAGAAGGTCACATCCAAAGTGACTTGGAATAATTTTCAGAAAGAAAAAAACACGTTGAAATTTAAAACGGACACCAATAGTTTAAGTGTCATGTATTCAAATTTATTAAACAGATAATAAATAGTTTATTTCAATATTTTTAATGTCGTGTGCAGAACACTGTAACCAGGGAATTTATTTTAGTTACAATAACATAATGTATATAAATAGATTTATATATATATACCTTATATTAGTGTAAGAGTAAAGTGTATTTTGCAAATTTATAGCTACTCCTGAGGAAGTCAGTAATATTTTGACGAAATATTGAGTTAAGAACAATTGAGTTTTAATTAAAACATACCGATAACCCAAATAGTAGCGAATTTGTATTAGTACGGTCAAGAAATTTTCTAGAATTATATAGAAATTATCGACCGTGATATATTATGAAAAATTAATAAAAATTCGGGTAAGCGGTCAATTAAAGAACTCCTTTATTAAATTACCCTATATTTCGCGACAGACTTTGTCGCTTCTTCTGGGGTAAAAAATGTAGAGTTAAAAAATAATAAAATTGACGTACAAAATATAAAAATCATTTTTATATTTTGTAAAATTAAATACACTTTAAAAAAATATGATATAGCTACAACATATAAACTTAGTAATACTAATAAACATTTATTTTCAAAACTTAAACCTAAAATAGAAAAAAATCGAGAAACACATGTCATCTATAAAATACCATGTCGCGATTGCGATAATTACTACATAGGCCAAACTAAACAATATTTATACAAAAGAATACAAGCCCACAAATACTCTAAAACAGACAAAACTGCTTTATCTACACACAAACTACAATGCGATCACCATTTCGGTTTTGAAAACACACAGATAATTGTTAAAGAACAACACACAATGAAAAGGGAAATTAAAGAAATGATTAGTATTAAACAGGAAAAAAATTCAATCAATAACAGAAGTGATGTAAAAAATTTAAGCAGTATATCCTATAACTTAGTTATGTAACGATGTGCAATTTACCATCATAACATATGTTGCTGTTATATAATTATATATCTTAAGTTATTTAAATATCTATACATTTGCTTATCATGCTGACAGTTCCGTGTTTTGATTCCTGTGTAGCTGTCCGAGTAGGTTTTCGTGGCTTTTCTTCTCGTTTAGGGCGAATGTCGACAGCTTTACATCTTAAGACGCTCCACGGGCGCACACATAATAATAACTCATGTCTTGCGTTTCCCTGTTTTTGTTGTCTATCTATTTTAGAATACTAAGGCATGATTTATTATTATTCAATTGGAACGTATCTTTGAATAATTTTATCCATAGCAACTGCAAATGTATGACATTTATATACTGTCAGTTATATTTCTTGAAAAAGGCATCATTTGCCGAAACATGTAGGATTGTTTTAAATATATATATTTTGAAGTAAAACCAGACCTTAAATCGCCAACAAATTGAATTTACTATATACATATATATAGATTAGAATCATGCATTGAATATAGAAACAAGGAAATTTTCTAATTTCAACTTGAATAGAATTAGTACATTTTCTTAAACAACAACCTTTTTTACAACACATACGTACTTGTAGATTTGTTTGTGTTTCAAATTGCTACTTTACCTTGCATGATGATTTTTAATTCAATTACGCGTAATGAAGAGTAATGGCAAATAAACAAGGCTCCTTTGAAGGACCAATTATACGTAATATTAGTTCATGATGACTACAAACTCGTAAATAAGATGGTTGCATGTTGTGCGATTTTATTGAGCGAGTTGTAAAAACGATTTGATTTTTGTATTACGTGCTTTTGATATCTAAGTAATTACCGTCTGTGTAAGAATTGAGATGTAAATTACTTCTATTATAAGTTTTGAATATTTTATTAAAGGATAGGTTTACAGGGCTTAAGCTTGGAGAGATTATTGAATGATTTAATCTGGGAAATATCCTAAAATTTAGACGCGGAGAACTCAAAAATGTCTTTTATATCGTTTAATTATTTGTAAACTATATCTATGGAAAAGTAATCTAACCTTACTTCCAAAATATACTTTCGCCGCTATTTGAAGTTTTGCTACTGAACTATTTGCGCAAACAGATAGTTGCAAGTTGTAAGTGGTAAATAAAATGTTAGTTGTACAAAGAACAAAATATTTGTTGTGAATGTATTGTAGAAATTTACACTACAACTATAGTTTAGTAAACAGAAATGTATATAAAATCCAAATAGAGTTAAAGTACTAGAAACTATGCTAGATTTACAAACGTTTGATATGTAAATGAGGCGATACCTTCGAAGATAGCATATTGTGGTAATACTCAACAAAGTTAGTAGTCAACTAGAAAAATGCGAATATAAACTTTGAAGATTCTAAAAGTATTATAATGATATGCAAAATCGTATCTCTAACAAAATAGAACTGGCTCTAGAATTTTACAAAACTTCGTAGCGCTCTTGGGGCTTACTTTGGTGAGCTTAATGCTGTTGCAAAATACAGAACCAACGAGTCAGACTCAAACTAGCTTCGAGTGAAGACGATCGTTCGGTTTCTGTCGAAACGTTGCCAAAAATTCCTAGCTCAAAAATGAATGAATAAAAAGGCACCACCGTGTATTTTATAACTTTGTTGGTTTGTATGAAATTGTCACACGGAATTTGTAAGGGATATAAAAACTCACCAGGATATTTAAATGAAAAAAGGATTTGAAAAGGAAGAAACTAAATTTATTTAGGTTGACACAAAGAAAATAACTAATTAATTAAATTAAGTCAAAATAGTAAGCCAAATGACTATGAATTTCATAAGTCAAATTCTGTTAACACTGTTGGACATATAATGAAAATAAAGAGTAAATAATTATCTTACACAGCATCGGCATAAAAAAGAGCTACAGTAGAGATCTCTTTATTCCTCTTCGCATCAAATAAGGAATTTACACTAATTTGACGTCAACTAACGTAACATACTACATAAATTTTATTAGATAAGGTGTTATTAAAGACGCAAACAGTATACATGGACCGACCAAAATACTGTAACAATAATAAACCATTATTTGCTGTATGAAGTGAACAGTGTGCATTAAACGGCCATAGATTGTGCAGAAGAAGATTTTGAATTGGCTAAGGGAAAATTAGCGGTGTCTAATAGCCATTTTGCTGATGGTGCGTACCAAAATATTACAAAGGAAATAAATAAACAGAACAGTTGCATCTGTAAAGGCACCATTTAAATTGTGGGTTTTTAAGGATTTTTGTTTGGTAAATTTTACAGAGTTTACAATTAGCACTTGAATAGTTAATTGACGAAGGAGATACTTGTTGAAACTTCATTATAACGCTAAGAAATAAGTAATTAAACTTTTGGTTTCAAAAATTCTTTTATTGTAAATACCACTACAATATTTTTTCGCCATACAATGGCTTCATCAGGTGGAGTATTTCATCCACCTGATGAAGCCATTGTATGGCGAAACAATATTGTAGTGGTATTTACAATAAAAAATTTTTGAAACTAGAAGTTTAATTACTTATTTCTTAGCATTAGCACTTGATTTCCACGCTCACTCAAACCGACGAAGCTTTCCATGCTTTTTCAAAGATAAAAAGCACTTCTTAGCCAGGAATGTTATTTCAGACTGACGAATTATAAGTATATAGTATATATGGTAGATATGGGTAAATTTTAAATTTAGATAAATTTGAATTTAATTTGTATTTAATAGGCAGGACAACTTTGTATTTATATTTCCAAGAAAGTATAAATTTCTTAATCTCTTGTCCGGGGACAAATTAAAGCAAGGGATTAAAACACCTTAATTAGCATGAGGGCGAATTAATGTACAAGACATTAGATAGTACCTGCTCGGGGACGAATTTAGGCCGCCCCTCTTAGCATTGTTCATGACAGAATCACAAAAAAAAAAATAATACACTTTTAAATACCAAATGGATAATGCATCCAGTAAAATTGTCCGATAATTTAGATAAAGAATCTATTGTTTTGCAAAATAAAAATATTTAACATTATATTACCTTACTTCGCATATACTTCTATAAATAAAGTAAGATTTACAACATTAAAAAAATAAAATTTATGCGTAATTAAATAGCCGTCGTTCTGTACAACAAATTGTTAGATATATTGTTGTAAAATTCATTTTATGATTCCACCTAGACATTAATTACTTGTTTAAAAAATGCATATGCATAGGTAACATTTGAAAAGCGTTACGTAACCTTTATAAATTTTGTTTTTATTAAGTTATCATGTACTTAAGCAAAGGACGTTTAAATATGGTATGCGCACGTTGCAATGTGTAAATATTGAAACAATTACATAAACCTGAACATGTGCATAAATACATCATTATTCTCAAATAAATTTTTTATTTCATTTTATTTGTATTTTAATATAATAGACGTCTGCTCAATAAAAAGACTCTACTTTGTAGATTTCGATTTTTATAGCTTTGGTGAAGCTATTGTCTTTTAACAGTTTTTGCTTTCTCCAGTGCACTCTTTTCCATGTTTTGATTCTCTCGCTTATTTTTGCAGCTCTGTCATTTTCACCGTCGAAGTTATATTTGTCTATTTCCCAGTTTGTTATACTGTTTGCTTTTCTTGAGCCTACGAGATATTTCTCTAGCTAGTCGGAGTAGTGATTTCCCCAGATTTTGTTTGACTCTTGCTATCAACGCCAGATTTTCTGCATATCTTATGGTCTGAGTTAAACTATGCGGCGTGGCGAAATTAATATGTATTAAATTAAATCCAATCCTCCATGAAAAGAAAATGTTTATTTAAGGTAGAAATGGTAAAGATAAGCGTGATATGTAAATAATAATAATAATATTTTTTTTAAATATTTAATTCCAATAATTCTCAATTTTATATTGAAATTATAATCTATATATTTATTTAGGTTACCCATTGTCTCAGTTCTATTATAATTATAAAAACAAAACAACTGGAACACATTTGTTTTAGAAGTAAAATACATATATCGATTGTTAGTTTATAGCACAATACAGTAGCACATCAAAAACGTATCGACTTCAACACACTTGAATTGGAAACCTGTCAACATGAGAGCCCTTCGTTACACGGCGTTTGAAAAATAACCGGACTTTTTTTCTACACACAATCCGCCTGCCTTCCAGTTGACCTTTCGTCCTTTTTCACCCGTCTCGAAATCGAAAGCACCGCTATATAAAGACGTACCCGGACACCATATAAAGCGACAGCAAAACAATCTGACAAATTCGAAGTGGTTTTCTTTTCACGATTCCTCCCTGGAAATAGTATGATGCCGCGTTCGTCTATTAATTTGTTTTTTGTCGTGTCGATTGTGGGACATGTCACTTTGTTGTCGCTGATATCTTTTTCTAAACTGACATCGTTGAAAGTGCGTACATGGGCGTATAAGAACGACACATGAAAAAAAAAGCTTGTGATTACCTCAGTCATTAAATCTTTGAAAAAAGCAAAAATAATAATTGTGAAACATTTGGGAAATTAATTAAAAAACATCTCAGAAGATTATAGTGTTGGCATGATTAGGTTAAAACATCTACAATGCCCTGATTAGTTACTGAATAGCTTCTGGTGATGTAATATTTAAAGAAGGAATTATTTCAAACCTACATAAATGGTAGTTATTCAAGTCTCCAATTACTTTAAGGCAGTGTTTCTCAACCTGTGGGGCGCGCCCCCGCAGGGGGCGTGATAAAACTAAAGGGGGGCGCGAGCAAGGCGAGAAAAAATAAGAAAAAACATTAGTAAAAAGATCACTCAATTTACTCAAAGAAAAGGAAAATACATTCTGATATAATAAAAAACAAATTGCACGTTTACACTGATATATAATGCACTTATAAATAGAAAACAACGTATTTATTAATTAACTTAAAAATATTAAATTTAAAACAGTATTAATAATTATTAGTGACTTCCTTGGGCCTGTCTCGCAGAGCAAAGTTTTTCGAAAGAAGGTTTAATATTAGAAATTGACACTCTAAGCTCTTTTTCTATATTTAGCTGTGATCTATATTTTGTCTTCAAAGCAGCCACCGTAGAAAATCCGGTTTCGCAAAGGTAGGATGTGGAAAATGGTAATAGTATACGCAGTGCTCTTGATTTTAGTGCAGAAAACTCATCATCCAACCCTGCCCAAAATTCAAAGAGTGATTTATTACGAAACTGTCTTTTTATTTCGCCACTTGCCGTGAAGTCTATAAAGATTTCTTCTTCGGCAGTTGAGAGACCTCCGGGAGTATTTTCAAATGGGTCCCTAACCCACTCGTAACTTGCTATCAAGTTGAGGTCAGCAAGAAATTACTTTTTAAAATTCTTTGCCAGCATGGTTACATGATTTTCAATGGTTACCAAAATAACTGCTATATGTGGCTCTCCAGCCTTGTAAGATTTGACACATTCATCCAAATTTGCAAACATTTCTAGTTTTTTTTTGCTTTACATTTCTACTCCACAATTCTAGTTTTCTACAAAAAGCATTAACTTTGTCACTCGTATCGAACACATGTGTGTTTGCTCCTTAGAGTTGAAGATTCAAGGTATTTAATTTCTCGAATATGTCGACCAAATAGCTCAAGTTCTCGGCTTCCGGTCGGTTTTCCTCTTCTAGAAAAATGGCGATTTCATCTCTTAATTCATGAACTCGTTGCAAAAATGCCCCACGTGATAACCATCTTGCCTCGCAATAAAACAGTAACGCTGAATGTACTGCACCCATGTCTTTACAAAGTGCAGAAAAGATTCTTGATTTTAGTGGTCTCATTTTTATATAATTTACTACGGTTACCACTGTCGTTAGCACAAAATTCAGACCAGGACTCATTTCTTTGGAAGCCAGAGCTTCTCTGTGGATCATGCAATGTGTCCAGATACACTTCGGAGATTTTTGTTTCACAAGTGCTTGTACACTTTGGAATCTTCCAGACATTGTACGAGCACCATCAGTGCATATTCCGACGCAATTTTTCCACTCTATGTTTGCCTCATTTAGGAAATCATTTAAGATAGAAAATAATGCAAGTGCTGTTGCTTTGAGTTCTATTGGTTTGCAGAATAATAGTTCTTCCACTACTGACAGACCATCACAAAATCGAACATAGGCAATTAAATGAGGGTCTTTATTGCTATCTGTGGCCTCATCAAGCTGAATTGAAAAAAGTTTGTCACGCAATTTTCCAAAAAGCTGGTGTTGCACATCTTCAGCTATATTATCAATTCGACGGGCAACAGTATCATTTGATAGAGGTATGGACCGCAACTGTTTGGCAAAACTATCTCCAAACATAGTTTCTACAATCTCAATTGCAGCTGCTAGGATAACCTCTTCACCAATAGTGTGAGGTTTTTTGCTTCTGGCTATCTGATATGAAACTTTGTAAGAGGCAAGTAAAGCTTTTTCATTTACAGACAAAGTGTATTTTAAAAATGATTTTTGCTTTTCATACGATTTTAATTTTAATTCGAAGAATTCTCGGGGTTTGCCAACGTACTCCCTATGAAGCGTTTCCAAATGTCGTTTAAGTTTGTTCGGTTTCATGCTGTCTGCTGCCAAAATTTTTGAGCAAATGACACACAGGGGCCTTTCTTCTTCATTTACTTCAGTGCTGATAAACCCAAAATTAAAATATTCTTGAGAATATTTTCTTGATTTTATCTTCGGAACCATTTTCGTCTGTGCTCTTGTTGATGCTTCACTATCGTCTAATGCTTGCTTACGCCCACTTAAAAATTTATCCATGATTCTGCATATACATACACTATATAATTCTACTGCTACTTGAACTTGAATATCCTAAATTGCAGATAACACGCAAATCACAACATGCGCATTCACGGTAGAAGTACAGATAGAAGAATCGACTCGACTGAGACTGGGTGGAACGAGATATAGCATTTATGCACGCCGCGCAGGCAGTCTAGAATGTTCGAGACAAATCGGAACTTCTCGCGAAGCAGCGAGGATGTCCGATATGGTGTACGTGAGACAGAGAGCAATCGATTCTGATTTTATCAATGCAGCGGATCGGTGTTGCCAAATATCAATAAATTTACCCATTTGTGGTAATTTTTAAGGTTTAACAAGATCGTAGGATGGCTTTAGCGTCAAAATATAATTAAATTAAATAGAAACTAAGATTACAATTACGATTTCAGTGAAATGAGAGGAGGGGGGGCGCGATGAAAATTGTGATTGAAAATTGGGTCGCAAATGCAAAAGGTTGAGAAACGCTGCTTTAAGGGCTTCGTAATTAAACCTTTAAAAAGCAAAGAGTACTTGTAACTTGTAAAATACTAGAGGAATTAATTATAAAAATATAATGATATAAGGAAATTATAGTATCAAGATGATTTTGTTTAAAAAAGAAATTCTATAAACTATACTCTACAGAATGGATCAGGATACAGCAGATGAGCATTACAGACCACTTGCAACATTGGCGATTTGTGGAGGACATCGTACGTGTCTTAGGTACATAAAATGTATTCGATGACCTAATTATATACTTTGGTACCATAAAATTAATTCGTCTGAGCAAAGAAGGTGAATCCCCATCATAGTTGATGAGTTTAATCAGAAACTTGCCAATTGATTCATCTAGGATTTGGCTTAGGTATGTGAAATCCTGTCTATTTAATAAATTCTTATAGTCAGTGCTATAAGGCGGATATATGCCATACAATTTATAAGACAATTACTTCAAGAATTTTTTTTGGTTTGAGTGACAGTTGCTAGTATATCAAAGGTACGAAACTATAGACGCACGTTCTAGTTTAGTTCTAACAAAGCAGGGGAACAAAATGGTCAATGTGCAATTGCCAAATGTACGACATGCAGTGGCGTGTCGTGGGGTTTGAGTTTGGAGGGACGCACCAGAAATCAAATACCAAATAACATAATATAGGCAAATTGCCCGAAAAAGTATCCATTTATAACATTTATTTAAGTTGAATAAATACATAGGAATTAAGAAATATTAATACCGACAATAACGACAAAAACAATAATAATTGTAAATCAAAACGGAAAAAATCCAAAATGAGGGGCTCATTTTAAATAAAAATCCACCTACCTTAAAATTCAAGTTTGCAAAACGAAGAGCTGGAACAGCGGAATAGTTTTTATAATGTCATAAAGAAACACTTCACAAAGTAAGTAGCCACGGTTTATAAGTAGGAAAAAGAAAGAACAATATATTTACACAGATTAAACTAAACAAAATGGGTGGGTAAGTCATTTTTAAAAAATTAAATCCGCTCTGGTCCTTCATGGAAATGAATTTTTCCATGACTTTATCATCAAAATTGTTTATTTCGTGCACTAAATTTCGATTTATGGACATCATAGCTAAAGCATTTAGTCTGTCATTAAGCATGGTATTTCGCAAAAATGTTTTTATGTGTTTAAGCGTCGAAAAAGTGCGTTCTGTTTCGGCTGTCGTCATTGGAGTCACAATATTTTAATATTTTCGATGTTTCGATAAATGTTTCACTAAGGTTATTTTCCATAAGAAATAAAAGAAGACTCATTGCTCCAACAATTTGTTTTAAATCGTCTCTAGAGTAAATTACCTCCAACTCAGTTCTTAATCTTGATTTGCTCAACATCGGATAAAATGAACATACATCGTTTAAAACAGTCACAGGGAAATTTTTTGAAAACTCTGAATATTTATCTTTGTTAAAAACATCAGCCGCTTGTAAATGACCCCGGTAAGAAAAGCGTTCCTTTATTTGTACTGCAATTACATCACAAACTTCTTTGGCAATAACACTTCGAAAATTATCATCCATTAGCCTTCTTTTAAGAAACTGAAAACATCATAATACAGAACTTAAAATTATCAAATCTATAAAGAATAAATCCACTCATAATTCGCTAGTTTTTACTCGAGCGGATAAAGGGAAAACGATTGTACCAATGAATAGAGTAGATTATTTGAATAAAACGAATGAGTTTTTAGTACGGAATAAATTTGAAATAATTAAGAGAGATCCTACAGCAAAATTTCAACAAACTCTTAAAACAGTTATAAGAAATTCTGCTAATCTTTTTAGTGAAAAGGAACAAAATAGTTTAATTATTATGAACTCTCAACCCCCAAAATTATATTCCCTTATTAAATTACATAAATTACCCGATTCGTCCGGTTGTTTCAAATGTGACAGCTCCGTCCTACAAACTCTCGAATAGGCTTATAGATATCATTATTAAATATACAGGATTTAAACCTAAATTAAGCATTAAAAGCTCATATGTACTAATAAACAAAATTAAAGATTTTACTTTAACGTCTAACAGAAAACTCATTTCCTTTGATGTTCAAAATTTATTCCCTAGTATCCCTCCAGTAAAGACGGTTATTTTAGTAAAAGATCTTCTCCATAAATATAATGTAAATCGAATAATTATTAATGAAATTCTTGATTTACTAAACATATGCATAGAACAAAATTACTTTCAATTTAATGAAAACATATACACTTGCAAAGAACGTTTAATTATGGGTAATCCCCTAAGTCCGTTATTAGCAGAGATTTTTATGGGTCATCTTGAAAATTCTCTTTCAAAAAATCTTCTTTTCCAAAATGTATTATTTTGGTACAAATACGTGGATGATATATTACTAGGTTTCACAGGAACAAAGAGACAATTAAATTTATTATTTGATTATATTAATACATTGCATCACAATATTAAGTTTACAATGGAACAGGAAACAAATAATAGTATTAACTTTCTCGATTTAACGATTACTAGAATTAACAACAAATTTAACTTTGCAATTTACCACAAACCGTCAAATACAGATATAACTATTCATAACACTTCTTGCCATCCGATACAACACAAATTAGCGGCTTATCACAGTCTTATACATAGATTAATTAATACTCCGTTGAACCAAACAAATTTCGAGAAAGAGTTAAATTTAATTAAACAAATAGCAATCAACAATGGATATAAAAGGAATATAATAGATAACATTTTAATAAATAAAAAACTTCTTACAAAAGCCATATCACAAGTTTACCCAATATTAAATTATAATAACACCCAAATATTTAAAATGATCACGTTTATACGCTCTTCAAGCACAAAAACTTGTAAATATTTAAGAAAGTTAGACATTAATCCAGCGCATAGAACTAACAACAATTTATCCAAATGTATAAAAAACAATAAAGATTTAACAAATAACAATAAAAAGTCAGGAGTCTATGAGTTAATTTGCGGTAGTTGTCCCATGACGTATATCGGACAGATAGGCAGATCGTTTGAAATACGCATCAAAGAACATTTTTCTTCCTTTAGAAATAATAAAAGTGCCTCTTCATATGCGTCTCATATTAATTTTACAAACCACAATTTTAACAAAGAATTTAAAATATTACACGTAGAAAATAATGGCAAAAAACTTAATTTATTAGAGTCACTAGAAATTAATAAATTAAAGAAAACTGACAAGATCCTCAATGATCAATTAGAAATGAATAATTCACCCTTACTCAATTTATTTATTTGATATTCGGACAGTCATATATTTTTTTCCATAGACCTTCTTTACCTCCCTTTAACATCATGTAGACCCCCAGTTTTATCACTTTCAGAACAGTATTGTATAAACCGTAGTGAAAGTTTTGTGCATAGACATTTAAGTAATAAAAAGTACCCATTCCATTAACTATTCAAAACAAAACATTGTTTGTTACAGTACATTTGTGTAAAAAAATTATCCATAAGTTAGTTATATATCTGGCGAAACTCAGGTTGAAGCGAAACTATCGTTAGGGTGTAAAGTAAAAAGTGAAATCCATTATAGTCTATGTCACCCAAACTTCGAAGTATTGCTCTTATGGAGATTGCATTTGTTGTTGCCTAATTTCTAACAATATTGTTATTTTATTTATAGATTGGCTATACGTAAGATACTGATTTATCGATTTGACATTCAAAATGCATGTTGTTTACCTTTTAGGTTAGAAAACTCTCGTCTTAAATCTGTATTTACAAGACGTTCAATTTAGTTAAAATCATTAATGCAAAAATAGGTAGATGTGCATAAATTAAACAAAATCGTTTCGACATTTTTTTTAAATTCAATAATGTAATTTTATTTTAGATTATTTTATAAATATGAGACATTTACAGTGTACACAACTTTCATGTAAGACATTATTATTCTCACAAGTGAATGAAAAATAAATAAAGAAATTAGTAAATCAATGAATTAAAATACATCAATGTCTGAAGAGCTAGCAGAAGAAGATCCAGCTGACAAATGAATAATAAATTCTTTAGGATCATCCTGCATTTCATCTAATCTCCACATCTCGTCCTCAACTAAAAATTAAAAAAAGTTAAGAAAAAGTAGTAATAAGAAAAGTAAGGTGCCCTACCATTCATAACATGTTTGATATAATTTTGCCAGTTCTGAACTGAAACATTTTTATAACCTTCTTCTATGAGAATTGGTATTTCCTTCGTTTTAAAAGAAGTATTGTTGTGCTTGATATAATTCTTCACCTGTGCCCATACCATTTCAATAGGATTTAATGTACAATGATAGGGTGGTAAACGTAATATGGTATGTCCCCTCTGAGCAGCTGCTTCATCAAGCAGATATTTATTATAGTGATCCTTGTGTATCGACAAAATTTGTAGCAAATCGCGTTTTAGTAATCCTTCAACAGGAATGCCTTTCTCACTTAACTAGTCGAAAATCTCTTGCTTCTTAGAGGCAGTAGTTGGTATTTTTTCTGGCTTCCGACTGTGATAAGAAGCGTTATCGATCACTATCACTGAGTTCGCAGGTAAATTAGGTAGTAAGCATTCTAGGAACCAGCTCTCATATAATTCTGCACATACCTCATCATGAGCATCTAAAGTATTCTTTTTGCAGAGAAAGTTGTACTCAGCACCAGTGACAAATCCTTTCTCATTACCCGCATGAATAAGAGCATATCGTTGCCCTCAACCTTTTGGTGGAGTTAAACCAGTACTCAAGTCATTAATGAATGCGTTTCTAGAGGTACTTACAGTTGTGTCAGTCCATGCTTTGGATAGAAAGTGTCCGACATTCACCCACGATTCATCTGTAAATACAATGTTTTTCCCTTCGCTGCGATATCTCCGAATGTTACGTAAATATGCATGACGCCATCTTATAATATCATCTCGATCCATCATCATTACCTTCTTGCCAATTTTTTCAAATGAAAGACCAATATCTTTTAACAATCTGTAGAGCGTTGACCTAGAGAAATTAGGTATAGCTTCTTCGTTACGTACAGCACCTAATATCATAACCAACGTGGGTGGGATATTGCGTAAAAATAAACTGTGTACTTTACGCCTCACAAGCATTTGTACATGTTCTTCGTATATATGCAAGCGGGTATTCTTGGGAGTGGCACATTTTGTTTTTTCTACAGATGCAGGGGGACAGTTTTCTTTGCGAATGGAATACACAATTCCTTTGCCACAATCCAAAGCTTTTGCCGTCTCTTCGACTGCCTTGGAAACACTCATACTGTTCGCAAAGTATGTGAAGCAATTATAAATCATAAGTTTTTCTCTTACAGAAAAGGTTTCGCCTTGGTGCTTTCTTTTACAGGCTTCCATCCTGCAACCTCTAAGTTTACATTTTTATGTGATAATAATTAACTATTTCGATTTTACTTACAATAGTTTATATTATTGATTTTGCAGTAGTTTAAAAAAAAAAGAATTAATACAAATAAAGGGAAAAAATCAAAGAAAATCAAACAAAACGAAATATACACAAAAGATGACAGATCGAAAACTTCAAGTGACAGGGAGTATTTAACAAACACAAAATAAAATTTTCCCCTAGAGACGAAGTGCGCCAAAATAAATGCAACGTCGTACTGTTAAAAAAAGATAGTTATATGAGCATCGCTATAAGTTAATAAGAGAGGCTATTCTCCATAAGACCCAATACTTCGAAGTTTGGGTGAAACAGACTAGTAACTATTTATATGGTCCATCGTAATTTCGGCCTCTCGTGTCAGGTTCCTATGTTCCCTATTTCTTGCGGAACTCTTAACAATGTTTTGCGGAACCCTAGGGTTCCTGATTGGGAAGCGCTGGTCTTGGTTATGTTAATATTAAAACATTAGTAGATTCGCATCCGTACATCGCATGACTCGAAATTCTCATCAACTCAATACTTTTTTCTATAAATTAAATTATGGTAATCACCACAGTCAATTATAAATTCACTATTAAATGCATGTACATACATACAAACGTGTATTTAATAACCCGTTGAAAAAATAAGCATGAATTCGCGGCAATTATCATGAAATATTATCTAATATTGCAACCGGTCAAATCAAAGCTACCGTCCGTTTGTAACCGATGAGGCGCGTTTCGCGGATACTGTAATTTTCGCATTTCAGTAGATAGGAGACGTGTTTCCATTACGGTTAATTGCCGAGTTTTCTACTGGTGATCGTAAAATATTAATTAGTAATTTGCCCAAGCTATTGCCTGTTTTAATGGCCAGTAAAACTATAAACATTGTTGACAGTATGTTGTGGTTTCACAAAATATTCCGTACTATTGGAGTGATATCTGCTAAACTAATAAAAATCTGCATATTCGGTTTCTATTTATATAAATTATATAAGCGTGGCGAATTTCTTCTGTGGTAAGCAATAATAATATTGTCAAAGTGTTTTATTTTTAAGTAATATATATGCATATGTGCGATTAAATTTTTATAGCTTATACGCTGTTTAATAAATGATATTAAAATTGTTTAGAGGTACTTGTTTAGTAAAGAAGGAAAAAATAAGACATGAATATGCAAATCTGGACTTAAAAATTTAAGAAAGTACGACCTAGGTATGAATCCAGAAGAAACTAAAGTCAAAGAAACGCACACAAATATAGCAATAGAAGAAAATACAGGCTGGCCCAAAATGACCGAAGGGGTTTGAGTTCATTATAACTTCTTATTTAAGACATAATTATTAAATTTTTTTTTGAAATACAGTATATTAATGGAGAATATTTTTAATTTAATTATGAAAAATTATATCTCGCAAGTGGTGGCCATTTTCTGCTTCGCATATTCGTGCTCTTTCCAAAACACTTTCCATAACCTTTCGCAAAACTTCAGGTGTTATGTTGTTGATTTCGTCGCGTATATTATTTTTTAATTGCTGTATGGTTCGAGGCTTATTAATATAGACTTTTCCTTTCAAATAACCCCAAAGGAAACAGTCTGAAGCGGTTAAATCCGGTGAACGCGGAGGCCAATTAAAATCGCTTGTACGGGAAATAATTCGTTCGCCAAAGATGTCGCGTAAAAGAGCCATTGTGTCCCTCGCAGTGTGCGATGTGGCTCCATCCTGTTGGAACTATACTTGCGGATGGTTTTCCACGGCTGGCCTTAAAAAATTTTCCAACATTGTCCGATATCTAACACCAGTGATGGAAATGGCGACACCGTGTTCATTTTCAAAAAAATATGGGCCAATTATCCTTTCCGACGAAACACCGCACCAAACGGTACACTTAAGTGGGTGTAATTCTCGTTGTTGAACTACTCTTGGATTTTCCGTAGCCCATATCCTGCAGTTTTGCCTATTAACGAACCCATTTAATTGGAAATGGGCTTCGTCGCTCATAATTAAATTATGAATAAAATCATGATTTTCTTCTGCTTTTTGACGAAAATAAATTGCATAATCAAGTCGTTGCTGGTAATCTGTCGGTTTCAATTGTTGGACAGGCTGAATTTTGTATGGAAACATTCTTATTGTATGAAAAATTCTCTGCAGCGACCCTCTTGAGAGGCCAAGTTGTGTCGAACGTCTCCTGGTTGATGCTTCTCCATCTTCCCGAATACTCTCCTGTACCCGTTCAATATTGTCATCCGTGTGCACCGTTCGTCGTCTGCCGGCACCAGGAAGGTTCCTTACTGCCCCTTGTTCTCGAAAATTTGCAACCAGACGGTTTATTGTTGACTCTGAGGGTCCAACCCGCACATTAAAATAACGACGATATGCACACGAGTCAAAACAATGGATTGTTGATTTGAGAAATAAAGTTCAACGATTTTGGCACGTTGTTCAATTGTGTACTGTTCCATTTTAAATTCCCCAAGTCTTCTTTGCAAAATACTGAAAACAAAAAAAAAATTAGAATAAAAAAGTTATAAGGAATTAAAACCCCTTCGGTCATTTCGGGCCACCTTGTATAAGCCGTTAGTTGCTGGATGGGTGTGACCAGTTAAAATAACACTATAGCTAGACGTTTGGCACATCAACACACAAAGGTAAAAAAGTGATATATACAGGGTGAGTCGATATTAACTGCCCAGCCCTTGGATGTATGTTCTACAATTAAAAATAAGACAAAAATGCTGAATACTAAAATCCCGAAAGCGAAGCCTAAAGTATTAACGCACGATTCGATGAAGGCAGTATAGACATAACCATACACAAGGGGAATTAATATTTATTGAAAGTAGATTTGTACCCAGATAAGTATGATATAAGCGTCTCTACACTTTACCCGACGGCGGGCCAAAGCTGTACGGGGCAGTGTTGATCTGGATTTAGTTGACTTGGAAGTTATTATGTGTATTTGACTTGTATCATTTATTGATTACACTGGCCAAGACGATTTTTGCTGACTTCTAAGCGAGACTTTTTACTAATTCGGGTGTGCGAAATCTCTTACAACACCTAAATTTTCAGGAAACCTATCAAGAAGACTATGAAGGAAATTAAGCTTTATGCTCATGTTACAACCTAGGAACTGAAATTTTTTAAGAATTGATTGCACTAGTTATAATTACAGGCTTTTTTGTCTCCAAGAAAATTTTTCGCGACCATCGTGTATGAACTCCAGGCTTCTTTCTCAGCTTCATTCATACAGTTGATGAAATTTGGATCTTTCATTAAAGTTCTAATTTGAGGTCCATCAAATACCCCAGCTTTATTTTTTTCTTTTAATTGAATCGGCCGATACTTGCTGGAAATCCATTATATGTAAATGGGATTTAAGTATAAGTGTTTTACTTAAATCCCATTTACATTTATTTTTTTTTGTAACATAATCGTGAAAATTTTTCACATATGTATTGGAAGCAGTTACTTTGCAAATGTAGAACTTTCGGCGGAGGTAATCTCACCACCAAATGTTACCCTTTACCTGAATCTATAGAATAATCTCATAATCCGGCAGGTATTTTCCCACTAACAGAGTTCAGGTAATAAAAGCAATATATACCATAATTTGGGAATTTCCAGTACTAATATTAACTAATGTCTATTTAATGTTGATGTTCTTGCAAAGTTATTACGGTTTCACAAGTTAGTTTCTTTTGCTCAACAGAAGAGGTTAGTATGTACTTACAATTGGTGTTGTTTATTGTGATAATAATTTAATATAAGTATTCGATTTATAAGATGTCAGCTACGCTAGTAAAAAGTATACGGGGTAAAGATTTACTTCTCTTTGAGAATTTTACGTATTTTAAAGAAAAAGGATTGAAAAGCGGAGAAGTTTTCTGGAGATGTATCCAAGGAAGAAAGTGTAATGCTAAAGTATTTACTGTTGGTCCTGAGCTTACAATATCGAGGAGTGATATAGTTCATAACCATGAAGTAGATGAGCAAAAAACAAACAGGAAAGTGCTTACAAATTTGTGCAAGCGAAAAGCAGAAGAAGATTTATTGGAAAAACCTTCAAAGATTCTGTTACAACCAATGATGTCAATTATGTACGAAGAAATATGTATAACTGCCGTCGGAAAATATTTCCTAGTCGCCTACCTGCAAATATAAACGAAGTGCATGAAGTTGTAAATCTATATTCTCCTAAAATTAAAACCGCGAAAGGTGAAAACTTTTTGTTTATAAATAGTGCAGAACATAACATTATCGTATTTACATGTGAAGCCAATATTCGTGCCTTGTCTAAAATGAATACTTTGTATATGGACGGCACATTCTCATATTGTACGAAATACTTTCTACAATTTTTTACCATCCATGGACTTCAGAATGGACACTATGTCCCACTACTGTATTGCTTGTTGCCAAACAAAAGTTGGACCACATATAAAACACTTTTTGTGTTGTTGAAATCTAACATTTTTGAATCATTTAATTCATTTTTCGAACCTAGCGAGATCTATGTTGATTTTGAAAAAGCAATACATACCGCAATAATTCATGTTTGGCCCAGTGTAAGAATCAAATTTTTAATTTTTCGAATTAACCAGAATAAAATTTTTGTTTTGCTTTGAATTTCCTATTGTAGGAAAATTGAATAAAGTTATTTTGTATTTGAATCCACTATTTCCTTTTTTTTACATGTTTGTTAGAGTCAGGAGCCGTGTCTCATATATGAGACAAAATGAGTAAAAATTCTTACTGTTGACCACTGTCCCACAGTAGAGTAAAGGAGTATTAATATTGACTAGCAATAGTTTCTCAAGGTTTTCTTATGTCAATTTTGTTCTCTTTGAATTAAGTACATCCTTATAAATAGAAAACGTCCTTTCTACATCGCAACTGGTTATAGGTGCATACTGGAAATATTCTTTTATTTCTTCATATTTAGCCGTTAGATTTTGTGGAATTGTCTCCATACATAATTGCTGCAATGTAATTAAATCTGGATTTCTATTAAGAATTGCTTCAAACTTTTGCCGAAGACCACATCCGAAGTCACTTGAAATACTTTTCAAATTATTAACAGCGACATCTAATGTGGTTAATCCGTCATTTAATTTGAGATTTCGATATTCAAAATAAGTGATTAGTTTTGGCAATTTTCCAAAGTGTTCGTGAAGAAAGTACAACTGATTTTTTAAATTTGGGATTTGTGTGAGCTCCTTGCACTTACCAATACTTCTAGCATCCTCCTTTAGCAGTGTTACGAAATGTTTTAGACTATCGAAATTCTCAGCATAATAACTAGTAGCTTCCAGCCATGTTCCCCATCTAGTTATTACTGGAGTGGGAGGCAGTAACAGACATGGAAATTTTTCCCTGAAAAGAGCTACTCTCAATGGTGCTTTTCTGAAAACTTTTTTAAAAGCTGATTCAAGTCTATCAACTTCCGGAAAAGTGTCTCTGATATATTCACAGATTCTGTGGAGAGCATGTGCTACACAAGTAATATGCAGCATATTAGGATATGTTTTCTTCAATAGTCTGCCTATTTTTAGCATATACGCAGCACTATCACTGACAAATAAAAGTATTTTTTCTTTGTACGTGGCGTCCGAATGAAGCATTTTTTTGCATATTCTTAATGGTTTCAGCAACTGTTTCCGCATCAACTCTATTTATAACACGTGTTGCTATTACATATGAGTTATAGGGAATAGTTGGATGTAGTACACCAGCTACAACATTTACCACACAGCGTCCTAACATATCCACCGTTTCGTCGGCGCTTATCCATATGTATTGATTTAAAAGATGGCTTCTAATGCGTTCTACTGTTCTCGTATAGCACCTAGAAACATAATATTTGCGTAAAGTTGATTCATCAGGATCATTTCGACCAGTATATTTTTTCAGAATTGTCTTCAAAATTGGATTGTTCAATTTAAATAATGGAATATTAGCTGCCATAAAAGTTTCACAGAGTTCTTCGTTAAAATTGTCAGATTCCAACGGGTTCAATTTTTTTTCGTGCTTTAACGATCCAGCCGTTTTACGGCTGATTTATTGCAATTTTTCAATAACGTTTACCGTGCTATTTCTCTTACGAAATACGATAAACTTATTTATTTTATCTACGTACACGACACTACTGAAAACACTATATTCTCCGAATACAATAGCTGGGTTGTTCATTGTTATCGCTGCGAGACCAGGTGGCCGAGTAAGTCAAACAAATACTTCATTGAATTCGCCGGGATGTACTGAGCGACGTTATACACAATTCCAATTGCCGATTGCGTTTTATGGAAATTGCATCCGTTCTCTAATTATTTGTGCCCTTAGTATAACCTTGGTAAGGTCATTGTTAAGGCGCAACGGATTGCGGAACGCAAACTGGGAATCCCGAAAACCCCGAGATTAGCCAAGTACAGTCCCTGGATTTATGGGATCAAAACCCGGCAGAGATTCCGGGATTGTATTCTCTAGTCAAATCAGAATAAAAGATAGCAAAGTTTTTTGAAAAAAAGGCGTCAATATTGTATCAGTACCTTATTTGCATGCGTACAATTTTGCAAAAAAAAAGCAAAATGGTCTGTGGCAAAGTTTTTTTTTTAAATGGCGGTAGCGAACGTTTTAATGTAACATTTTATTGAATGTATTTAATCTTTATAAATAGGTTAATAAGATCTCTTTTCCAAATATTTCTCGTATGTAATCCACTTTATCATCAACTTTGTACATTCGGGAAAATATTAATTGTTTAGAAGCCATTCAATTTACAAATGACGGACGATTATATCTTGATGACCGTATCAGTTTCATAACATTAATTTATAATTTTATTGAATTATAAAAAAGTACATTTTTACGTATTTTGTTACAGATAAATGTTTAGCACTAGAACGACAAAGTTCAAATAGCAAAGGAAAGAAGATGAGGAAACCACGAACAATATACTCCAGCCTGCAGCTTCAACAGTTGAACAGGCGGTTTCAAAGGACACAGTATCTGGCGTTGCCGGAGAGGGCGGAATTAGCCGCAAGTTTAGGCTTGACGCAAACGCAGGTACGTCGTTCATTTGAACCTTCTCGCCTCTAGTTCACACACACACATACACAAGGACGCGATTTTAAAAATTATCCGCACAGTTACCGTAATTACACTGAAATTATTGTCCTTTTTTCTCTGTTCTTGGTCGAAAAAATACCGTAAAAAATTCCATCGACCAGTTTTATATAAAATAACATTCCGTTCGTGTTTGTTTCTTGTGCATGTGTGCCGGATTTTTTTTGTGTTCGTTCTTTCGGTTTTTGCAATAGTTTTCCGCGCGCGCGCAAACCACTCGTAGTTACTAATCATGGGAATTAGGTTTCTAGGTGTATACGTTCTGTGATTTCTTGTGGTCACTCCAGCGATTTTAATTTAGCATCAACGCTCCATAACTGCGGTAATTGACGTAGTATGTACGACTGAGTAAGCTGACCGAATGAAAACAATCGATTTTTTCCGTCATATTTTCAGTATCTTGGAGCAATTATTGCTTGTAAAAATAAAGTCTCAGTAAAATATCTTCTACTTAATGTTTGCGGTTTATAACTGTATTTTACGCCGACGTTCCTATTAGATAAATTTAGTAATTGTGTTCTTAAAATAATTCAATTATAGTTTTAATAAATTCAATTGTTTTAATATAGGAACTTATAATTTTAACATTTTTTTCAAATAGTTAAAAACCAACGATTTTACGAGGGTGGATTGATATACAAGGTGACACAGAAAAACGGGAAGTTTTGAAACGCGTAGTGGTAGCTATGTATAGTTGACAGCACTTCGGAACAGGGACCTTGAATTGTAAACAATCTCGCCATTTAATAATTATGGAACAGATGGAACGGTAAATAGCGTACTTTTACCATACGAAGGTTGCCTTTTATAATAATAATAATAATTTATTTTCATCCCTTTGACTACAATAGCATAGGATACGTCAATAAAATAAAATTAAAAAACCCTTTCCACAATAGAATTTAATGATTCTAAATACGTATTTATACAACCACGTTGTCATCTTCAGTAGAAAAAACAGTGTAACACTTGAACGCACAAAAACACTCACAGAAGGATTGTTCTGAACGTCTTCTAGTTTAACACTAAAATCTTCAATCTTAAATGCTACAAAAATTACCAACATTTTGGTAAACCCCACCTATTCATGCAAGAGCATTAACCCATTATTTGTAAATTCTATAGAAAAACCGTTTAGAAATATTATAAAAGCCGTAATTTAACATACATTAAGAATCCAATTACGAAACTAATCCTTAAATTATGTTGAAATATAAATTTGGAAATTAATACAATATGAAACAAACATGTAAATAATTTACATATCTGTAACTATGCACATGGACAATACACCTCGTATTTTCAGCATTTACTTCTGCTTAATACATATGTTTCTGCCATATAGGCGTCCTCAGTTAAGCTAGTGAAGCAATGTATACAAATTAATACAAACCTGTTATAAACAACTGGTTTGTATCTGTATTTAAATTTACTGAAATAGCCCGCATAGATCAAGCAAGCTCCGTCCCATAAGAAGACAACTATTTAGTAATTGACATCTTACGGGCGAAAGACACTTTGTCTGGAGGGCTGTCTGGAGGTGTATTGTCCATGTGCATAGTTACAGATATGTAAATTATTTACATGTTTGTTTCATATTGTACAAACGCTTTATACGTGCTTAATGTATTGTCATACTTAAACAAAACCTTTTTGTATGGAAATTAATGTTGAGTCAGAATATTTTAATGGCAAATATTGTAATGAAACGAATTTAAAAATAAATTCCATGAATTAGAATATTTTTTAATGGTTTTCCTATTTTTCTTGATTTAATAACATCTAACTGTCAATTAACTCAAATAAAGAAGAACCTGGTATAGGACCCAAATCTGCGTTAATTACGTTATTCCTATTTTTAAAGATAAAAATGCTCTCAAAACTATCTAATTCGCGGGGGCGTGTGACGTTTTTTTATTAATCTCAGACAGTCAGATGTTACGTTGTGATCTGATTCAAGAATATGTCGGGCAACACTTGATTTTTCCGGTCTATTGAATCTAATATGCGAAACATGTTCCTTATAACGAGTTAGAATCGAACGTTTTGTTTGACCGACATATTTTTTATCACAATCCTTACAATTTATTTCATAGATACCAGATTTGTTGTTTACCTCAACTTTGTCTTTCGCGTTGCCTAAGAGAGATTTTAGGGAGTTATTCGACCGAAATGCTACTTGAACATTATACTGTTTAAAGGTATCTAAAAATGGCAAACCTCCGTTGTTTTCCTTTTCAACCGTGAATTTAATACTAGGAAATTTTGAATTTAATACTGTTACAAAGTAATCTAAATCGCACTTATTGGTATCAAAAATTGCAAACACATCGTCTTCATACCTGACCCATATGTTTGGAAAATATTTGGCCGACTTTTTAAACTCAATCTCAAAGTGACTCATAAATAAATTCGCGATAAATGGAGATAAGCAATTACTCATGGCTGTACCCTGTTGCTGTTCAAAGAACTTGCCTTCGAATTGGAAGCAATTTTGGTCCATACAAAGGCTTGTTAACTGCAAATATGCATTTATTTTTTCCTTTTCAACGTGATTGCTATGAAGTAATTCAGAAAAATATTTTAACGTTTCTGGGATAGGTACTGAAGGAAACAAGGACGTTACATCGAATGAAACCAAAAGTCACCATCTTCCAGTCGACAATCTTTAACTTTCTGAATAAATTCTAAAGAATTATTGACCGATAAACTAACTGGTTTTTCTGGTAATTTTCTGAATTCATTCACTAACCATTTTGAAATCAAATAAGTCGGTGAGTCAATACCAGCAACAATAGGTCTCATCGACTTACCTGGTTTGTGGATTTTAGGTAAGCAATATAACCTAGGCACTAACGGATTTGCACATTGTAATTTATAAAGGTTGGAATTAGTTATTAAGTTTGGACAATTTTAATTTTTTTTTCAAGATTCAATAGACCGGAAAAATCAAGTGTTGCCCGACATATTCTTGAATCAGATCACAACGTAACATCTGACTGTCTGAGATTAATAAAAAACGTCACACGTCCCGCGAATTAGATAGTTTTGAGAGCATTTTTATCATTAAAAATAGGAATAACGTAATTAACGCAGATTTGGGTCCTATACCAGGTTCTTCTTTATTTGAGTTAATTGACAGTTAGATGTTATTAAAGCAAGAAAAATAGGAAAACCATTAAAAAATATTCGAATTCATGGAATTTATTTTTAATTTCGTTTCATTACAATATTTGCCATTAAAATATTCTGACTCAACATTAATTTCCAAATTTATATTTCAACATAATTTAAGAATTAGTTTCATAATTGGATTCTTAATGTATGTTAAATTACGGCTTTTATAATATTTCTAAACGGTTTTTCTATAGAATTTACAAATAATGGATTAATGCTCTTGCATGAATAGGTGGGGTTTACCAAAATGTAGGTAATTTTTGTAGCATTTAAGATTGAATAATTTAGTGTTAAACTAGAAGACGTTCAGAACAATCCTTCTGTGAGTGTTTTTGTGCGTTCAAGGGTTACACTGTTTTTTCTACTGAAGATGACAACGTGGTTGTAGAAATACGTATTTATAATCATTAAATTCTATTGTGGTAAGGGTTTTTTAATCTTATTTTATTCACTTATAAGCCACAGTCTCCGATTTGTTAGTTAATAGAATACGTCAACAATTTAAAGTAAAACAAAATCTTAATAGTGGTCACAGTTCTTCTTACATATGTAAAAGCCATATATAAAATAAACACTGATATCTACTACTACTGCTTTAAGAAATATGGAAAGAACAAAATATGAAAATACGCAATAACATAGAGTTTCACAGTAACCTTAGTTACACTTCAAATCACAATCATGAGCAAACTCCAGGATTGAATAATCGACTTTCGAGATTAATAGGTCTCTAATACTGCATTCAAACATATCTAGTGGTAGCTGTCTATACTTAAGTGGAAATCTATTGTACAAGCTGATTGCCTAGTATTTAGGATTTCTTTCAGTAAATGCTAACCTATGTTTGGGAATTACCAATATATGCCTATTACGTGTATGATAATAGTGGTTCTCATTTAATTTTGTGAAACAACTAAAATTTTGCTTGACATAAATTAATAATTTATAAATATATACACATGGCAATATCATAATTTACCACTTACTACTATGGATCACTTGACCAAGGTCGTTGCCATGATTCAAAAATTGCCCAAAGACTAGCCTGTGCAAGAAGAAAACCACTGCAATAGTTAAAAATGTACTGGGATACGAAAATATGCTAGTATTATGTGATCATCTTCGGACGAACAAATTTTCCCTTATTGTTGATGAGTCGACTGATACGAGCTTACTCTTACACTGATTTTGTTCATTAATTTGTCTAAAAATTCTTAGTACTTTTATTGAACCGCCTCAAGCAAGTATTCAATATGTAATTAGGGAATGAAAATGAGCAAAATTGTACATTCTCAAGCCACACGTATCTCCCTGTTACAATTGACTTATTGCGTAACATGCACTAGTCAATTTCTTTGCCAAGAAATCAACGTGCTGATTAAAAGAGCAGTTCTCATCTATACAGTGAGGTTGGTTTTTCATTGTCCAGCCTATATCAGCTTTATTATCAAAACTACAAAAAAATGTTAGAGGAAATTGTTTTTTATCTCGAAATGGTCTAATTGCATCATTAGTAATCTATCATAGCCTACTGATTTTTAGGAGCGATAATCAACTTTATTCTTTTAAATGGAACACACTTTATATTTTCTGTAAAAATGAATCCGCATTAAATTCTGTTTATTATGATATGTCACAAGTTGGCACATACCGATAGGTCCAACCCGCTACGGGCCATACGCAACAATATACGTATGGAACGTAATGCGATGTGGCAACGTATGTACGATGCCACTCCGCGTGCGCATACATAAGTGCGATGATCGAGAGCAATAGATTGCCCGTCATTCGTATCTAGCTGTGCAAACGTAAAGGTTCCAACAGTTGCAAGTTCAACTGTTTAGAATTTTCGAGACAATAACCCCTAGAAATCTCGAGGGAGTGGGGCGGGAGTTTTACAATAGGCTCGGCTATTGTTTGGGGAGAGAGGGCGGTATTTTCGAATCCTATATTTAGTGACTTTCTTAGAATTAAAATTTATTTTGCAGAATTATTGATTTTTTTACTTTTATCTTTTAGAAAACGTTATTGTTTTTTTATTACTTAAAATTACTTTTCCGTAGCAGCTAATAATACAATAATAATAACTTGGAGATATAACGACCTTATTATATCTGAAACAAATGGGCAAATTACGTATACAGAACGAATATGCAAACGACTATATCCTTGCGAGGTTTAAGTCTTACTAAATTCATAACTCTACAATGTATGGTAATGTAAGCTACTGCGCGTAGAGGGGATTCGCTGTTGCCACTTATTGCTGGGTATGGCCTGCTGAGAGCTGGTCCTATCGGTATGTAGCAATTGTCTACGGATACGAAATAATAAGAAATAATATGGAAAAATAAAATTTGCTATTTCTAGCAATTATGACAATGTAATTTTAATTATTTGCTATGATTAATAACATTATAACTAGAGCAGAACAATTTCCGTGCGCGCCATGAGTGCCGGTATGGGAGTGTAATTCGTAATATATTAGAATATGCGATAGAATAGGGACGTATAATATTGTATTCTCTGGTTTAAATAAGAGGCCAATAGATCTATGCTCATTTGCTCAGTAATATGTCATGATCAACGATGTTGAACGAATGAGTTAGTACATACTTACGATCATCCAGGGTTTTTAGAATTGTCTTTAGTATATATGCAATACTAGTCATGGTAGATCTCTTCTTTCTATGTATACCCATACTGGGAAGAGTTAACAAAGCTACTTTTCTAGAAAAGTCAATTAGCCTGTTTGCTATTACTCGTTAAAATATCTTCGATATTACAGGTAAAACTGTAGTTCTTTGCCACATTTACTATCTTCTTTTTTGTACACCAATACCACCCTAGCAAATTTAAGGACATCTGGAAAAATAGTTAACAGTGTATGTAAGATCGTAAAACGAACGAAACAAAAAAAGGTCATTCCTGTAATTAAATTCTTACGCCTCGTATATAAATATTAGGTCTTGCGTATTTGCTACCAGCATTTCCCTTACGCGGGTGTGTGTATATAGACATTCAATTAAACATTTGTTCTCAAAATGCATACATAATTCAATATTGAAAAAGTATACCGCGTTAGGTTAAGAGAGGATGTTTTACGATGCAAGCGAAGCTTCTTTTTATTCCTTTAGCCGGATGTGAACTGCTCAAGCGGGCTCGTTAGTATATATTTTTTTGAAATCGTTAATGCTGTCCAAACGGACTATTACCTGTATATCATAATGACCACTAATATATATTAATAAATTGAATCCGTAAAGATATTCGCGTAGTTATCTTCTATTAGTTGAAGCAGCGAAGGGTAATTAACGTAGACGATATAACGATGCACTAACAAATATTTAAGTTTTTATTCTGCTAACTAATAACAGCGTTTCTAACAAAGAAAAAGCTATAATAAAATAATATAAGAAGATATTTAATAGGCAGTTTCTCGTGATATACAACTTAAACTAAAATTATTTTAATTACATCTCTTTGTACATTAATACTTTTATTACACTTTTTAAAAACTTGGCCCTCTATGCCACACAGCTTTATAGATACAAGGAGTGTTCAACAGGAATACGTTTAGAAGTTGTAAAGCAATGCTTATTTCATGAGTATGAAAATACCGCGTTAAATCGCACAACTTAGCGCCGATTCTCGTGATGACGTAGTCTAGAAATTATTATGGCAATAAACCAATTATGTCTGGAGTTGTGTAGCAAGTTGCGTCGTTCTGCTTATAGGACAGACATGTCAAACCTTATATAGACCGCTTGGCTTACATCTAAAAACGCAACAGAGTAATATCTCTGATTATCGAGAACATTGGTAGTTACGAGGGATGTCTTTTATACTTCGGGAATAGAGAACAGACACTAAAATTAATCATCATACATAGCTTCATTGTTTTTCAAAATATTCTCCATTAAGATCAATATATTTTCGCATCCGCTTGAACCAATTTTCGAAGTAGCTTTTCCACTCAGATTTAGGTACCTCTGAGATGCATTTTAAAAGCAACAAACGCTTGTTCAGGCGTCGAAAAACATTGCGTCAGCAGGTTCCAACAGGTAACGAAAAGATTAACTTCTTCTTTCTTGGAATCTCAGAACTAGTAGATGCTTCAGCTTCATCTTCTGCTTCTGGTCTTTCGTGGTCCTTGTATTCTGCTAGCTCCTTTCCTAGCTCAATTAGAAAGTTTCTTCTCTTTTTCAAATCAAAATCTGAATTAGGTTTCAAGAGCTTCCATAGTATGTATGCGTTCATGGCGCTGATGTCTATCATGTTATAAAAAACAAGAGGCCATCTCTTCGCCATCCTTTTCACGGGGTATGATCGTGTCACTTTGTCCATGTTGTCTACGCCACCTTTTGTTTTATTGTAGTCCAGGATTACCTGAGGTTTGTTTTTTTGGCCCTTATCAACATTTTTACTCAGCAAAGTTACAAGCGCGTTTCCTTGGGCAATACGAAATAATTATCGCATCGTCTATAAAATCAAATTGTATGGAAAACGCTTGACGATTTTTTGACTCAACAAATGAAGACGTCAATTCCGGCTTCTTTTTACGGATAGTACCAAAATGTTAGGTTTTTTGATAACAAATACTTTGCAAGATTGTACGAAGTAAAGAAATTGTCGCAGGTGATATTCCTTCCAGAGTTTTCAATTTCTTCTACTAAACGTTTTACAACCTTTTCGCCTTGATCCTTGTCTCTTTCCTCTCCCTGCTTTCCAGGATAAATTTCTAGTTTCCATGCATAGGTTGTTACACTATCACAAATGGCCCAAAATTTGATTCAATATCGTCCAGGTTTTGATGGAATATATTGTCTAAAGGGACATCTGCCTCTGAAAGTTACAAGCTGTTCATCAACTGTCATACACCAATTTGGTACATACGCATCTCGCAAATAAGTATTCCATAACTCAAAGCATTCCCGTATTGGTGCTATTTTGCCGACTCCTTTTTCTTCGTCTTTCCGCTGCATCGTCGAATCTAAGTACACGAAGTATATTTTGAAATTTCGAGCGATAATAGTACCAAAGATTTTTCGACCATTGTTTTTGCTACAAAGTTGTGTTACGTCCTTGTTATAAGATTTGTATACACCTATTAGTATCAAAACTCCAGTAAATTTCTTCAATTCTTGGACATCGATTTTTATCCAATATATGCCGAAAACAATCTCTCCTTCTTCATTTGTCCACTTTAGGATAATTTCAAGAAGAGGTTTTCGAAAATAAATGACAAAAGAAGAAGCAGGTGTATCGATCTCGCAATTTCCAAAACCTATTGGGCCTAAACGTTCTCGTAAAATATTGTGTCGTGGTTGTCTTCCGTGATGAGGTAAAATAGGATCTTGGTACCAAACAATTCGTTTGTTCTTTGATATAAAATAATTAGCTCCAGCCGGATTTTTGTGTGGTCGACATCGCTGCTCTCAGCAGATTCTTCGCTATCTGATTCTCCTGCCGTGCTTGTATCACCTCCATTGGTGAGGCCTTCGACTGCATCTACCTCTCCATCGTCGTCCGAAGCTTCATATCTGCTATTGTATTCAACGTCATTTATTTCGGCTACTATCGCTTCTAGCTGTTGTTGTGTAAGGTATTCCTTATTTATACGATCCATTTTCCGTAATGGGTAAAACGCAAAGTAGAAAATAGCCGCAGTAAAAGATTCAGAAATAATTACCTGACAATTAATAAAAAATTATGCTAAAATATCAAATCGCACATCACAACTGAACAAAATATAAATTTTGTCTTATTCATAGTAACAAAGTAACACTACACAGATTCGGCAAGCACTAATGCATTATTCACGACGTGCGGCTGTAAATATGCTGAAACAAGTCCCCAAAATCCGCATGATAAAAATCCCCTTTCTGTATACATCGGGGAATGCCAAGAAAGGTTTATCAGCAGCGGGGAAGTTCGGAATTTATAAGCGAACCACTATCATTGTAAAACACACTCGCTTTACCTAAATTTATACAGTAAACGACATGTGGGTCCAACGGACTCGGTTGGTAAATCGCGAACTTATTTTTATACTGCCAAAACCATTCTTTCTAAAATAAATTTTTTGTCAAAATTTTAAAGCTATAACTCGTAAAAATTCTTTCTTTGGAGACTGTGGTTAAGTAAAAAACTTAAAAAAGGTATATAACCCCTTACCACAATTATTAATCGTATCCTAAATACGTATTTCGACAACTAAGTTGTCATCATCAGTAGGTAAAACCACTAATTAAAAAGTCGCACACGGGACACAGTAAAGGTAGAAAAACCTGTCTATACGTGGACGCGGTGAATAATAGTTTGTGCCTGAGCGGTTTTTCTACCTTTACTGTGTCCCGTGTGCGACTTTTTAATTAGTGGTTTTACCTACTGATGATGACAACTTAGTTGTCGAAATACGTATTTAGGACACGATTAATAATTGTGGTAAGGGGTTATATACCTTTTTTAAGTTTTCTATAACTCGTACTTAAAAATTCTATTAACACCAGTAAATTAGCCCAACCACAAGTATGATAAAACAATTGTTAGAAATCGTTTCTGGACCCGCTCGGTGTTCCTAGGGTTAATCAGGCGACGCACAACATCGATATTTTTCTGAGTGACTGCTTTTCTTGACCGACCTGTCCTGAAATCGTCGCTGATAATGTTGCGTCCACGTTGGAATTCACAGTACCAACATGAAATTGTCGATTAATGTGGTGCTAGATCTTCAAAAAACAGAAACCAACTCAGCAGGACAAGTTGTCAAAAATTATAGCGCGAAAATTTTCTCTATTCGATTCCATTTTTCAGTCAACTTATAAACTTTAAAAATTCACTATGACTAAATCAACTTGCCGTGTCTTGATGAAAGTTTAGATTTAGTTTAACGAAAGATTGATATTAATTTTGACACCTGACGTTTTATTACTGGCGCCCCCTATGAGGCTTTAACCCAATCCTAAAACACTCGTAAATTTAATTAAAATACAAATATTGTGATATTATTTTTTTCTTAGAAATGTTAATTTCTGGTTGGTCTGTTATATTTTTTTAAATTGTGTCCTTAATATTTAGGGGGAATTGAGCTTAATTTAATTTATCTTCAGATATATATGGATTCGGTAAATTGGAATTTTTGTTTCTAACAAAGTTAGCGGATTAATTTATATAACATTAATGGGTATCACAAATGTCAGTAGTTAATTTTCCTGTAATTAACTTCAATTTAATGTCCCGTAGGCAGTTGACAGGACGTCAAAAATATAATTACTTTCTTGATTGTTGATGCAGGTTTATTAATTTTTACGTTGTACTATATATATATATATATATATATATATATATATATATATATATATATATATATATATATATATATATGTATATACGCATGCATAGAGAGAAGAATGAAAAATAAAGTTCTACGCCTGGCGTGGTGCTCGCGTCTACCTTCACTGGTATCTTTGTTTCTTTTCTTTTTTATTTATTAACGTACTCTTTGCTCCTGTTTATAGACATGTGAGTGCCGTATACGATCATGATGCGTGGTATATTAAAAACCGAAAGAAATATGATTCGAAAACTGAAATTAATTTATTTCTACACACATCCTTCTGTTATAGATGGAAAGGAAAAAAAAATAGAAAATATAATTCTGATGTCATTAATCATTTTTTCAAATTAAAAAATTCAAGGTTTTTTCATATAAAAACTGTTACATAACGCCAAACTAGCGCTGGTATAATTAATGTTTCTTGTTCTGTCTTGTCTCAACCAGGTTATTCACTGCTTGTTTATATATTTTTTTAAAAAATTATCAATTATATAAAGATATTTTCGTAACTGAATAACAAAATGATTATTATCGAAGTTGAATTATTTCCATTTTTATAATCAGATAAAAAGAGATTCCTCCAGACTTTATTTGATTATCGCAACTACTTTAAGAAATACTGTAATCGAATCTAGATACGTTAGAAATAAATTTCACACCACTATTCTTATATAGCTGTGAAAACTTTGAAACTTTTTTTCCAGCAAAGCGAATAATCCAGAATTATAAAACCATGAAAACGAATTTCGAAATTAAATTGGTTCTAATAAACTAGATTTTCTCACGACAATAAAGAAATGTTAGGTGTGTAATAATTTAATTTTTTCGTTTAAAATTAACAAAGTTCTACACACAATTTTTATACGAAATAATATACCGTGATGATGCGTGGGTTGAATCAAATTCATAGCTTTGTTTTTTCGAAAAACGCTCGGACATGTCAATTTTTATTTTTGGCTGCGAGATTTCTGATGGTAAATTCATGTACACAGATGGGCTAAAAATAACTTACGACCATAAACTTAATTTTTTCAAATAGAAACATCTATTTTTTATTTATATATATATATATATATATATATATATATATATATATATATATATATATATAGCGAGGCTTTGCAGCTTTAAAGCCGCTTCTCGCATCCTAAGCGCCAACGCTCCTTATCACTCCAGTCTCCCTCCTGCAGATCTCGTTCTTTCATCTCTTTGTGTATATTTTGTGCCCATCGTTTCCGCGGTCTTCCCCGTTTGTTTCTTCGTGGAGGAATCCATTCCCATACTTTTCTGGGAATCCTTTCGTCACTCATGCGACGCAGGTGGCCGTACCACTTTAGCTGTTTTTCATTTATTGTGTCCAAGATAGTATCTGTAGCCCTCATTCTTTCTCTAATGTTCTCATTCCTAACGTGGTCGAATAAAGTTAAGCTACACATCGTCTCCAATAAGACATCTCTGCTGAAAGTATTTTCTGATTGATGTTTTTATTCATGACCCACACCTCCGACCCATACGTCATAACCGGTTCAATTAGTGTTTGATATATATTTTTTTTTGTTTTTTTTGTCAAGTTATTATTCCACAGGATCGGATGCAGTGCTCTAGTCATATTCTTTCCTCTACCTATTTTCTTCAATATGTCCTTCTCATCCCTTCCATCTTCGCAGAAGGTGACCCCAAGATATTCATACTCCTTTACATTTTTTATTACTCCACTTTCCAATTCCAAAACTTGCCCCCTTCCTCCTATAACCATATACTGGGTTTTTTCCGTATTTATTTCTAAGCCCCATTTATTGTATTCTTCTATGAGTCTAGTAAGCATATATTCCATGTCTTGTTGGTCTTCAGCAATTACTACTTGGTCGTCTGCGAAGAGAATTGTGTATAAACGGCTACTTTCCAGATGTATCCCCATGGGGCTGCATTTCCTACTCCAATGCTTTAGAGCCGCTCCTAAGTAGATTTTGAAAAGGGTAGGGGACAAGCAGCAACCCTGTTTCACGCCTTTTGTTGGTTGGAAGGGTGCAGATGTCTGTTTTCCGACTTTGACCACGGCTTGATTTTCTCTGTAGAGGATGTTTATTGCGTTTATATACTCTTTATTTATGCCTTGGTCTTCCATTGTAATCCATAATTTCTGAAGAGGGACGGAATAAAATGCCTTTTTTAGATCTATGAATGTAATATGGAGTTCTCTATCTTTTATTATGCTCTTTTCTGCTAGATGTCTTAGGGTGAATATATTGTCCGTACAGGATCTTCCCGGTCTAAAGCCACTTTGTTCTTCTATTTCTCTGATTTCTTTCTCTATTCTAGCTTTAAGGATTCTTCCATACAGTCTACCAGTGGATGTTACCAGTACCAGTACCAGTGGATGTGATGCTTATACCTCTATAGTTCCCACATTTGTTTCTGTCGCCCTTCTTATATATTGAATTTATGTGGGAGATTGTCCAGTCATGGGGTATGTCTTCTCCAATTAGACATTTATTAAATATACGACATATTACTTTCAATGCTTCTGTTGTTGCATGTTTTAGTAGCTCAATAGGCAGATCACCTGGTCCAGGTGCTTTATTATTTCTCATTTTCTGTAACTCCTTTTTTACTTCTTCTACCGTAATCCCCTCTATTGTATGTTCTTCTACTTTTCCCTTTTTTAAGCCAGTGTCTAAATATTCTTGTCTCTTCTCTATCAGTAGATCACTGTAGTAGTCTTTCCATACTTCTGTTTTTATAGGGATGATTTTTCTTATTTCATTTGTATTTTTCCTTAAGTTGTTTATTGTTGTCCAAGTTGCTCTGGACTTAGATCCACCTACCATTGAGCTTATTTGTGCACATTTGTTGTTCCATGCTTCATTTTTAATCTTTTTTATTTCCTTCTTAACCATGTACTTGTATCTATTATATTGTTTTCGATCTTCTTCCTCTTTGGTAGCCAACCATCTGAGATATAACTTCTTTTTTTCTTCTACCAATTCGACTAGTTCGTCTGACCACCAGAAATCTCTTGTTTTTTTCTCTTTTATTCCTAAAGATTCTAGGGCTGCCTCATGTAGTTTTTGTTTTAGAGTTTCATACATTTCGTGCGCTGTTCCAGTAATTTCTTCGTCAAGTTTTCGAGCCAATCGTAATTTATATAGAAAGCTAGTGGATTCATTTTTAAGACTATCTAAATTATAGACTTTTGGTTTTTCAGTATTTTGGGTCTGATCACGTTTCCCTTTCTTGTTGTTTTCATATTTTATATCCATAATAGATTTGACAAACAAATGGTCTGATCCACATTCTGCTCCTCTCATCACTTTTACGTCAAAAGTTCTTATTATCGAATTCTGTTTTATAACGATATAGTCTAATATTGATCTTAACTCTTTCGTTTTCTGGATCCAAGTATATTTATTAATATCTTTATGTTGGAAGAACCCATTTAAAATTTTCAGAGAGTGACCATCACAGAGGTCTATCCATCTTGTTCCGTTATCGTTCACCACATCTTCCCCGTGTTGTCCAATAATTTTGCTGTCAAGGGCTTTACCGACCCTTCCGTTTTTTTAAATTTAATTATTGAATTCTGCATCCAATTCTAAGTATGTTTCATGTGGGTCTAGGACGTTTCGTCGCCGCCGTTTCGGGGCCGCCGATTCGGAGTCGCCGTTTCGTGGCCGGGACGTTTGGGAGCCGAGCCGGTTCGGAGCCGAGCCGTTTCGGGGCCAAGCCGTTTCGGGGCCGAGCCGTTTTGGGGCCGAGCCGTTTCGGGCCGAGACGATTCGCAGCCGGGCGGTTCGGAGCGGGGCAAAGTGAATATTTTTGATACTTTTAAAATCGCAGGAATACCTTTAATACTAGAAGTTCCCAGATTATCCATTCATTTTTGTGTAAACGGATTATTATAACGACATCCTGCTTTATAGCATCATAAAAGTATCTGTTTAATGGTTATTGGTAATCAGTAAGTAACTTTGTAAATGACATTATATTCAAAGTCCACATTTTTGCATGTTCGTGTCTGTTATTGAGTGGTGTCCGTTAAGCGAGTCTCTGTGCCAAGAAAAGTTATTCTTGCTACTTGCTAAAACAATAAAAATTTACCCCCAAAATTCTTCTTAATTCCCGAAATTAAAGCCATTTCTTCTTGCTAACATGTTGATTAAGATTATAAGCCGATAAACAGTGCTTACTTTCATACGATCTTAAAAATTAAAAAAATATTCACTTTGCCCCGCTCCGAACCGCTCGGCTGCGAATCGTCTCGGCCGCGAAACGGCTCGGCTCCGAAACGGTTCGGCGCCGAAACGGCTCGGCTCCGAAACGGCTCGGCTCTGAAACGGCTCGGCTCCCAAACGTCCCGACCACGAAACGGCGGCTCCGAATCGGCGGCCCCGAAACGGCGGCGACGAAACGTCTCATCCCCGTTTCATGTAACATCCTTATTTAACAATTATCGAGAAATTTACGATTGAACATATAAATAACTGAGACTGTATTCTACAAAATTTCTTTCGCTCTGTGATCTAAAAAGAACGATTAATTAAAAAAAAAACAAAAAAAACAGAATTACAAATCAAATTAAGTATTCAAACTGTGGACCATTAAGTTTCTGACAATAGGCAAGTTGAAATTCCCGTAACGTTTGTGGCTAGATTTGTTGTATTTGGCTATAATTCTAATAATTCTATTCTTCTTTTCCAGTGGCGGCGCGTGAGTTATGTTATATTAATATAGTAATAATTTCTACCAAGGCAATTGCATTGCTCATAGTCAGCCTGTAGTGAATATCTTCCTTTGTATAAATAGCAATTCTCCCACCTCTGGTGCTTCTCGTGTATGTACGGTATTGCCTCAGGTTCTTCGAAAATCTTTTTTAGGCTTCTTGTATTGTGCATATACAGGGTTAGTTAAAAGTATGGAGACGGCGATTTATTGTCGTTAATATTCATTTTAGAGATTTATGTTCAATATAAAAGTTTGTTAGGATATTTTGATCTACATTTGAGAATATTTTTTTTTCTTCAATTGTTTTTTAGTTACGCCTGTCCATGCATTTTTTTTTAAATGGGAACTAGTAAATTTTGCTCTACCATTCGATAGAGATTTTTTTCTCTTTACAAAATTTTTTTTGTTTTTTTAAAATTCATTTTAATAACTTTTTCATAAGAAAAAGCCGGTTTATGTGTTTAACAGATGTTCGGTACATCGCAGATAGACAGAAGCGTAGCGATAAACGAACTTGAGCGACATAATTTTATCAGTGGTTATTGTGTACGTCAAATCTTTAACAGAAATAATTCATTTGTGCAATTTGTTGCTGTTAATATTAACAATGGCGAGTTTAAGTGAACATGAACGAAATGAAATACTTATGATGTTGGGTTATGGAGATAGACGCAGAAGTTTACAAGACGTTAGTAATTTATTTAATGACACGCATCTAAATAGAAATCCAATTTCTAAATCCGTTGTTGGTAAAACTTTAAGACGCTTTGAACAAACAAACCGGTAGCGTTAAAGATTTGTCAAGGAGTGGTAGACCTAGAACAGAAAAAAGCGATGATAACAAACTGGATACTTTATTGGCTGTATCTGAATATCCCCATTTATCAACCAATAAATTAGCTGCCAATTTCAATATTTCACAGTCATCGATCGGGTCGTTTTTAAAAAGTGAAAAGTATAAACCTTATAAGGTACATCTTGTACACGAGTTAACGGAAGATGATTTTGATAGGAGATTACAATTTTCTGAAGAGATATTAAATATTTGCAATAATAATAAAAATTTTGTCAACAATATTCTTTTCTGAGACGAAGCTACTTTTTGCCTTACCGGTAAAGTAAACAGACATAACTGCAGATACTGGTCATCGGAAAATCGCTCTTGGTTTTTGGAGCACCATACGCAATACCCCTAAAAGGTTAATGTTTGGGTTGGCATTCTAGGCGGTCATATTATCGGTCCCTTTTTCATCAATGGCAATTTAACTTCGCCTCTGTATTTGCAGATATTGCAAAATGAAATAATACCTGCAAGTGCAACTCGCTCTATCCTCATGAAAACAATGAACACCTGCCCAATGACAGTATCTGGTTCCAGCAAGATGGCGCCCCACCACATTATGGTGTAAATGTTCCTCAATATCTGGACAACGTTTTTCCCCACAGATGGATTGGAAGACGAGGAACTATTGAATGGCCAGCCCGTTCGCCAGATTTAAGTCCTTTAGATTTTTTTCTTTGGGGATACATAAAAAACAAAGTTTACAAAGAAAAGCCTAATAATGTCGAAGATTTACTAATCCGAATTACCAGAACGATACAAGAAATTCCCCGAGGTTTTTTACAGAACTCTGTTCGGGGTTTTGTAAATCGATTGGGTCATTGTCAAATTACTAATGGACGACAATTTGAACACTTACTTTAATTTACTTTGTTATTAATTTGTTTAATTTTTCTTGTAAAAAAGTTATTAAAATGAATTTAAAAAAACAAAAATATTATTGTAAAGAGAAAAAAACCTCTATCGAATGGAAGAGCAAAATTTACAAGTTCCCATTTAAAAAAAAATGCGCGAACAGGCGTATCTAAAAAAACAATTGATGAAAAAAAAACAAATAATCACAAATGTAGATCCAAATATCTTAACAAACTTTTATATTGAACATAATCCCCTAAAATGAATATTAACGACAATAAATCGCCGTCTCCATACATTTAACTAACCCTGTATATACTGAACATTTTTACTTTATTTTTTATGTTCAAACCTAGGTTTATTTTTGTTTTCGGGAGGTTTTGGAAATATACATTTCCTTCTAGATACATTTTGCACGGATTTTGTACGAATGTTAACTTTACGTACACTTCTGTCCAAAATATTAAATTGATGTGCCATTTATTTGCAGGTTTAGTTTTGATTTTCCTCTGCAGAAGCACAAATGAGTAAATTATGTTGTTCATTAAAATTATTTAAGTGACTGCTTATAGGACTTGAGCCCAAAATCCTATGTACGAGGGCTGATCCCCTTGCTCCGACCCTGACCCGTTTATAAACCAAAATAATTATTTATCTTCATGTCGCATTGTAACCTGTTATGTACAGACTAACGCTAGAAACCTACAAGTCTGAACCTGTTAAAGCGTGCCTACAGTAGACGCCCGAGGTCGAGAGAGCCACATATTAGTATCAAAATGGATCATGTCGAGCAACGAGCGGTGATTAAATATTTACGTTTAAGGAAGATGACACCAACTCAAATTCATCAAGATTTGGTGGATATATTAGCGGAATCTGCAGTATCTGCATATAACAGGTATATATGTGTACAGACAAACATATAGGTGGTGGGCCCACAACCGTCACTGATCAAGAAACTGTTAAAAAGGTCCATGATCTAGTGCCGCAAGATCGACGTGTGACTTTTAGACAAATAGTTGAAGATACTAGTCTCTCATACCATGTAGTATATAACATAATTACAGCCGAATTGAACATGCAAAAATTGTCTGCAAGATGGGTACAACGAATGTTAATAGATACAAACAAGCTAACTCGAAAAGGCATTCGCAGTCGTCTTTTAACGCGGTATAGATATGACAAAGAAATTTTTTTTTGGAAGATTAGTGGCAATGAATGAGTCCTGGATCCATCATTATGATGTAGATACCAAAATACAGAGCCGAAAAAAATTAAGATGCAACCTTCAGCAGGGAAGGCCATGCTATCCGTATTTTGGGATTCTGAAGGCGTAACTTTAGTAGATTTCCTGCGGAAGGGGGCTTCAATTACAGCTGCGTATTATGCCAATTGAATTCCCAAATTACGTGACTTGATAAAAGGGGTGCTCTCTTGCATCAAGGTAACGCATCCAGTCATAGGTCCGCCATTGCAACGGCTGCAAATAGCTCAAACAGGCTTCGAATTAGTTGTGCATCCGTTATATTCACCAAATTTGGCCCCCAGCAATTACCGTTTCCAAAATTTAAAGAATGCTTCCGTAGTAAACGATTTCGGTCAGATATGATATGATTTGTGCGGTAAATCAGTGGTTTGCAGAGGTTGAATCTTTTTTTCGAAAATCATTAGAAATGCTAGATTATTACACAGGTCTGCATAAAATTTGTGATGACGTGATTTTTGTTTGTTAAGCTCAGTTTTTATATAGCAATAACTAATTAAAATACAGTTGGTCTCTACCACCCACAGATGTTTTTTTGCACAAAAGAAAGAGAAAAAAATATAAAAAAAATCTTATAATAGGCGTTTTAATACATTTTAAAATGAATGTACTTCAAATTCTAGGTATTAACCCAAAAATGATTTTCTGTTGTGGTTTTAAAGAAATTTGTTAAATAGGCTCGCATTACCTGATGTAAATCTTTTATTACATGTATTAATTTTGGACAAGATTTCCGGGAATTTTTACCTGCTAAATCGTATTTATTATTCTTCCACTTTATTAGTACTGCGAAGAAGGATTTCAAGTTTATCACTCCAAACAAAATGTATATTTTAATGTCATTTACTTCATTATAGCTCTGAGTGTCGATCAGTAAACAAGTAAAATTAATTTTTCTTTAGTATTGTGCGTGGTATTTGATGAATAAACATTGCTTAAAAATATGTCTAGCCGGTGTTGCAAAAACAAACCAGATGATTTCTGTTATATTTGTGGATATTTCGTCTTGAAAAAGTTTAAGAGACCAATTGGTGAATTTGTGAAAAATGCATATTATACTTATTTCAAAATCAACTTAGGAGATCAAGATAAAGATTGGGCACCGCACATTGTTTGTAAGGTATGTGAAGAAGGTTCAAGACATTGGACCAAAGGGAATAGAAAAAGCCTTCCTTTTGGAATACCGATGGTTTGGAGAGAACTGCAAAATCATCATGGAGATTGCTACTTTTGTCTTTGTGATATTAAGGGGCATAATAGAAAAACTTTGAAACATATTTTGTACCTAAACAATATTAAATCAGCTATCAGACCAGTTCCTCACAGTGATCATGTACCTATACCTATACCCCCAAAGTACTACAAGAAGATATTGAAACCTCTTCAACTTCCGGCTCCGTACAGATGGATAGTGATTTTGAACCATCAACCTCAGGTCAAAACCAACCTCAGCTATTTTCACAAGCCGAACTGAATGATTTAGTAAGAGATTTGCGACTTTCAAAAGATCTTTCTGAAGTACTGGGGTCTAGGTTGAAACAAAAAAAATTGCTTGCCCCAGATCTTCCTTTAGCTGAATATGACGGAAAAACAACCAAACGAAGCTTTTCTGAAAAACGAAAACGTTTTTTTAAGAAGCATAAAGAATAAATAACTATTTCTAATAGTTTCTATGTGTATATTTTTGTATTTTTTTTAATATAATATAAAACTAGCTTATAAATGAAATAAATCGTGTTTTTTCTATATTTTTTGATTTTACTGGTTTGAAAAATAACCTTACGTGATACAAAAAAAATAAAAGCAGATTTGAAATCAGCGCTACCCAATTACTAGAAAACAGTTAAAATTTTTAAACCAACATTCAAAGAGTTGAAAAATGCAGGCCTGTGTTATCGATGGGAAAAATTTGTTAACCTTAATGAGACTATGTTGAAAAACAAAAGTAAGATATTTTTCAATTTTTTATTGTGAGTGGGCCAGGGGTGGAGCAGAGGGACCCAGCGTCGTATCTTCTGATGGAGCTTCATTTTGCAATTCAAGGTTGAGTAACGCAGAACTTGTATGAACATGTGAACCTGTTAAGTAACGGTTTAACACTGATATTTATTTATTTATTATATTTTTTTAATTTTGACTTAGACACAGTCTTCAACGAAAGACTTTTGTAAAGAGTGTTCTTTAAATATATTTCTACAGCAAGACGCAAGAAGACATTTTTTTATAAAAATAAATCGACCGTTTTATCATCAACCTGGTATATATCTTGATGTCCTCAATGTTATTTCTCATTAAAATATTAATTTCGTCTTCATATTTTCCTTTCTCTTATCGGGCGCACCTATCCAGAACATTTTATAACTTCCGACAGGTTCGAATTCACGACCCGTTTCCTGAAATCTATACGCCGATTTTTTTTTTATTTTGCAAGCTCCGTTCTTCCTCGCCGTAAAATTTACGGTCAGACTTTATGAATATATTATGGGCGGAGACAGAGACGGCGAGGGTAACGCATAGATAGAACGAGATAGCTATCATTTGCATACACACAGTCGGACAATGGATCGAAATTATTTATTGATATAAATACATAATGGCTCCTCTTCATAAAATTTAAATCAGCCGTTTTCCGAGCCAACCCCTTTTGTTAGATACACGGTACTTGGTTGCGAGTTAGCACGGTAAATGTATTAATTTGTCCAGTACATGCACACATTGGTATGAATACATATATGGCAAATTGGTTGAATAAAATTGTGTTTGTGATTATTTACGTTCTGTGGTCAGAAACAAATATATTAGTAATAAAAATTACGGTAATGTAAGGCTTCAAAAGATTAATACTCTCAGATATCAAATACAAGCAAATTGGTCGCAAGAAAATCTCGAAATATGGTTTAATAATTAGAAAATAAGAGATGGTTGTTCTGTTTTGTATTAAAATCCATTTTTTGGCAGTTTGTTTACCTTTGACACTCAATAAATAAAAATTAACGATCTGACATTTTTTTTTGTTTTTTGAATGCCGTCCAACATACAAATTCTTATGTAAATTGCATATTTAACTCTCTGACATCACTAGTTTAGATGACAATAGTTATAAATACATCAGAGAAATATAGATTGTTCTCCGCCGGTATTATCAACGTATTTAAAACATTTATATTAAATGGTATTTAAAAGTAACTCAAGTATATTATCAAATGTTTAAAGGAACATTTAACTGTAAACACGCATTTAAACCTAAATTCCTGAACTTGATTACCTAAGTATTAAATGGAGAATGAACGCATGCGTATTTATATATATATATATATATATATATATATATATATATATATATGGTAAATTCAATCAGTTGGCGATTAAAGGTCTGTTTTACTTCAAAGTATATATATTAAAAAAAACCCTACATGTTTCGGCAATGATGCCTTTATCAAGGATATAAAGTATAAATGACAGAATATAAATGTTAAATAATTGAGTTGCTATGGTTTAAATTATTCAAAGATACATTCCAATTGAATAATAATAAATCATGCCTTAGTATTCCAAAAACAGATAGCAAGGTGTGAACATATTGCAGTGGAATGTGCTTTTGATTGCTTATTAATTTTTTTGTTCACACTACAACTTATGCTTCCGGCTGTTCAGTCTAGTAGATTCCTCGAGCTCACTTCTCACGGGTCGATCTTCTCAGATGAGGGCCAGGTTATGTTTGAAGTAAAACAATAAACATTAATAAAAGACTCATTTAGCTAGTTTACAATATTTAATAAAAGAAAAAAAAAATCCCTTTACCGAATGTACAGGGAGCTAAAGCAAAATTAACAGTAGCTTAGGAGGAAAGACTCTTTATGAATATGACTCGCACAAAGAGAAAAACCCCCTGTGACTCTCGAACAAACATAAAATTAATAAATAATTGAGAAATTTGTCAAGTTTGACCTCTACTTTAACCCCTCCAATTTTAAATGTCAACAACTATAAAGTTATTGAAACCGCGTAACAGTCTTACAGTCATGCGCAAATAAAACACGACAAAAATCAACCCACAACTAAAAAAAAATCCAACCTGAATTTAAAACGTTCTAGAATATTATCTTGAAGAAAAAACTCCACTAAAAAAAGAAACATGACAATTTTCTCTAGTATTCATATACTACTTTAAATATCAAAATTATCACAAATTATACACAAAATTAATTATAAGCAAAATAATCGTAGTATCAATTATATAAATTAAATATTTTTATCAAACTTACATCGATCTAAGCACTGATAACACAAAAACTACGTGAGAGATACCATACTTTATTTACTTCAACCACGAGATCATCAACTCTCGTAAAAATCGAAATAACGTTACATGCACAGTAATAAATGCATAAACTAAAATAAAAACCCCGACTTTACTTAAAACAGAGAATAAAAATAAACATACAGAGTCAGTCAAAAATATAATTACAAATATAATAAATATCAATAAAATTCAAATGTTGTTCAAAATTTAAATCTTCCATCTTTTTCTCTCTCTCTCTGGATAGAAAAATCCACTACAATATGTGTTGTTCGCTGCTAGCAGCTTGTGTCTCTTTCTGGGTATGAAACTTGTGTGTTGGTTGCTGCTGGCAGCTTGCGTCTCTCTCTGGGTGTGTGGTTTTGTGTTTGTGTGAGCGCGTAAGTGTAGGGTTTTGTATGTTGGCGTGTTCGTGCGTGTGTTTAGTGACCGGTCGCGAAAAATTTAGAGAAATCGGATAACCAGCCGTTGCGTAGGGCCGCCAACCCTTTCCCGGCAACTTCTTTACTTTTCCGAGCAGTACTTCGACGGCTCGACCCCCGCCCCACCGAGGCAAGGCGCAGACCAGCGAAGCGCACCCTGCACGGGGTTGCTCATCGCCAACCGAGGGAACACTCTTAGTGGCTACTTCGGTCGACGACGGTCACACTTTGTTCCATCTTAACGTTTTCCGTCAAAGCGGGGACATTGCACACACGTTCGATGTGTGTGCAATGCCCCGCAAGAAATTACTGTATGAACTACGACAGGTGTTTCTTTACTTTAGGATAACATTTTATTATGCGACGTTAACAATCACAGTTAACGTTAACAATTATTGAATCGTATAACTTTTTTTAAATAAAATCAGTTTGTATTGACTTTAGGATAAGATTTTTTTTTCATGATCTGACAATCACATTCATAGAACTGTAACTTTGAAACAAATAAAAATGGCTATACAAGTTTTGCGTTTTTGTTACTTGAAATGAAGTCTATTTTACACTCCTATAATTTGAACATAACGATACGGGACACCTAGTTTATATATATATATTCGATATATATATATATATATATATATATATATATATATATAAACATTCCACGAAATATATATATATATATATATATATACATATATAATTTAAAAGAAATTATTTACCGTACTGTAATGGATAAAATAAATTAAAAGCGGGCAAGCGGTCTGTCAATTAAAAACTCATTTATTAATTATCTCTATATTTTGCAACAACTTTGTGGCTTCTTCCGGAGATAAAAAGGTGGAGTTCAAAAAAATATATATAAAAGTGACGTACAACGGACAATAAAATTGATTAGATTTTATTGTCCGTTGTACGTCACTTTTATATGTTTTATATAAGTCCGAAATATTAAACGAAAGCGCCACGAGTGTCCAAATAGTGCGAAATCGGTTGATATACTTAGGGTTCATTGTAAAAGAATTAAGTTAATACTGACAAGGCAAAACTGAAACGCCCTGTACATTTCTCTGTATTTTTATTGTGTATGTCCCTCAAAAAGATTGTAACTTGCTTTTAGTTTTTTTGTATCTCAAAAAATAACCGACATCGACTGATTTCGCACCACCCTCTATATTGAATATTTAAAAATTATACTTATAATTTTAACGCACGCACAAGAATAGACTTTTCCCATATCTATACGTAGTTCTTTGTATCGCTTAACTTACACTGACGCTCTACTGACTTTTAGCATTTTACTAATAAAAATAAATAAAATGCTATTTATTAAGGATATATGGAAATATTTAAAAATGCATATAATATGCAATATATGCAAAATATGCGCTTTACATATTTGGGTTACATTAGTAATTATTAAATTATTAAATTTGACTCCCAGAACTAATATAAATAAGCAAGTTCCCTTATTTAGGCACAACTTATTTAATACCACTCTGGCTATTAATGTAAGGAACAACTCACATCTTAGATGTGTTTACATTTCATTAAGCCCTGACCGCGGTATGTGCTACAAAAGTACTTGCTATTTAGTGAAATTAAAATAAATTGAAACGAACTGTGCCTTCCGTTTCAATGGGATTTGGTTTGATGTATTTTCTCAAATAATTGCTATAATGCATATCTTTCGTTTGGCTTTTTCTAATATTTTGAGTAGTTGCTTTTTAACAAGTTTTCAACAGCAACTATGTTATTGGTATTTACAACAGCTTTTTGCCATATGCTAGGAGGATCATATTGGGGAATATCCTGTTAACTTTTGGATTGAGTAACTTAATAATGAATTAGTTCTTTAAAGTATTGTAAACTCTTCAAAATCTATCGAAGATAAATAATGATTTTTTTTGGATCATTTAGAATATCTGGTATTATTCTAATGTCAATACAAATATTGATCGATATTAAAGAATATTATTCGGAAAATATTTCATACTATTTTGCACAAAATTGCCGAAACTTTAACAGCCCTCGTATATTGAATATGCCACGGCTGTCTCTTATTATTGATAGAATAATTCGAATTAATGAATATTTTAACGTAAAAATTTAATATGTTTGACTAGAAAAATACCATTCGAGACGCATAAATAGAAAAAGTAAATTTTGCGGTTCCATAAGAGTCACTGACTGAACGTCGACGAAATGTAAAATTCCTCCGCAAGTTTCTAATTAGCCGAAATGAAATGAGGAGAAAAAAGGAATATCCACAATGACGAATTCATTCACGGAACGTCGCCGTATACAGCACGCACTGACAACAACGAAATTAAAATGCCAAAGCGACCACGATACAGGACAATATCAAGTTATATGAGGAAGCATTAATATAATAAATAAAGAACATCCGTCTGACGAGCTGTCTTCGAAATAAATGAGTGCTAATTCCTTCGCTCCATTGCTATCTGGGATAATTTGTCCGTATTGGCCTATATTACACATGTACATACGTACAGTAAGTGCATCGCTGTGTTGCTCCTTCAGCGGTTATATTCTAGTCATGTTTGGCCGTGTTTCTTTATTAATTTCCTGCTAATACGTCCACTTTTTCATCGCAATTAAAACGGAACGGTGGAAATGAGAGGATGTAGTAAGTTCTTTTTTCTATGCCAATACGGAGTATGACGGAAGACGTGAATAAAACGAAAGGAAAGACGAAGGGGCAAATGTATCATTGCTTCCGTGCTTGAATGTTACTTTATTTGTTAGTATTTAGTTTCTCTGTTTAAGGTATAATTTTAAAATTCAAATAGTATTTTAAAATTAAACGATATTCATTACTAAGGGCCGGATTATATGCAAAAAAACTGAAAATATGCAGATGTTTTAGCCTAAATATGCACTTCCTTATAAAAATATGTAGGTAAAAAAATACGAGGAATGTTAGAAAATGGAATGCTGTAGAAAAAAATATTCTATTATGTTTACTACAAGTTTATTTAGAACATTTTACAACATAATTAACTTATGAAAACAATTTACAATCACATATTTCTCAAAGTTTCCAACAGAAAAATTGTGACGCTTGTCTGAAAACATGTATTTATACAGGTTGATTCATTTTCGGCCCTCACCATAGGGATCTCTCTTATTATTGGAGATAGAGTATAGGTTTAAATTTGGCAAAGTTGTTAAATTTTGTGTTTGTTATAAATCCGTAAAGAAAATAGACCTGTGACAAATGACCTTCGTTATTTAAAAAAAAACGCGAAAACCCCATTTTCTTCTTTTACCTGTAGCACCGACATTTGGCCTTGTAGAGAAAAAATAAAAACACATCCTTGTGGCCATTTATAAACCTCTATCCAGTGGTGTACTCTAAATTTTTATACGACGTTTTGTTTCTTTCTGGCCATCATCAACTATCTAATTTCTTATAGGCGCCATATTGGATTTGGACATCTTCAGAAAGAGTTTTTTTTCTGATTTCAACCATGTACCACATGCTGACTATAGTTTTTGACATAAGGTTTTATTTGAAAGAATAAATTATAAGATTAAATAAGGTAGCCATGGAATTTCAATCTTTCAAACATTTCATTTATTGTTCATTAATAATACGAAAATGTCATACACTAACGAAGAGAAACGAGATATGATAAGTATTTTTTATTCTTCGAAACGAAATTCAACAGTAGCGAGTACAAGATAACAAAAACATTAATCAAAATACATAGAAAAGTAAACAATAAACAATTACAGTAAATGTTCAATTATCTGGCCATCTTCGGTAATGCACAATTGGGCACGCCTTCTGGCATTTTGTACTGCCCTTTGTATAGTTCTTCTAGGAACTGCATCGAAGGCATTCTGAAGTCTGTCTCGTAATTCTTCAATGTTTTGTGGCGCATCTGCTTTATAAATATCATTTTTAACATATACCCATAAAAAAAAAATCTAGCGGACTTAAATCAGGTGATCTCGCAGGCCATTCAACAACTCCCCTATTTCCAATCCAACGGTTTGCAAACTCTTGATTTAAGAAATTTCTAACAACGGCTGCATTGTGTGCTGGTGCGCCATCTTGTTGCCACCATAAATATTGTAATTGACTTAATTGGATATTGTCGTCAAGATAGTCAGATACGTATGTACGTAAAATGTTTAAATATCTTTCTCCATTTAAATGTTCTTCATACATAACTGGTCCTAAGAGACGATTTGCCAAAATACCCATCCAAACGTTTATTCCAAAGCGATGTTGTGGTCTTCCAGCCCTGTTTTGTCGGGGATTTTTTACTGCCCAATAGTGCTCCGTATTTCTATTGAACATTCCAGAATTTGTAAATTTTGTTTCATCTGACCAGATGATTTTGCTAAAAAAATTTTCGTCATTTTCTATCCTTCCCATTAACCAATTACAATATTCTAGCCTTCTCAAATTATCTCCAGGCAGTAAAGAGTGACTAACATGGATCCTGTATGGTTTAACTCTGGACTGGCACAAATTTAATTCTGACGCTACTTCGCGTGTAGAAATTGATGGATTATTATGTATCTATAAAAATACAAGATTAACATGAAATTTGAAAACACGCTTTTAATTTACCATTTGCAAAATATCTTGTCGATTTTCATTTAAATTCCTGTTGTCTTGACCATTACGCGCCTTAGTAAACGATCCATTTTCGACCAAATTTCTGTCGAGATCTAGAAAAATGGTACGATGAGGCTGTTGTCGTTTTGGATATAATTGTAGATATCTTGTACTCGCTACTGTTGAATTTCGGTTCGAAGAATAAAAAATACTTATCATATCTCGTTTCTCTTCGTTAGTGTATGACATTTTTGTATTATTAATGAACAATAAATGAAATGTTTGACAGATTGAAATTCCATGGCTACCTTATTTAATCTTATAATTTATTCTTTCAAATAAAACCTTATGTCAAAAACTTTGGTAAGCATGTGGTACATGGTTGAAATCAGAAAAAAAGACTCTTTCTGAAGACGTCTAAATCCAATATGGCGCCTATAAGAAATTAGATAGTTGATGATGGCCAGAAAGAAACAAAACGTCGTATAAAAATTTAGAGTACACCACTGGATAGAGGTTTAGAAATGGCCACAAGGATGTGTTTTTATTTTTTCTCTACAAGGCCAAATGTCGGTGCTACAAGTAAAAGAAGAAAATGGTGTTTTCGCGTTTTTTTTTAAAATAACGAAGGTCATTTGCCACAGGTCTATTTTCTTTACGGATTTATAACAAACACAAAATTTAACAACTTTGCCAAATTTAAACCTATACTCTATCTCCAATAATAAGAGAGATCCCCGTGGTGAGGGCCGAAAATGAATCAGCCTGTATATAATAACTATATATTCAAATTAACAACTGTTGTTACTTATATTATTATTAAATTTTATTTCATATAAATTGCAGTAATTACAATTTACTTAAATTTTGTCATTATGGACCTCAGCAGTTTGTTTGCGGAAAAGGTAATCGTATTGAGCGGCCAGGTAGTTATTGCCGCAGGTGGTGAAATAAAAGCATTAGAGCCGTTCAAAGTTATATTCTTATAATTTGAAATAAACTATACTTTGACTAGTAACGGTTCGCTAATTATTATACTGTACGCTTTTGTCCCTTACTTTCGATATTAAACAACGGATTTTCCCCGAATAACATTTCTTGGTTCGCGTCTCAGAAATTGAACTGAAGATAAATGACAGTGTTACTCAACGACGGTACACAGGAAAATGAAAAATTAAACTTAGCATGCTTAGACGAGATACTCGTTTGCAGGCTAGAACTTGTTTTTACCTAAAAAAAATATAACAGTCATTTAAAAGATATTAATTGACTTTATTTTGGCACCTTTTATAATATTCCTCGTTAAACATAACTTTCTCACCAAAATCCAAATATTCTCTCTTATAGATTTCAAACTTCACCAACACGATACTATATTATGAATACATACACTTTTGTACGTTTAACCTGCTCCTGTTTAATAATAACGACAGTACAACGATCGATTTCTAGATGTCGACAGGGACAAGGGGGCGGAACATTTCATACATAACACGTATGCTGCAGTCAGTCTGTGGGAAGTCGATTTTTTTCCACACATTTGCTTAGGAACTTGAAGAAAAGGAAAGAAAAAGAAAGGAAGGAAAAAATGAGAATCCCATCGTAATATTATGTATCGAATTAATAATTGTAGCCATGAAATTCAAAATTGCGCTTCGTACAATCGTCCAAATCGAGTTATTCGAGCCGCGCGAACTGAAGAATTTCGACCGTGACGTTGGACTGTTCGGCTGAGCGAGCGGATTTTAACATTGTGGTGCCAACTAGAATTAATGATCGTAAGAACAGTAGCTGGGATAATAAAAGAATAAAGCTGAATGGAATCTTGGAAGAGTTCATTTGTTTTCGATTCTTTCGCGTTCATTTTTTTTTCCTTAATTTTTTATCGGGTTTCTTTTCAACTGCTGCCTCTATTGTCGATGTAGAACATGAAGAAGCTTTCTTCCTTCTTCATTTCTTCACGTCGAGATATCTTCTATTATGCGCCGAAGTCTAACGCAACTAACGGGGCTCGAAATTAGGAATAATCAAAGTGAGAGAGAGCTTTTTTTTTCTTTTCTTTTAGATTCATGATGTCAGGTTGCTTTCGTATACACACATACTTTTGTGTCGATTTGCTTTTGAAAGGAGTTAACATTAGAAAGGCGGGAAGAAAAAGAACAGCGTTTCTTTTTTCTTAATTGGGAAAACAATGCCTTTGAATGGAGGAACAACAAACACCGTGGACAATCTATAATTATTCCTGTATTTTTGTAATTGTATTTCATAAGTTGTTGAATGGCGCGCGGCCAGAAGGTTAAATTAGATTTCGATGAAAGGTTATGTTTGATATCGCGGCTTTTCAATCATGTTAAATAAATACAAGTTTAAATAATTTATTTATTAATAATTCTTTCAATAATATTTCCACCTAAGAGAAATTATGAATAGACTTTCTGGGCTCAGGTATAGCAACCGCCAATTAAATTGGCGCGAGGAGGGGGTGCGCAGAAGCTGTTTTTAAAAACGTCCACCCCCATTACTCAAGTAATTGCCAGAATACATTTGTCATTGACGTTTGACGGAACATAATATCTTTGCTAGGGGATCATAAAGTGATACACGCTCAGCGGTTAGAATTATCTGACATTTGATGTAAAACCAAATACAAATCTCCCCACTACTTTTAATCCTGCGCGAACTTACCACTCCTCGCGCCAACTTAATTGGCGTTTGCTATAAGTACATATATCTTACTTAAGGGTCTACTTTAGTGCCCGAAAAATTACGATTTCAGAAATATGCAACCCACATTACAGCATACTACAACAGACCAGACCAAGACGCCCTGCTGAGAGGGTCGAAGGATTATGTAAATTAGCAAACAAATTTGATTATTGACACATCAGCTACTTGGGATTTATTTATGCCTTGTTTTCAGCAGATAGATGATCTGTGTATTTCCGCCTAAAATTTTTTGAATCGTAGATAAAGAATAGATGTATTATTATAACAAATGTAACTTAATAGGTTCTAATATAAAATAAGTAGTGTAGTAAAGCTACACAATTTTACCCATACATACCTAATTGAAATACTTACATGCTTGTGTAAAGTAAAAGACAAACAAATGTATTAACTTGTTTTCCTCTAAAAGTGGTTACGGCATTACCTGGCTTTCTAATCCTTCTTAGTCATTTAAAGTTAATCACCTGGTTACTTGGAAAAATGTATATAATTCGATAAAGATATGACGATATGATATTAGTGTTGGTGACCGTTGTAATTTTGAAATATAAACAACAATGGGACTTCACTCCCAAAAAAGATTGACAACCGCTGCAAAACGGAAAAGTAGAAAAATCGAATAGTGTCTCAACGTGATAATATTGTAGATAATGAAATTGTTTTCACTGAGACAAATTCGGCACGCGACGACAGTTTTGATTCGGATATATCAGATGAGGTTTTTATTGAAACAGAAAATTTAAACAATATTGCAAATTTTACTCTTGCTGGACGTAGGATTGTTGATATAAATCATCTGTTTACTGTTCTAAAAGGAATACGACATGATATGTTTGGCTGTGCTTTTCAAAATGTAGAAATAAAAGCGGAAAAACATTTTGGTTTTAAAAGTGTTTTTACGTATAAATGCAACATGTGTGGAATAACCGATACATTCAGTACTGAAAATGAAAATAAAAAATGTGGAGTAAATGAAGCAGCGGTGTGTGGAACTGTTGCAATAGGGGCGGGTCATTCACAATTAACAGAATTTTCCGCAGCTTTAGACATTCCTCAAATGTCTTCAGCAACGTATGCGCACATAGAAAGAAAAGTGCTAAAAAATACAGAGGAGTTAGCATTAAAAGAAATGCTAGCTGCAGGAAAGGAAGAACGTAAGTTGGCAATTGAAGCAGGAGAAATTGATAGCGACGGAATACCTTTTATAACTGTAACAGTGGATGGAGCTTGGTCAAAACGAAGTTACAAGTCTAATTATAACGCTCTCTCGGGCGTTGGGTGCGTAATTGGGACCAGAAGTAAAAAAGTTTTGTACGTAGGAGTAAAAAATAAAATGTGCAAATTTTGTAAAAATAAGGATAAAAAAAATGTTCCGTCTCATAAATGTTTTCAAAACTGGAACAGTTCTTCAACTTCTATGGAAGCAGCTATTATTCTAGATGGGTTTAGAATGTCAATAGAAATGCATAATTTGCGATATAAAACAATTATTGGTAATGGGGATAGTAGTGTATATAAAAAAATTCAAACAGCAAAACCTTACGGACCAACATATTTTATTGAAAAAATTGAGTGTCGAAATCATGTGCTTCTGTACGAAAATACGAGAAACTTCAAAAACTCCTCGATCAGATATGTGTATACGAAATTTTTTACGGCAGAATATTCTTAAATTTAGAACAGCTGTAGTTAGTGCCATAAAGTACCGCAAAAATGAAAATGTTTCTTTTCAACAAAAAATTGAAAACTTAAAAAATGATATTCTCAATGGACCTGCCCACATATTTGGAGAACATAGTAACTGTGCTAGCTATTTTTGTAGTAAAGATGGTAACAATGGTAACAATTCAAATACTATTGATTACAAACATTTCAAAAGCAGTGCTGTATGTGATATATTTTTTCAGTCTTTGAATAGAGTAGCCAATTTATCCTCCAGTTTACTTTATGACGTAGACAATAACGCCGTAGAATCCTTCAATTCTGTTGTGAATAAATTCGTGGGAGGAAAAAGAATAAATTTTTCGCTGGGAGGCTCGTACCAAGGGAGATGTTTTGCGGCAGCCATAAATTATAATAATAAAGAGACATTTGTATATACATTTGTTAAGAAAACTAATGGGGATAATTTTAACGGTGTATATTTGGAAAAATTCAAAAATCTTAAACTAAATCAAGCAATAAAAAAGAAAAGCAAACAAAATAAAATTCGAATTCAAAGTGCTGATTCGGATTACGGAGGGTGCAAAATCGTGGTACCTGACATGCCTATTCCGGAATACGAAAGCAAGAGAAAACAATTTCTTGATGAATTGTTATCTGATTGTCATAATATTCAAATTAGGACGGTGAATCAGAGACATAACAACGAATGGGAAAAAGAGAGACAGATAAGATTAACGGCAAGTAACTTTGGCAAGATTTGTAAAATGAGAGAAAAAACAGACACGGCTAGTACAATAAAACATATGCTGTATACTAATAGATTCAATAATAAAAAACTACCACATTCTCTACAGTATGGCATAGATAATGAAGAAAGGGCCAAGCAAAAATTTATGGAAGGAAATTACAAATTTGAAAGTTGAGGCATGCGGTTTGTTAATTGACGAGAAGAAAAAATTTTTAGGTGCCACTCCAGACGGATTAATTGGATTCGATTCTATTGTCGAAATAAAATGTCCTTATTCAGCGCGTGATAAATTAATACATGAAGCCATTAACGAAAAATTAATTAATTATTGCACCTTAGATGCAAATGATAGTAACAAAATTTTGCTAAAACCTTTTGATAATTGTATGTATCAAGTGCAGGGACAACTCCACATCACCAAAAGAAGCGAAATATTATTTCGTAGTTTATACTAAACACGATTTGAAATATATAGTAATAGAACGAAATGATGGTTTCTGGAATCATCATATGATTGAACATCTGGAAAAATTTTATATCAATGCAATGCTTCCAGAAATAATTGACGCGAGGTATCATAGAGATCAATCTATAAGAAGTATTATGAAAAAAGATCTCTAATTATTTTTTATTCTAATTTTTTTTAAATACAAACTATTTACTTATGTAAATACAGTAATTTATTAGCTGCAAATTAGTTTGTTAACATATAAATGACTAGAAAATTCATCTTTGATGTTTAGTCTCCGATCCGCACTTAATTTGCGGTGATTATTATGGATCAAAATTCTCTTAAAACTCAATCAAAGGTAATTTAATTAGCCATTGAACCAGTTGCAGCATTTATTTCAATATTTACGCCGATTTATTGGTTGATAAGTTAATATTGTTATAGGTAGAAGCCTGTGGAGCCAATTTACATAATCCTTTGACCCCTGATCAATCTATAAGAAGTATTATGAAAAAAGATCTCTAATTATTTTTTATTCTATTTTTTTTTAAATACAAACTATTTACTTATGTAAATGCAGTAATTTATTAGCTGCAAATTAGTTTGTTCACATATAAATGACTAGACCCTCTCAACATGACGTCTTGGTACCTACCTACCTTGTACTCTATTTTACCGTGTGCTGTAATGTGGGCTGCATATTTTCAGGGACGTTGAGTATCGGATGCCTGTTTTTTACTTTTATTTTTATTGATAACTAAACAACTTTTACATCTAGACAAAAACGGGCTGTATAGCTACCTAGATATTATAAATACCTACAACACAAACATTTCATAACTCCATTAGCTGGCCTGGTTATCTCTAAATTTGTCCGGATAGATTTTCTGTTTTTTATCGATAAAAGTCAAACCGTACAAAAATTTTGAAAAAAACGTAAATACCTACCTAGTTTTTATTGATACATGGTCATACATACATCGAGCGGTCTTTCAACTTTTAATTTGAAGCCAAAAAAAGGCCGGAAAAATACACTCATTTCAGTGTGGGATTGCCGGGTATAGCGTAGAGCCTTAATATGGATCCTAAAAATTTATATCAATTAGTAATTAAAAACGCTCTAAATAATATAAACTTTGTTATTAACTAAAAAGAGAAAATAATGTTTAAGAATAGAAATAAAACTACGATTTTAATCTTCACTTTTAATCATTACTCGTAAAACGACAATTGTTTCGCCAACACAGTGGCTTCCTCAGGTGTTTACATCTAAACAGTACGTTACAAACTGATTACGGTGATTACTGATTAAACCGATGAGGAACGTGGTTGGAGGCTGCTATTTTTCATGCAAATCATTATGAAGGAATAAAGACAATTATTATGGATCTTGATAGGGATGCACAATCTGTGATAGACGCCCAAAAGGTGTATTCGAGTAAAGAAATACCTCAACAGTTGGCGTTTATTAAAGCCAATTACAGTTTTATTTCCACTTCTATATTGCAGTTAGAAAAACAATTTATGTCGCTAATCGAGAGCGTTGAAATAATAAACAAATTTGAAAAGTCATGTTTTGACGTTAAAGGAGAAGTGGGACAGTCCGGGTATGAAAATTTTTTAAGTGTAATCGGAAAAAAATAAGGTTTTAAAAAGCTTAAGGACATTGCTAAACTCATGTGTGGTGAATCAGTAGAAAATATTGAGTTGACAATAGATATTTCTAATTTGAAATAAGCTCCTATAAACAAGCGTCGACGTAGAACTGACTTTTTCAATATATAAATACATGTTTTCAGACAAGCGTCACAATTTTTCTGTTGAAAACTTTGAGAAATATGTGATTGTAAATTGTTTTCATTGTTTATTATGTTGTAAAATGTTCTAAATAAACTTGTAGTAAACATAAAGAATATATTTTTCTACAGTATTCCATTTTATAACATTACCTGCATATTTTTCATAAGGAAGTGCATATTTACGCTAAAACATCTGCATATTTATGGGCATACTTTAATTTTTTTTTTGCACATAATTCGGCGTTTATATGATAACCAAACGATCGAAAATACGTTCCAACTATAATTTATCACTGTCCACAAGCAGTGCGAATCTAACGCATGCGCTCAAAATGATAAATTAAATTTTCAACAATAAATTTTTAACGTTAAATGCATTACAAGGTATTGAAATAGTGTTGATTTTATTAATTAATTCGTAGAAATTTGTTATACTGTGCTGTGGCTTAAAGTTAGTATATTTCACAATGATATAAATATTTTAGATACTTTAATAGAAGGTGCGGTATCATAAGAAACAACTGATCTGTTGGGATAGTTTTGTTTATATAATTTAATCAATGAGTATAATTTAGGAGGTTGAGAATTCATAATTACTAAACATTATTTTGAATAATTGAATTGATTCGGCATTTACTTGATGAAGATCCATAATTAAGAATAGAAATAAAACTACGGTTTTAATCTTCTCTTTTAATCATTACTCGTAAAACGACAAACTGTTGTAATGTGTGGACGAAACAACTGTCAGCAAAAAACAATCTGTAGTTAATGTGATGGCGCGTAATATGGAACCACATCAACCAACGTCTTCAATTTTATTAGCATCCAGACGACTAGAACAATGTAATGCCGAAAAAGTTTCAGAGGTGCTATTAGATACTTTGGAAAAATTTAAACTTTCGAAAGACCAAGTATTAATGTTTATGACCGATGGTGCCGCAACCATGTGCTCTGTAGGCCGGTCTCTTAGAAAATATTGTCCTAACTTGTTACATATTACTTGTAAACTCCATGCTCTACACATTGTGGCAGAACAGGTTCGTAGATGTTATCCAGAGGTAAGATGCTTTAACATCGAGTACAAAGGCAGTATTCCTGAAATCTCCAAAACGTATTCAGAAATTTCACGAATTGTGTCCCAATACCCCTGAGCCACCACAGCCGATTCGAACACGTTGGGGTACATGGTTACGGGCGGGGTTTTACTATCAAGAACATTTTGAAAAAATTAAGGACGTGGTTTTATCATTCGATCCGAAAGAAAGTGCAGCTATTAATACAAGCCAGAAAAAATTTCAAAATGCCCAGATTAAAATGGATTTACAAAGTATTCGTGAGAATTAGTTGGGACTAGAAGAAGCAATAACAAAATTAGAAAATTTGACGCTGTCGTTAGGGGAATCACTGCAAATCGTTAAAGATGTTCACGCACATGTTCTTGCTGTAGAAAATGCAAAAAGTGAAATTGTTCTAATTAAATTTGAAAGTGCTTTAGACAGAAATGCAGATTTTGACACCTTAACACGTATTTATGAGGACACGTCTACAGATGCGTTAAGTTGCTTAAAAAAGTATTTTTATTGCGAATATAACATCACTAGATGTAGAACACGATGACATTAATATACTGTCATTTATATTTTATATTCCTTGAAAAAGGCATCATTTGCCGAAACATGTAGGATTGTTTTAAATATATATATATTCTAAAGTAAAACCATAACTTAAATCGCCAACAAATTGAATTTACCATATTTATATATATATATGGTACTTGTGATACAGTTTATTAATGTTGTGCAATGACAACATATTGGCAAGTTTGTTACATTCCTTTTCTTTCTTCTTAATAAATAATATATATATATATATATATATATATATATATATATATATATATATATATAGTTACTACATAGGCCAAACGAAACAATATTTATACAAAAGAATACAAGCCTACAAATACTCTAGAACAGACAAAACTGCATTGTCTACACACAAACTACAACGCGATCACCATTTCGATTTTGAAAACACACAGATAATTGATAAAGAACAACACACAGTGAAAAGACAAATTAAAGAAATGATCAGTATTAAACAGGAAAAAAATTCAATTAACAACAGAAATGATATAAAAAATCTTAGCAGTATATACTATAATTTAATTTTGTAACGATCTACAATTTACCATCATATTATATATTTTTTTTTGTTATATACCTTATGTTATTTAAATATCATATACTTTTGCTTATCATGATGACTGTTCCGTGTTTTGATTCCTGTCTAGTTGTCCGAGCAGGTTTTCGTGGTTTTCCTTCTCGTTTTGAGCGAATGCCGACAACTTTGTATCTTAAGTCGCTCCACGGGCGCATACGTAATAATAACTCATGTCTTGCTTTTCCCTGCCTATCCCTGTTTTCAGTTTTTTGCTGATGTGGTCCTCTACTGGGTTGCAGCCTAGCATATGCGCTACAAAACTCTAGGGGGGTCTGCCCGTTGGGCAGTCAGGTGCCATTCCGCCTTTCCAGCAAGAGTGAGGAACCATGCTACGCGGCGCTATCTCGTCGCCGCGCAATGCACACACCACTAGGACCGGTCCTGGGCGACAACCTGGCTAGGTTGCCGTTAACAGCACACACACGTTCGACGTGTGTGCTATGCCCCCGCTTCGGCGGAAAACGTTAAGATGGCATAAGTGTGACCATCGTCGACCGAGGTAGCCACTAAGAGTGCTCCCTTAGTTGCGATGAGCAACCCCGTGCAGGGTGCGCTTCGCCTGTCTGCGCCTTGCCTCGTTGGGGCGGGGGTCAGACCGTCGAAGTACTGCACGGAATTGTAAAGAAGTTGTCGGGAAAGGGTTGGCGGCCCTACGCAACGGCTGGTTATCCATCCTCTCTAAATTCATGCGACCGATCACTAAACACACGCACGAACGCACCGACATACAAAACCCTACACTTACGCTCTCAAACAAAACCACACACCCATAGAGAGACGCAAGCTGCCAGCAACAACCAACACACAAGTTCATACCCAGAAGGAGACACAAATTGCTAGCAGCGAACAACACATATTTTCACACCTTGTTATCTATTTTTTGGAATACTAAGGCATGATTTATTATTATTACTAGAATGTATCTTTGAATAATTCAAACCATAGCAACTTAATTACTTGACATTTATATCCTGTCATTCATATTTTGTATTCTCTTGAAAAAGGCGTATACAGCCGAAACATGTAGAGTTTTTTTAAATACATATATTTTGAAGTAATATACAGACCTTTAATCGCCTACTGATTAGGTTTACTATATATATATATATATATATATATATATATATATATATATATATATATATATCTTAGGGAACCTTTAGGACAATTTTCCTCTACTATACCTGCGTCTATCTGCCGCACGAAAGTGTATTTTCCAAAGTTAGGCCTTTCTTACAGTGCAGACAAAATATGTATTATAATTTATGCAAATCTGCTAATCAGAATGTATCATCGAATTATTTGATATACTTTAGGAATTGATTCAGTCACTCGGTATATTTTACTTTTGACGGATTTAATCTTTAACTCCTCTTTAGAAATTAGACACGTAACTTTTTGCAAGTATGTGCTTTTATGTAATAAAAAAATTATGGAACTATGTACGTATTACATACATCTAGAATGCTAGGCAACATATAATTAACGTATTACTTTCTTGCCTAATTAGGTTCTCTTTGATACTGATGATGGAGAGGTTCGGTTTAAGTGTCCTGTATCGATGTCGAAGATGCGACGTAAACTTTCTTCTTCGAGGTGTTGATTTATTAACGAAAATTTCACGAAATTAATTTATTTCCTTTTCCATTATGCACTGTTTTTTTTTCTAATTGGATAGCGGTTTCTTATATTAATGAAATTGAAAAAAAAATGACAAATTTGTTTTTTTTACTCTTCATCATTTGTACTTATTTCCTTTAATAGAAATGACCGGTTCGAATAATTATAGTTATTATCATTGATATTTATGTCAATATCTTCGTATCGTTATTTCTGTCGAAGTTTAGATTTTTTTTGCCGGTTTCTTGTAAGATCATTATACTAAATTCGGAATTCGAAAATCGTTTTCTATATTGGTGTCGTAATTCGTCGATGTTATAATGAAATTATAACACTGTTAGACATAATAGATAATCCCACGGACCGTTAAATATACAGGCTGTCCCATTTATGCTTCAAAATAATTGGTAACTCATGACGAGAAGTTGTTGACGACGCACAGTGGGACAGAATCCCAAAAATCTGGCCAAAACATCTAAACGTTGTCTAACGACTTTGAAATTCCCCACTTGGGGATTTTCGGCGTCGCTGATAACATTTCCGTGCGCGATATGAGCGCCGGTATGAGAGTGTAATTCGTAATATATTAGAATATGCGATAGAATAGGGACGCAACATCAGCTTGTTACCGATATAAGTATAGAAGTAGAGACATTTATTCTATCAGAAATAATTAAATATACATTTGGTTTTCTGCTATTAAAGTAATATGCATAAACACACGAAAAATAAGAATAGCAGTGTTGTATGTACCTATAAATAAAATGGAAAATCTATGAAATCAGTGATTGTGTACACGACAGAGGATTAAAAAAAAACACTTACCGTTTTAAGCGTCTTCCAAGGATTGACAAACTGAAGAAACTCGATTGTATATTTTCAACATCATGTGCAGGTGCGTTTCTAAGGTTATTTCTGAAAGACATGTCCGCCGTGAGGAAAGAATATGTTTATATTCGGAAAACGAGCGTTATACATCTAGTGATGTTATATTCGCATAATCAAAATACTTTTTTAAGCAACTTAACACATCTGTAGACGTGCACTCATAAATACTTGTTAAGGTGTCAAAATCTGCATTTTTGTCTAAAACACTTTCAAATTTAATTAGAACACTTTCACTTTTTGCGTTTTCTACAGCACACAGTTGCGCGTGAACATCTTTAACGATTTGCAGTGATTCTCCTAACGACAGCGACAAATTTTCTAATTTTGTTATTGCTTCCTCTAGTCCCAAGTAATTCTCACGAATACTTTGTAAATCCATTTTAATCTGGGCATCTTGGAATTTCTTCTGACTTGTATTAATAGCTGCACTTTCTTTCGGATCAAATGATAAAACCATGTCCTTAATTTTTTCAAAATGTTCATGATGTACCATGTACCCCAACGTGTCAGAATCGGCTGTGGTGGCTCGGGGGTATGGGGACACAATTCGTGAAATTTCCGAATACGTTTTGGAGATTTCAGGAATACTGGCTTTGTACTCGATATTAAAGCATCTACCTCTGGATAACATCTACGAACCTGTTCTGCCACAAGGTGTAGAGCAGGGAGTTTACAAGTAATATGTAACAAGTTAGGACAATATTTTCTAAGAGACCGGTCTACAGATCACATGCTTACGGCACCATCGGTCATAAACATTAATACTTGGTCTTTCGAAAGTTTAAATTTTTCCAAAGTATCTAATAGCACCTCTGAAATTTTTTCGGCATTACATTGTTCTAGTCGTCTGGATGCTAATAAAATTGAAGACGTTGGTTGATGTGGTTCCATATTACGCGCCATCACATTAACTACAGATTGTTTTTTGCTGTCAGTTGTTTCGTCCACACATAACCACAGTTTTTGATTTTTCAGTTCGGCTTTGTTTTTATTTTCAACCTGTTTACGCACCGATGGTAAATTCCTTCGTAACGTTGTCGTGCTCGGTAATGTTTGATTCGCGTATTTATTCCAAAATGAAATAAATAAATCATTACTTAACAAGGTAAACGGCAGTGTACACACAATCATAGTTACACATAGTTCATGTATAAACTGTTGTCGATTAATTTTGTTATTATTGTGCTTCGAACTGATTACGTGTTCTTTACAATGTGTTTTTGACCAACACATTAGATATGTATTGCACACTAAACATTTAATTTTTGAGCCATCGTATATTAAGTCCGGGAAATCCATAATAAACTTATTCACTTCGTCTGACAACGGTCGTTTTCTCGATTTATGTGTCGAGGACATTTTATTACGTATGCTTACACTTACATGCAGTCTAAGCAAGTACCAAACACATACTGAATGCTTTTTATTAGTTCTGATGCAATACAATCATCCTCACATCGGCGCCCATGGTGCGCACGGAAATTGGTCTGCTCTACTAATAACGAATCCAATATCAGTTTTGACAAAAAAATGTCGGATCCAATATGGCGATAGAGTATATTATAAAATTCTTATTTTTCGGTAAAATTTTGTATCAGGCGGTTTTACATTGCGCCAATTACGAATAAGATGTTTGCTTTTAAGTAAACAAAATATTGTAATCGTAATTGCATTGATAATGTATAAGAATCAGAGAGATTCCAGCGGGGACTTGATACAAATGAATTGAAGATGAAAATTAGAAATTATTTTTTAAAAATTTGTACACTACATCTACATTGGATTAATCTAATCACATTCACTATCATTAGATTCACTATCGGTATGTATAGTGGACACGTCATTCTCGTCTTAAGTATCTGTGTCATCGGGTACAGTTAAATGTAGAGCTTCAAGAGACATTTGTTATTTTTCTTTTTCGGTAGTTTTCGTACACTTGAAATGTAAGGATTGGAGCTAATTAATAAACGGCAAAATACATATTACATTATCAAAGAAAGAAATTTCTTTATATATTTGTGGCACGTTTCCTGTACTTCCTCAGACATCTGACCGATTGGCAGTAAAGTCGAAGCAATGATTTGAGGACTATAAATAAGCAGTTTATGGATCGAAGGTGACATCCAGAACCATGAGTACAATTCAATAAATAATTTTGCAGTTTTCCAAGCATAATCTCTAAATCTCGGAGTATCAATTGTACGACCTGACGAAATCGCCTGTAAAATAGAGTGGAATCTTGTGACTAAGCGAATGTCTACTCCAGTAATTTCAGCTGAAATTGTAGCGTTTTCGAAAAAGCGACGAGCAGTGTTGCCATCATTGGAGGTGCTCCCAAACGCTGGTTTCGGCTGGTCAGCGAGGACGAGCGATAAAGTTATGTCTGCCTGAAAGTTTACTTTTCGTGTGCGTTTTCCCAAAAATACACCCTCGATTCCAAACGAATAACTTTTTTCATAATAAAAATTTTGCAATTATCTAAATTGTATTCCATTCTACATACCTTCGCGAAGAGAATACATTTTACACTTTTCCAATAGCACTATTTTTCACGATTATATTGTTGGTTTTCTATAGCTTATGGCGTGGATCAAATTCAGTAGTTTGATGAGACTCGTGTAACGGTCACATTCGAACTGATCCTGCGGAGACAAGAAACATACCTGCGCCTTGGGAACGATTGTTTGGGGACCCTCGATTCCCCCACTTTACATTCCGCAACAAAATAAAAACTTGGTTTTTGAGGTTTTGGCCGGCTTTTTGGGATTCTGTCCCACTGTGCAATGGAAGGATTGGGCTAATTATTCGGAAAATGTACAGAGAATACCTACAGAGACAAGAGAATCCAATGAGCACAGAAGACGGCGCAGTAATGTAGAACATAAACTACTATTTATACGACACAGCGTTGCACATATTCTGCACAGGTACTACAGCTTAAATAGAATTTTAAGAAATAATATTCTGTCCCACAATTAGTGCAGTGGTTATTGTGCTTGATTCAGTTAAAACTTTGGAATTTCAGAACGAGTTCGAATCTCACAGGGTACATTTCGAAATATTTAAAAAATTGGGGAGACAAATATGTCAGATATAAGTTTAGTCAAGACTCTGCGATAACGATCTCGACGGTAGCCAAATAATTCGTCAATAAAAGGTTGATTCGACAATAATTTGACCGGTAAGAAGGTTATAGAAGGTGCTCTAAAGATAAAATAATTCATGCTTTAGAAGAAATAGGAAACGTGAAGATAATGAAAAAAAGATGGCGGTAGTGTCACTTACCTATAGTTGTTTAAAGGCGTTAAGGCATAAAAACGATAATTTTGGTGCTAAACTAGCTCAGAAAAAGAATGTAGCCAGATTCACAGCAGCAGGTGATTGCTCAATAACTCACAAAACTTACATTACTCTCAACAACAATAATAGCTACAATATTTTCATCTTCGCATGACCGACATCTCAACGGCAGTAAAGCAAGCGTCTCAGTCCATGCGCATAAATGAGTTCGCGAGGGAAGCGCTTGGCTAGAGTATCTGCCCAGATGATTGGCCATCGTACAGGCACATCTGCCACGTACACTCTAGTTAAATATGCACGTACAATAGGACGCAAAACACGTAATTAACATTTAAAAACGATATTTTAAACGTAACACGTCATACTCTAATTCTGATACTTTGTTGCGATTTAAAACAAACTTAATGTTAACGTCTTGTTTGAAATTCATGATGCGCAACAGACACGGTAAACACGACCTCATTTTTGCCGGCTGCGAAAGCTGACTGATAAGTCACAACTTGTTCTAACGTGTTCCTGATTGTCGTAACAAATTAGGCTATTGGATTTATTATTTCAAATGAATGTAGCATCAGCAGTTCCTGCTATAAAAATTCATTCACCGAATTTTTTGATCGCACCTCGTATACAGATATGTTTTTTAGGGGTTCTGTATTGTTGAATACAACATTTCATAAAAATATGTAATAGAATCTATTTGACTGAATTATAACTACTCAAATTTCAGCAATCTTCTATTCAGAAAGCGGTTATCCACTATTTTTGCATTGTGAGTTAATTTGTGTAGGCTACTTTTTCTTTCTAATAAATTTTAAATACATGAAACTGATGCAGGAACAGGTTTAGTAGAAATAATATAAAATCTTTTTATGGTATTATTACATTACGTTTAATGCTCTCCATAAAATTACTAGTGTATTGTTTAACAATAATTAACTTATGATGCAATTAGTACTGATAAATGTTCACAGATCAATCGCGCACATTCAGCGTAAAATTCACGCCGACTTAAAAATTTTTTTTCGTAACTGCAACTTTATCAACCGCACCAGCAACAGACAAGTATGAAACTAGTTTTGGTCCGTCGATGCATGTATTTCTTTGACTATCACAATTCCCCATAAATTACGTTCGCTCTATAATTATGGCAAAATAGATAAGCGCCGTTTAAAGTCTACTGTTCAGTTGCACAAAGACAATTATTGTTATTTTTCTTTCTCCCGATTTTTTTTGTCCTGCCCTTTCTTCTCGTATCCGTTATTTATACATCGTAAGGCTGTTTACCTGTCGATAATTCTCACGATAAATAAACATTTCACAATGTCTAATATGCGGTGGGCAGATAAAATGAATTTTAAGAGGCGATTTTGAAATGACTGCAGGGCAAAACTTGTCAAAATATTTTTAAGGAAATGTTAATTTTTTGATATATAATTGTGCTGAAATTTTCAACAAAAGATTAACGACAAGGTTGCGAAGATACAAGTTTCAAATGTCAAATATCAATTCACAGTTAAATGTACATCACACGTGCGTAATCAAGCATTTACTAGAGGGGTTGTTGTTGCGATTTTCGCTATTTACACTAGCGGTCGTAGCAAAAATAAATAAACCTTACTGTTGCCAGGTATATACTTGCGTTAACCCTAACGAGTAATATAGTATGTATTATACAGTGCGTCCATAAAGTATAGATACAAACCCGAAGTAACGTTATTGTGCATTATTTGACAAAATGCAAAGATTTGTCGATTATTGTTTTTTTATTAGCTATATTTAGATGCTACCATTTTGTTTTTTTCCGGACGACCTTGATTAAGTTATGACGTCATTGATAATTTTTTGGAATGTCAACCCCATTTTTTTATGGATTTTGAAAGCTTTTACGATTCTTATTCGATGATAGTAAGTAAGTAAGTAAGTAAGTATTTTTATTAGCAAAGCTAATAAAGCAAAGCTTACAACTACAACATTTCTTACATTTTACTTAATTAACTAATTTACAATGCTACAACATCGAAACTTCAATGGATCACTCAAATTTTTGTTTAACATATTCTAACAGATTTCTCTTAAAGTTATTTAAGTCATTACAATATTTTAAACCCTGCGGCAATGCATTAAACAATATGAAACCATTCACAAAAACGTTTCTCGATGTCCTAACCCTGTCAAATCGCTCTATATAAAGGTCTTTTACATTTCTTGTATTGTGTTCATGTATATCCTGTACAACAGCTACTCTATCACTTAAATAAGATGGTAACATGCAGTTTTTCATTTTAAAAACAAAAATCATGGTTTTGTAGACTTATGTATTGCCTTATACTCAACAGGTTCAACACCTCGAGCATAAGCTTGATTGGTGTATACTTATTGCACTTTAATATAATTCTTAATGCCTTATTTTGCAGCTTTTGTAATTTTTGCATTTCACCATTGTTTATGCTGAACAACACTGTTGAACAAAAGTCAATACATGGCGACACAATATCCCCATACAACAGTAATAAAGTATACAAAGATAAATTCTTACTTATTATACTTAGAAAGAAAACTTTTTGTGGCATCCTATTCAATAGATATTGAACATGTGATTTAAAATTAATGTTAGCATCAATCATCACTCCTAAATATTTAATATTATCAACCCTTTCTAATTTATATTGATTAATAGTTAAATTCATACTATCAAAATTGACAGCTGCAATTCGAAATTTTGACACAATCACCATATATTTAGTTTTATCCAGATTAATCGCCATATTATTATCACACAACCATTTGTATAATTTACTTAATTCATTATTTAATTTTTCAACCATAACGTCAATATCTTTACCAGTGACATAAGCCATGGTATCGTCCGCAAACATACGGATCTCACAGTTGTCTACACATTTCACCATATCATTGATATATAATACAAATAAAAGCGGTCCCAAGACAGTTCCCTGGGGTACACCATATTGAGTGCAAACCTCATTAGATACCACATTTCTAAACTTTACAGTTTGTGTCCTACCTAAGAGATAAGTCTCGAACCATTTCAAGGCATTACCTGACAAACCAATTTTATTTAGTTTACACAACAGCAAGTTTTTGTCAATAGTCTCAAACGCTCGTCTAAAGTCCAAAAATACAGTCAATACTACATTTCCTTTATCAATCTCTTTAACCCATTTATCACATACATCCATTATTACAGATTCACACGAATGTTTCTTCCTGAATCCTGACTGATTAGGCACAAGTATGTTGTTTTTATCACAGTATTCAAGTAGTTGTTCTTTCACACACAATTCCAAAAAAAAAATGTAAAAATTTTGGTATGTTCTAAGTCTAAGTTTTATTTTTGACATTTTCAGTATCAAATTTATAACAAATGCTCAAAATGTTTTCTTTCATTTTGTTGACAAAATCCTAAGCGATGATAAATTCCATTTCGCACATTCTGTAATATTTCGGGAGTGATTAGTCTGGTTTCGTAGATGATGCGTTGTCGTAAAACGTCCAAATTTTCCGGTTGTGTCGCATAAACTTTTGATTTTAAGTAACCCCACAAGAAGAAGTCCAACGGGCTTAAATCTGGCGATCTAGCTGGCCATTCAATTATCCCTCTTCTTCCAATCCATCTGTTAGGAAATGTATTATTGAGGTATTGCCTTACTGGTAGCGTATAGTGCGGAGGAGCACCATCCTGTTGATACCAAATTCTACGATATGGCAAATGTGGATCCTCATTATTTGGAAAAAGAACCGCTAAAACGGGTATCAATTCATTCCTCAAAAAATTCAAGTATATTTCCCCAGTCAAGTTTACATAAAAGAAAAAACGGTCCCCCAATGCGATCGCCGATAATCCCTGCCCATATATTTAGTTTTTGCGGGTATTGGGTATGTGTCTCTTGGATCCAATGAGAATTATCAGTTGACTAAAATCGGCAATTTTGTCTATTCACAGTGCCATTCAATGTGAAAGTAGCTTCGTCAGAAAACAAAATGTTGAAGAGAAATAGAGGGTCATTATCACAAATTTGCATCAACCGTTCACAATGTTCCAAACGCCGATCAAAATCATCCTCAGACAACGCTTGAACTAAATTCATTTTATAGGGATGATACTTTAATTTATGCAAAAGTTTCCCGACTCTACCCCTTGCTGCGTCAAATTTTCGACTAAGTTGCCGTGTGCTTGTGTGAGGACGTTCTTGAACTGTTAACAAAATGTCAACTTGAGTGTCTAGGGCCGTTGATGGACGTCCACTTTTTGGTTTATCTCGAACGAACCCTTCTTTCAAAAATTTTCTGTGGATTTTACTTACAGTTGAAAAACCGATAGGGTCCAGTTCAGGATGCGTTTCATTAAACAATCCGCTACTTCCCTAACATTTCGACGTCTATCTCCAAACCCAATCATCATGAGCACCTCTCAATGCGTTCCCTTTCAGATAAATGCATCTCAGAAAATGAATAATTAAAACACTTTACACCAACAATTAGGATTAAATAAGAATGTTGTGATTCGGATTATTTACAATCTGTCAAAAAATTACCTTGTCACTTTGGGAATGACAGAAAGTTGAAAAATGATTACTCAAAAATTTTCTAATATAAGATACCAAAATTTTTACATCATCGAATAAGGAATTGTAAAAGTTTTCAATATCCATAAAAAAAATGGGGTTGACATTTAAAAACATTATCAATGACGTCATAACTTATTCAAGGTCGACGGAAAAAACAAAATGGTAGCATCTAAATATAGCTAATAAAAAACATTAATCGACATATCTTCGCATTTTGTCAAGTAATGCACAATAACGTTATTACGGGCTTGTGTCCATACTTTATGGACGCACTATATACACATATAAAATTTAGTACTGCCCTGTCGCGCGGACAAAAGTGGCTCACTTTACAAATTATCTTAAAATATATGAAGTTTTTTTAATGAGCATTTGATTTTTGCTTGAATTTTTTATTTACAAAAATACGAGGGTTGTCGAAAACTAAGTGACCTAACACAGAGATAGCGCTAATTCGCAGGAATCTTCTTTACCATTCTGTAGAATCATCCTTTAATAAGTTAAATATGAAAGTACAGGGGATTCGTCAGTTAGTCTGTTTTTAACAGTATGTCAACGTAAAGTCTGTTGTAATTTTGTAATAAAGGAAAAAACTGAGTTGAGAGCAGTGATAAAGTATTTTCATTTGAAAGGCTTAACACCTACCGAAATCGAAGCAGAGCTCGATTCAACACTATTAGAATTCGCTGCTTTGTGTTCATTGGTTAAGAACTAGGTTGCCAAATTTGTGCGCACAAATGCTGAATCCCGTCCAAAAACTGTTACTGTTACGGATATGATTGAAAAAGTTCACCGTATCGTCTTGGATGACTGTCGAGTAAAAGTGCGCGAGATAGTAGACATCGTAGGTATCTTAAATGACAATGTGCACTGAATTTTAACTGAAGAATTTGACATGAAAAAATATTCAGCGCGTTGAGTGCAATGGTTACTCACATCGCAGCAAAAACTGAACCACTTTTTGGCACGTTTTCGCCGCAATCAGAGGAACATTGTCCACCGTTTCATTACCATTGATGAAACCTAGGTCCAATCATTACACTCACGAAAGATTATGGTAACTGTTTCTGGAGATTCTCATGGAATTATCTTGGTCGAGTATTTAGAAAAGGGAAAAACAATAAATCAAGAGTACTAAGCGAATTTCTTGCAACAATCAAGCGACAAAATCAAAGAGGAACGGTCTCATTTGGCAAAAATGAAAGTGCTTTTCTATTAGGATAAGGCACTTGCCCAAAACTCTGCGATTGCAATGGTAAAAATTCATGAATTTGGATTTTAATTAGTGCTTTATTCACCTTATTCCCTAGATTTGGTTCTCAGCGATTAATATCTCTTTCCAAACCTGAAAAAAATGTCTCGGCGGTAAGAGATTTTGGTCTAATTCCGAGGTAATCGCTGCTGTATATAGCTACTTCGAGGAATTTGATTCATCGACCATGAAGGTGTTACTAATTTGGAATATCTTTGGAATAAGTTTGTCGAGCGAGTAGGAGATTATATTGAAAAATGAAATGTTATTTTGTCAAAAAATCTAGCGTTTTCTTTATTAGCTCACAAAGTTTCTGTTCCACCCTCGTATTGCAAGGAAATTTTCAACTGCATATGTATAGTGCGTAACTTAAAATTATGTAAATGCAAAAAAACATTCGGAAATTAAGATTGTTACATAGTTTTTGTAAAGATAAGCGATTCAAAAACTATGTTTAAAATATAAATTTTAGCATAGTTAATACTTTGAACCACCATTCTACTAGAACCTATGATTGGTAAATTTCACAATATAGTCAAAGTACTTACAAATACAATAATGATTTCCCTGTTAAATATTCATTGCATTAAAATTATGGGTTTTTAAGTAGAATTATCTAATCTGAAATTCTTAGAAATGAAAAGGAAGTATTATTATATATTTATGTTAGATTTAAATGTCATTGCCGTTAAAATAACAAGAAAAAAATATTGTAATTTTCATAATGTACAGCGGAAAAAAGTAATCTTATCGGACCTGAATATTTTTACATGAACTGAAGTGAATTGATAAAACGATGTTAGAATTTTACATTCAATAATTTACTAGTTTTAAAATTGGATTACAAAAAAAAAAGAATAGAAAAAAGAAAAACTAAAAAGTTACTCTTGTTAGTACATCCAGTTTAATTATTTCATACTAAAATAATTTCCTTCAAGACAGTTAATTCGATTCTTTCAAAATATTTGATGGAGTAATTAATTATAAACCCATTTATTCCCATAGTTGCGTAGACGCAACACAAAAAAAAAAAATTTTTTCGTACTAAAAAATAATAATTTTGGATGTATTGTCAGTAGCATTGCGCTAATAAATATTTAAACAACCTAATAAACATTTTGAGAACGTGTAATCGCATTTTCAATTTTGAATAAAAATAAAATAAAACTATGAAATTTTCAAGAAAAAAACTTGTGTATCTAAGTTTAAATTAAATAACATACAGCTTACTTTTTCATTTATCATTAAGAGGTTTCATATAAAAGATACTTCACGTAACATTATTTTGGAAAAAAATCAATCCCCTTTTTTCCGGAAATATTTCTCAAACGGATTTGAAACAGCGTTGCGAAAACGCAATATTGGGACAAATGGTGTAATTGTAGTCATGAGTAATATTCCTGTCTGAATATGCTTTTTCACGTCCGGGGGAAGTTTATTGGGTATCTCTTGTGTGATGCGAGTTTATTCAGTTCATTTACGCTGTGGGATAGAGAAGTTGAAGAAGTTAGAGTTCATAATAGTGTTCTTGAGGATTACAGAAATATTATACAATGGTAAGTACAACAATTTCTGAAGTATGTGTTGGTCGTTGATAATAAAATTATTTTAGAGTCACGTGAAATATCGCGATGATCTTACCAGACCGCTGACTTTGAAAGAACTTGAGGCAATTGGTGAAGATCTTGATCTGAATGAGGAAATTGGTGTTTGTTATATACCACCCGACGTCGATGATGTAACGGACGAGGAGGACATTGATGATAATGTTATAGATGGAGTTGAAAATTTGCATGTAGATATAGCGGGAACTTTTGAGATAGTGTGTCCGAATAACAAAATTCAGCTTTATCTACACCAAGCAGAACGGCAAAAATTGAAGGCATTATTTGGTGTAAAACGCCCGTTGACTACGAGGAAGATGCTACGTCAAATGAGGAAGGGAATGTACAGAATATTGTTGAGGCGCTACATGGAAAGTCTGTGCTTGATTCCTTTATGCAAATGTTTGATAAAAATTTTGGCCAGATTATTATTTCAAACTCCATAAAATATGCGAGAGATTATAACCGTACTCAAGTTCGCCTTAGATCAAATTGATCTAGAAATTTTTTTGGGAATATTGATTTTGAGTGGGTATCACACTCTTCCACAGGTAAAACTTTACTGGTCATCTGATGAAGATAAAGGTGTTCAATTTGTGAAAAATGCGATGTCCCGATACAGATTTCTCGACATAAAGCAGAACATTGTATACACGGCGTCCACGTATGCAATCTATGCAATTCTGTGTGTTAGCTTTCCTGTGGCCCTTTGATTAATGGTTTTAACTATTGATGATGACAACTTAGTTGTCGAAATATGTATTTAGGATATGATTATTAATTGCAGTAAGTGGTTTTATACCCTTTTTGAGTTTTTACTTAACCACAGTCTCCAAAGAAAGACTTTTTTAAAGTTGAGTGTAATTTTTTATGATTGCATTTTATGTTGGGTATTTTTATTATACGAGGGATACACTGAAAATTTTGAGAACCAGCAGTACAGTTGGTACCTAATCTATGATATATACAAATTCAACTAACTTCACATATATGTGAGTGAAAACAAGCGACAGAACCAAGAAATATCAAATGTTTTTTTAAGGTGACAGAAGCAAGCGATACAGTAACAAAATGAATTTAACAAGAGAACATTATCGTGCGATGATTTATTATGATTTTCGAAGTGGTTTAAGTCAACAAGAATGCGTCCACAGAATGAATTTTGTGTTTGGTAATGAAGCACTCCCTAAAACTACAATATATCGTTAGTTTCAAGAGTTCAAACTTTGACGTGATAGTCTCAGCGATGAATTGCGTGAAGGTCGACCATCAACAGTTGTTGTTGCGTGAAATGTCGATGCCGTTCGTGAAATGATTAAGTTTGATCGACATGTGACATATGCTGAAATTCGTGCATCCTTAGATATTGGCATGACTGCAATACAAACAATTTTGCACGATCATTTAAATCTAAGATAGCTGTGTGCGCGGTGGATCCCACATAATCTGTCAGGAGACCAAAAAGAAGCTCGTGTGAAGTGGTGTAAAGGAACACAGAAATGCTTCAACTCAGGTTCATCAAAATTTGTGTATAACATCGCCAGTAGCGCTGAAACATAGATCTACTCATATGAACCTAAAAGAAAAAGAACGATCAGCTGTATGGACGTTTCAAAATGAAGCAAAACCGACGAAAGTTGTTCGAGCGCGCAGTGTTTCTAAACAAATGATTGCTTGTTTTGTATTTAAGACTGGTCAGGTGGCCATGCTTCCTTTAGAGAATTGTAGAACTGTAAATGTGGAATCGTATACTACCATTTGTTTGCCGCAAGTTATTGCAGAGTTGCGAAAAAGCAATCAGAACCGTGGCATCCTACTTTACCGTGACAATGCAAGATCGTACAGCGCAAATCTAACTCTCTCGACTATTTGACCGGTAACAACGTTGAATTACTCAGCCATTGTCGCTACAGCCCCAACCTGTTCCCCAAAACTAAAAATAAAATGTGTGGACAAAGATTTTTCTCACCTGAAGAGGCAGTTAGGCGTACGAAATACACCTTTCAAACATACCATCTTCTGAGTCGGATAAATGCTTTACTAATTGGTTTATACGAATGGAAAACTAACTTAAGGGTGATTACTTGGAAAAACAATAAAGTACTTCAATCTGTTAAAAGTTTATTTTATTTATGATTTTCCCGAAATTTTCAGTGTACCGTCGTATACGTGGCATCGATTTTGTTCTTTGTTATAATTTATTGTGTAACTGTATTTTAAGTAAACTTTTGGCGTCGATTGTATTTCGTAATTTTTCTCATAAAAATAAATATTAAAAAAATGATCCTACTTTTTTTTTTACTTTTTATAATGTTACAAAACATGTTCTAGTAAATATAACATGCGAGTGAATGCCTAGATCTTGTCACGCGAGAAAAATATCGCGTCTCATATTCATCACGGATATAAAACGAAATGAAGAAACATACGGACATCGGTCATCACATAAAATGCCTCTTCCTTGTTAAAATGATTCCACAGAGAAAAATGAATGTCCAGTTCCAGTTATTTATGGTGCTATATAGGGTGGCATACATGAGAGGCTACGATTAAACGGTGTCCGCTAATTAACAATTACGCGCGCGGACAGACCGACCGACCGACGACGACGGCCGACGGGAGGACCGTGTGCCGCTCCATAAATCCTGGCGGTTGTTAATTGTCACGGGCGGCGTCGGATCGCCACTGTGACCAGCGCCACCCAAGATATCCACTTTCATTGCGGACCTAGTGAAAAAAAATTCGTACTAACTTTTAGTTCAATTAGCGTTAATTAATTCCGTACCAGTACTTGATACGAATGGCTATTAATTATTTCTTGGTAGGTTATACGCATGGCGACATAGTGGGAATTTTTTTTTTTTGGAGCCGAATAGGAGAAAGACGAAAAATTCAGTTTTTTAAATACGGTTGGAATTATTTTTAAATAAGCTTTGGCGTTTCCATTTTAACAAATTAAGCTCGTTAAAATGACCTTTAAAAATTATTTGCTTGATATTTATTTTTAAACTTACCTTTATCGAAAAGTTGTGGCTGGATTTAATAATACGTAAAAAGTCTTTCTTTGTAGACTGTGGTTAAGTAAAAACTTAAAAAAGGTATACAACCCCTTACCACAATTATTAATCGTATCCTAAATACGTATTTCGACAACTAAGTTGTCATCATCAGTAGGTAAAACCACTAATCAAGGTGTCGCACATGGGGCACAGTAAAGCTAAGGAAACGGCACCCACATGTGTTTATACTCTTTTTGAACCGTCTACGACCTTTTTACCTCCTTTTCTAAGAATGAAAAGGAACAGCTGTAGGCGATCGGTCCCTTATCTCCGTTCATAGAATTCTGTTTGTTTTTAGCGATATGAATGCTTTCGTATGCGTCAAGATCGCGGGGATTAATTATGGCCTTGACAAGTTTTAACCCTTTAATCGACATATTGTGTAGTGTATTTAAAGCATGGTTGGCAACGTTAGATTTTTCTGGTCTATTGTAGCGTTAATATTACGTATTCATCGGGACCGGATGGTATTAGCACGGTTCTCATAAAGAGCTGAGACCACTATTAAGATTTTATTTTACTTCATAATCATTTCCTTAAATAAATTTTAACAACATACTCTGACACTGATTTTGTTCATTAATCTAATCGCTCTCTTTTGAAGTATAAAAATTCATAGTACTTCTATTGAAGCGCCCTAAGCAAGTATTCATTAGCAAAATAGTACATTCTCACGACACATGTACCTACCCTGTTACGCAATAGACTTATTGCGTAACATATACTAGTCAATTTCTTTGCCAAGCAATCAATGTGCTCATTAAAGGAGCAGTTCTCATCTATATATATATATATATATATATATATATATATATATATATATATATATATATATATATAACCATACATTTTTTCGAGTCTACCTGGGCAACAGTAACACCATTTACTTTAATTGAATGTGAACAATTCCCCTCGCGGTTTTTTGCACTGAATTCGACTATTTTTGTTTTCGTATTATTTAAGTAACGAGCGATCATTAAAATTTTCACTCGTAGCTGGCCGGGTATATAAAAATTATGTCGTAGCATTAGTCATTAAGATGTTATTTCAAACATCTGTCAGTGTCAAATATATATTTTAAAGTTTCATCAAAAGAAAAAGTAATGGCCTTTAATGATATGCATAAAGCGTTTATGGTAGAATATTACTTCCTGACATCTCAAAAAATTGATGGTATTTGGCAGCATTCAATAGAAAATTGCATTGCGGAGTTTGAAGAGAGATATCCAAATACTGTTCCTAGCTATAAAACTTTCCGTGATACGCTAATGCATTGTGTAAATCTTTTTCGTCAAACAGGCAGTATTTTAAGGAAAAAAGGAAGCGGTCCTCCTCTCAAGAGAAGAAGTCGCGGCGTAATTGAAAATGTCAGATAAATTATTAACGAATCTCCTCAAACATCTATTCGCAGAGTTTCGCAACAAGTAGGGCTTTCGTATGGAACATGTCAAAAAATTTTAAAAAAGGACTTGCACATGTATCCATATAAATTAGCTTCTGTACAAAATCTATTACCTACGGATTATGAAAAAATAATACAATTTTGCCAATGGATTATTCAAACAATGACATACAATATTTTAAATCATACTTTTTTCACCGATGAAGCTTGGTTTTATTTGAAAGGTTATGTTAATGCGCAAAATATGCGTATGTGGTCCAGCGAAAATCCTCATTTCTACAGAGAAGTTCCTCTACATCCAGAAAAAATAGGCGTATGGGAAGGTATGATTCGTCACCGATTAGTAGGACCAATATTCTTTGAGGGCACGATAACATCGGAGAAATATCGTAACAAAATTCTCAGTGCTTTTACTAATCAATTGACTAATGATGAACTTCAGGTCGGATATTTTCAACAGGATGGGGCTACATCTCACGTTACACTTGAAAATATTCAGTTTTTGCAACAATTTTATGGGGATAGGATAATAAGTAGAAATACAGCGATTCCATATCCACCACGATCGTGTGATTTAACAGTCATGGATTTTTTTGTGTGGCCATATATAAAGAATATTATTTATGAAACACCAATTAATAATCTACAAGAGTTAAGACATAAAATCATAGAAAAATGTGAACACAACGCAAATACTGATCAATGTTTTCAATGCTCTACGAAGTAGAGTTCGATTATGCTTGGTGGAGAATGGTCAACATTTTACACATTTTTTATAATATTCTATTACTTTGTATAAAAATTATAAATATATTTAATATAAAAGTCAGCATTTCAAATTATTTTTTAACAATCATGACGTTTGAAATTATAATGACAGATCTCCTCTAATAACTTAAGTTAGGACATACTTTTTGTGTACATGGCTTACTTGAGCGAAAATTTTAATGATCACTCGTTACAAGGCATTGTTTTGAAAATACTCGTTCAAGATATTTAATGAGGTTTCCACTGCATGACTTACATATTCATATTTATTACACGTTACCAGCAATGACGTGTCATCCGCGTACATCACCATTTTACTGTTTGGCGCATCATTTACATAAATTATGTAAAGAAACGGTCCCAATATACTTCCTTGGGGTACTCCTCTTACATTAGATTTAATTCCCTTTACTTCCACATAGATTGAACAGCCTTCCAAATACCTCTGACACCAGTCCAAGACCAAACCTCAGATTCCATATCGAGCTAATTTTTCTAATAAAATTTTATGATTTACTTAATCAAATGCTTTACTCAAGTCTATAAATACTCCCACCCATGTCCGTCCTGTCTCTAAGTTGTTGTACACATCATCCAAGAATTCTGTTACTGCGGATATAGTTGAATACCAATACAAATGCCCTTTGCGAAAACCAAATTGTCTTTCATTCAAAATATTATTTTGGTCTAGGAATTTTGTCAATCTATTAGCTACTATTTTTTCTATAATTTTGGAAAATACGCTCAACAAAGAAATAGGTCTATAGTAACTTGCAAGGTGTCTGGATCCCGATTTGAAAGCCGAAATTACTTTCGCAACTTTTAAGTCACTCATGATTAAACCATTACTGAAGCAGTTATTTATTATCGCCGCCAGTGGAATAATAATTCCATCCAAACACCTCTTTATGAGAACCGAGTTAATACCATCCGGTCCCGATGAATACGTTTTATTAAGTACAGCCACAACTTTTCGAATCTCGTCTTCATCAGTTGGAAACAAGAAAAATGTTTTATCATTTTGTTTTATATAAGATAAGTCGATCGTTATTCTATCCTCATCAATTAAATTATTTGTAACTGAACTGAAATACTCACCAAAACAATTAGCTACCTCCCGTGGATTTCTACATTCCTTCTTGCCATTTACAGACAAAACAATGTAGTTCTTCACATGATTTTCCTTATTTGCATTTTCTTGAATTATTTTCCAAACTGCTTTGCTTTTATTCATAGAAGAGGCTAATATATTGTTATTGTAAATTAGCTTAGCTTTTCTTATAACCTCTCTATATACCGCTTTATATTTATTATAATAAATCTTAATGTTGATATCTCCACTCAAAGTCATAATGTACAGGTTCTTTAAGTCGTTTTAATGAAACTCTAATTCAATTAGTTATCCACTGATTATTTCCTCTCTTGTTATTTTTTAATACTTTACACTTTGTTGGAAACGTCCTTTCAAAATTATAATTTATTTTACTAATAAAATTTTTATATTGTTGCTCTAAATTATTTAAATTTAATACATCTGACCAGCAATAATCGCAAAGCAATTGTTTAAAGTAGAAAATATATTTTTCATTATTTGTGGGTTTATGTGTAATATAAGATTCAGTTCAGTAGCTTCAAAGAAACACACCAACCGTTGAGCAGAGTGGTCCGATATACCATTATGTAAAACTTCACTTTGAAAGTTAGACATTGACCGGTCGCCAAGCAGTTATTTTTTCTAGTAGATTCGTTGATAATGTTACGAAAGTTATAGGAACCTATCAAATCCTTAAAAATATTGAATTCCCTTGACTCATTTAGAAAGTTTATATTAAAATTCCCACAAATCACTATCATAGAAGTCTTATATCTACTTAATATTTCTAGCATTTCAGTAAATTTATCTATAAACGTAAGGAAATTGCCATTTGGAATCCTATATACTTCCAGTACAATCATACAAATATGTAATAAATCTACTTTTGCAGTTTTACATTCAAAGTCAAATTCCACATCTAAATTATTATAAAATATATTATAATAAATAATATTATAATAAAAATAAGATAAAAAAATTGTATGTAAAATATTTAAAATTTTAATTTACTTTCGTTGGATTTATTAAAATTTATTATTCAACTTAGATATGAAAAAAAAAACATTTCTCTTAAATAATCTCTAATTAATTATAACCTTTTTTTATGTAAAAATTTCTTTTTATCTCTCTTTGAATATTTTTGCACTTATTATGAATGGACGTTAATTAGAAAGGAATAATAAAAATTATGTTTACAAATTGTGAGAAATGCATGTGAATACTAAATATATGTTTCTTTCCTTATAATGCAGTGTATTTCACTTAACGCTAGCTTGATGTTTGAAAGGCCGCATGAAAAGATTAATTGACGAGGAAATTAGAAAGTACCTTAAAAAAAAATCGAATATGTTTTAACAAATAAATTTAATGTACCGAATCGTTCGCTTAAACACAAAAGGAAAGGATGCAGTTTTGGTAGACACCGGATCAATGTTTCTCTTGTACAATTAAATTTAAACTATATATATATATATATGGGTTAATATTAAATTAAAAATGAGTTAATTAAATCTCATTAATTTTTTATCTCTATATTTCACGAGTTTGTTGCTTCTTCAGGAGAGACTACAAGATTAATGAACAAGACATTAAATAAGCTATTATATAAAGCAATAGCAGAATACTCGCAGAATGTAGAGTTAAAAAATTAAAGCGACGTACACCGACATATTAAAATTAATTCAATTTAAAACATTAATAACTATTTTATTAGTAACTATAGATGCAAGGTGTCACATCAACCTTTAAAAAAGATGTATTGTAAAAGTTAAAATATAAAAAATATAAAACGAAACATATAGCAAAAAACTAAAGTCACAAGAATATCAAAACCAAAAACAATACACTATAAATTTAACAATACGAGGACCAATTAATAAAAAAATTTAGATGGTCAACTAACCGCCAAACCGAGTATATTGAAATAAATTATACCTAGTGCGTTAGTCCGTTTGACTAACTAACAATCTGCCAAAGAACCAAACTAGCAAATTGCCAAACTATCAACCTGCCAAACTCCCAAACTATCAACCTGCCAAACTGCCAAAGAACCAAACTAGCAAACTACCAAACTGCCAAACTAGCTAACTGACAAGCTGTCAAACTAGCAAACTGCCAAACTACCTAACTAGCAAACTGCCACAGAATCAAACTGCAAAACTAGCAAACTGCCAAAGAACTAAACTAGCAAACTGCCAAACTACCAAACTAGTAAACTGCTAAAAAAAGAAACTAGCAAACTGCCGAAGAACCAAACTAGAAAACTACCAAACTAACGAACTGACAAGCTGCCAAACTAGCAAACTGTCAAAGAACCAAACTAGCAAACTGCCAAGCTACCAAACTACCAAGCTGCCAAACTAGCAAACTGCCGATGAACTAAACTAACAAACTGTCAAAGAACTAAACTAGCAAACTGCCAAACTACTAAATCAGCAAACTGCCCAACTAGCAAACATGCTAAGCTAGCAAGCTACCAAACTGCCAAACAACCAAACTGCCATACTAGCAAACTGCCAAACTCTCAAACTGACAATGAACCAACTAGGAAACTGCCAAACTACCAAACTAGTAATCTGCTAAAGAAATAAACTAGCAAACTGCCAAACTATCAACCTGCCAAACTGCCGAAGAACCAAGCTAGAAGACTTCCAAACTGCCAAACTAATGAACTGACAAGCTGCCAAACTAACAAACTGCCAAACTACCTAACTAGCAAACTGCCAAAGAACCAAACTGGAAACTGCCAAACTAGCAAACTGCCAAAGAACCAAACTAGCAAACTGCCAAGCTGCCAAACTAGCAAACCGTCGAAAAACTAAACTAACAAACTGTCAAAGAACTAAACTAGCAAACTGCCAAACTACCAAATCAGCAAACTGCCAAACTAGCAAACTGCCAAGTTAGCAAGCTACCAAACTGCGAAACAACCAAACTGCCATACTAGCAAACTGCCAAACTATCAGATTGACAATGAACCAACTAGGAAACTGCCAAACTATCAAACTGACAAACTAGTAAACTGCCAAAGAACCAAACTAGCAAACTGACAAACTAGCAAACTGTCAAACTAGCACCAAACAAATTGCCAGACAACCAAACTGCCAAATTAGCAAACTGCCAAACTAGCAAACTGCCAAACAACAGAACTAATAAACTACCAAACCAGCAAACAGCCAAACTGTCAAACAAGCAAACTGCCAAAGAACCAAACTAGCAAACTGCCAAACTACCAAACTAGCAAACGGCGAAACTAGCAAACTGCCGAACTATAGTCCGTCAGACCTATTATAATTAACGTTATTTGGCTCTCTATTAATGTGGACCATTTTATTGTGGACCAGGTTATTTTCAACGTCTAAGATCTTAAAGTCGACAAAATTAAGTGTATGGTCAAGATCAAGTTCATGGTCTACCAATACACAAAATCTCTTTCCAATACGGGCATCACCTTTATTCTGTGGGATACACTGTTTTAGCCATTGCGATGTCTGACCTATATAAACGCCACAACAATCCGAACAGTTGGGATAGCGTTTGGAGGTAGCCGAGGAAAGTAATTCTTGTAGACTATCTAACAAAGGGTTTAATAATCAACGGGCAGGACTACGTTGCATTGCTAGATAAATTGAAGGCCATAATTGTGAAAAAGAAAACACTTTTGGCAAAAAAGATAATCCTATTTCACCAGGATAACGCACAGGTTATCCTTCACACGTGAATGGTTGTAATGCCAAAATTGAACGAATTGAAGTTTGAATTGTTTTCGTATCCACCCTATTCGCCAGATCTAGCTCCTAGCGACTTTTTTCCTGTTTCCTAATTTGAAAAAATATCTCGGCGGAAGAAAATACGGGTCAAATGCTGAGGTTAAAGACGCTATAAATCAGTATTTTTCAGGTTTGGACAATAACTTTTTTCTGACGGTTTGAAGGAATGGGAAAAACGTATCGAGTTGCAGGGAGATTACGTTGAAAAATAAATTTTATTTTGCTTCGAAATATGTGTTTTTGTTAAAATGACCGGAAACATTTTAAATATCACTCGTATTTTTGGCAACAGCAACAATTTTCTCGACTTTGTGTGCTGGACGATCACGAGAATAACTGGTGTTATTGTTAGCAATAGTCGTGCAAAATTACAGTCTTAAGTATTATTTCGATCGAAAATTCTTTTTAAAATTTGCACTGTTTCGTCAACACAACAGTCACTTCAGAAGTATTTCTTAATATTGGTTAAGCGTAAATCGATTCATTTCGTACAATGGAGGTTCGGCACTAAAAATCCGTCAATATTTTGAGCACGTTGGTGTCACCAATATCACACATTATTAAAAAAGAAGTCGGTCAATGCTTAATTATTCCTAAAATTGACCAAACATTTTACTTTTTTTGTATTTGCATTTTGAATTTTAGACTTTCAAAAAATATAAATATCGATTTTTTTATATAAATATTTATCAAACCTAAAATATCGATGAAAACAAATTAAATTATTATTACCCTATTCGTATTCTCATTTTCTATTATTATTATTATTTGACCTGATTTACGAAACCGGAAAATTAATAAGCAAAATCGAAGCTCTAGCAACAATTTCAGTTTGATTTGGTGTTTTAAAACAAGAAGTGTCGACAGATTATTCATCTTACAATCAAGTAATATAATTTTTATTTTGACAAATCGTTTCTACGTTATTAAGGTATAAAAATCTCAACTATCTACTGTTGTAATAATGTTGCTTTAAATGACGCTGTGAATATATACGTAAATACAACTATCCAATCTAATCTATATCAATCTAGTTCACTTACTAAGCTCGTGATTAATATTTAAGCCATTGTTTATTGCAAAATAGCTTTTAGCATTGTATCGAAGAGATATACCTAGATATAAATGTCATAGACGATGTATATGATTCACAAATTAAAGTGTTTTAGGTTAGTTGAATATATTTATATTTATTTTTACGCATCTACCTTTATTTATATATTTTTTAATATACTGAAGTATGTATACAACATATGAATAATTCTATACCTAAATTATTGGTTTAAGTATAATAAAAGTTTATTAAAAACCAACCAGCATAATATAGATTTAATGCTAGATACGTATTTTGACAACTAAGTTGTAATTCTCAGCAGCAGAAAAAGTATTTCACTCGGGGTACTAGCAATTGGCAATAATATCATCGAATTAATACTAATTTCTAAAAATTAAACCTAACTATTTATATCTACATAAAATACCATGGTTATCAGCTAAAACTAATTTTTTTAAAATTATTATTAATAGGGTGTTGTTATAGTGATGTGCCTCGGATATGTAAAATGCGTGTTAGTGCTTCAAGTGTACAATTTTTCTTCTGCTGAAGATGACAACTTAGTTGTCGAAATCGTATTCAGGATTAAAACTACATTGTATTAATGCGGCACTTACAATTCGTTTTTATAAACTCAGCTAAAATTTCGTATTTAATTAGATTTCAGTGTTCTATTTGAAATATTTTAGCTAAAGGGAATTTACAAATGAAACAGACATGTAATATACACATCTGTAATTGAACACATGGACAATACACCTCGTATTTTACAGCACTTACTTCTGCTTAAGACACGTGTTTCTGCCATCTATAGGCGTCATCAGTCAAGCTAGTGAAGCAATGTAATACAAAATAATACAAATCTATTTAAAAAACAGTTTTGTATCTGTAAATAGATTTGTATTATTCTGAATACGCTCCCATGTTGTTTTTAAATTTATCTAAATGAGCATGCATCATATGTACTTTTAATGACATCCTGCAGCCCATGGCCTTAAAAATGCATATCCGCAACTAACTTTTCGTAGTTTTCAGCTTTGTTATTTCCTAAAATTCCAGAAACTACTGCTTTAAAACTGTTCCAACTCGCTTTTTGAGTACAATTCAGCAACGTAGGAAATTTTTCATTGGCGAAAATCTGTCTAATTTTCGGACCAACAAAAACCCCAGCTTTAACTTTTGCTTCTGATAACTTTGGAAAAAACTTTTTCATGTATCCAAAAGCTTCTGAAGTTTTATCCAGTTTTTTAACAAATTGTTTCATCAACCCTAACTTAATGTGCAGAGGTGGCATTAACACTTTTTCCGCTTCAACAATCGGCTCAAATGTTACGTTTTGTTTTCCGACACAAAGTTCTGTTCTTACAGGCCATGACCGTTGAATATAGTGCTTAGCATCCGCTCTGCTATCCCATTAAAAACCCCACCATTTTAAAATCTCCAATCAGCTGTCTTATACTCGCGATACTTTACAGACTCAAGCAAGATTTTAACACTGTCATAATTTTCTTTAAGATGTACTGAGTGAGCGATTAGAAGAGATGGGAATTTATTTCCGTTGTGTAATAAAACAGCTTTTAAGCTTTTTGTAGGGCTGTCAATGAATAAACGCCATTCGCTAGGAACACAGGGTATGCAAATTTCTTCGAACATACCTTTTATGTCATTGCAAAAACAAAGTCCATCTTCTTTTGTGAAAAACGTTGAGAATGTTTCATGCCTAGTCCGCTGATCCGTGATATTAACATCATCAAGCAAATTCCACTGTTTTAAGCCAGAGCCTAAAAGCTCTGCTTTATTTTTTGGCAAATTTAAATCTCTTATCAAGTCGTTAAAATCTTCTGTAGTAATAAGATGGCGTTTTGGTTGTTCTGGTGTAAGTGAAAACTCTTTATCGGAATTACTTTTATTAGAACTAAGAGATGAGCTACTTTTCTGCGATAATTTTTTCCGTGGCTCAGGTACTGGTCGTGTCAGGTCGTGTGCAATTGGAGCAGAAGAAGATTCAAGGTCAGGATATGCGATAGGTTTTGCATTTTTACCTCTACGTCTTTTATAGTCTACAAGGGAACGGTTGCCATTTTCGGCATAGTCTCTTTCGTCCGTCAAATGTCACTATATTATATGGTGCTACCTGATAGGACAAAATTTGCTATACCTTATAGGCAATTTAAGCTTTATTTACTTCACTAGCTTAACTGATGACGCCTAAATAGTAAATTGCAGAAAAACGTGTCTTAAGCAGAAGTAAATGCTGGAAAATACGAGGTGTATTGTCCATATGTACGGTTACAGATGTGTATATTGCATGTCTGTTTCATTTGTAACAAATGCGTAATACGTGCTTAACGTATTGATATACTTAAACCTTTTTTGTATACATAGTGCAAATCCGTTTTTGCAAACTTTAATCGTGAATTCTCTCTTTGCGTTCATAAAATTGGATCCATTCTTGTAATATTGAAAAAAATAACATTCTGCTACTTGGGCCTTCCAAAATGAGTTCACTCCAACAAAACTTGTTTATAATTAAAAAAAATGTTAAAAGAAGATTTCTATGCTATTTCTTTCGCTATGGATGCTTATTAATACACCACTCTTTTCTTCAACAAATGTGTTCGTTTTTCTCCAATTCTGTACCAAAACGTGTCAGCAAATTAGCATAATGGTTTTCCCCTTTTTAAATGATTATTAAGATAATACATACCTTCGGACTTCCAAAAAAACTGCGGCCATGATCTTATCGGCCGAAGAAACGGTTTTTGCTTTCTTGCTGGCATGTTCCCTGGAAGAAATTCATTGTCCAGACTGTATTTTCATTTTCCGGAGTATAATAATGTATCCAAGCTTCATCTACTGTGACATATCGACGGAAGAATTTCCTTGGATTACGTTTGAAGATAGCAAAACATTCTCCTGATATATGATTGCGAGCGCGCATTTGATCAACGTGGCACATATCTCGCGGATAGCTTTATATATTTACTTCATTAGCTATCTCACGTGCTTTCATTCGACGATCACTACTTACAAAGGCATGGACCCTATTAACCATTTCTGGAGTAGTTACAGTAAATGACGGCCCGGGACTTTCTGCATGACTCATGCTCATTTCGTCACTTTTGCAAGCAGAAGACTACTTATAAATCATTCCATGGGACGATATAAAAATAATTTACATAACTTTTCATCGGTTCCTTTAATTGTTTTTTCATGTAAAAAATAATGTCGAATTAACACTCGGAATTCTTTTTTCTGCATATTTACAGAATAAGTTTTCTTTAAATGAGTAAAAACATAACCAATTAAGGTTATTTCTCACCAATAACAAAAGATGTGAGAAAATCAAGACAGGCAAAGAGGATCGCTTTCTTCAAGTTGTCGTGTATTTTCAAGTTACCGTCTCAAAAATACTTATTAAATTTCATTGTGTTTGGTTTAAATTATTATAACTTAAATACCCCACAGTTCTTTAATATATTTCTGATTTGTCGCTTGTGTTAAACTTACAAAATAAAGGGTCTTTCATTAAGCGCTTCCTATCTTTAAATTTAAATAAAACAAAGTGTGTGTGAGATATCATCAAAATTTCTTATTCGTTTGAAAGACCTATTGATGCCATTATGTGTGGATCAGGCTGAATTTGACCGATGGCATGGGTTATGTTGTCTTTGAGGACCGCTGTGGTTTGTGGCTTATTCGCATACACCTGCGACTTAAGAAAACCCCATAAAGAAAAGTCTAGCGGGTTCAAATCGCACGATCTCGGTGGCCAGTTCACATCACCTCCACGTGAGATGACCATGCCCTCAAATCGCTCGTGCAGAATATCCAGTGTGGGATGAGCTGTGTGGCACGTAGCGCCGTCCTGTTGAAACCACATGTCGTTGGTGTCCAGATCATCCAATTTAGGCCAAAAGAAGTTGGTAATCATCGACCTATAACGCTCGCCGTTGACAGTGATGGCCTGGCCAACGTCGCTCTCAAAGAAATATGGACCGATGACGCCGCCAGCCCAAAATCCACACCAAACAGTGACTTTTTCGGGATGCATTGGACGCTCTTGGATCTCATGTGGATTGGTATCGTCCCAAATTCGACAATTTTGTTTCTTCACGTACCCATTCATCCAGAAATGGGCCTCATCGCTGAAGATGATTTTTCGACGAAAATTAGGATCAGTTGCCAACTGCTCCAGAGCCCATTCAGCGAACACACGTCGTTGTCTATGGTCGTTTACCTTCAGTTCCTGGGTCACTTGAATTTTGTACGGGTGCAGGCCCAAGTCACGACGCAAAATTCGCCAAGTTGCGGTCTGCGAAAGGCCGAGTTCTTGTGAGCGACGCGAAATGGACTGCCTCGGATTCTCCTGCACACTTTCACGGACAGCGGCGATGTTTTCGGCAGATCTTGCGTTTCGTCGACGTACTGGTGTTGGTCGATCGTTTACTGAACCAGTGGACTCAAATTTATCCACCACATTGCGAATAGTCCTCTCGGTAGGACGATTATGGCAACCGTAAAATGGGCGAAGCGGGCGGTACGTTGCCCGAACAGAACACCCATTTTGATAAAACAATTTTATTTTTTGCACGTGTTGTTGAATGCTATATCCGTCCATGGTGATTTGGCAAAACAGACTGAATAAATGACAACTAATTTGACAAATGTAGCTTCAACAAGATGACCGTTATCAACTGTCAAAGTTCGGAAGTCCCTGTTAGAAGACACATTATAAGATTACAATGACACAACTAAATTTGTTTCAATAATTCACGGCCTTTCTGAATTTTCGCTGCTTTGCTGCATTTTTGTATTTTACCTTATTCCAACATGATCCACAAGGTACCTAACCTATATTTATTTATAATAATATAATAATTATTCATTTCCTACACTCAAGCGCTAAAACAACGATTTTGCAATGTTATATTATTTTTAGTTTAAATTTAAAATAATAACACATCAGGGTCAAATCCATCAAATTTTCGAACACTCATTTTTACCATTTAAAAATAAGGTTCGAGTGAAAAATCTTGATTAACAATTCCGCTGCCGTTTTTTGTCTGTATACCATAATAGAATAAGGTACTTTTTTTTTCGAACCAATCGCACCCAGGTATTTTTTGATTGTCAGTTTTAATTTTCATAGCTTTTAATTTTACACAGAGTTCGTATTTATTATTGAAATATAAGAAATGCCGTCCTTGATTTATATAACTGTGCTCTTACATACGCAACTTCTCTCAAACTAGACACAGACATTTACATACAGGTATATTATACGAACGATTTGATATGAAATATTTTTTCTTGTGTATATGCGTCATCTTGATTGTTAATATGCTAATAGCATCGTGGTTCCCCTTGGTCGAATGCGTCTAAATGGGAAAAAAAAGTGTATGAATGTAAAAATATAAATAAAGATACATGCACGCACACTGGTATAACGTACACATAAATCTATGGCACGTACTTCTGTTATATAACTAATATTTATGGAAAAGCGTCGAGGTACGTATTAAATTAGTAAGTACAGTCAGTTATCATATTATTAATAAATGTATTCCGTTTTTTTTTCACCTCAAAATCAAGGCCCTTATAGCAATCCCCAACATTTTTATTTATTTTATCTAACGGATAAAATACACTTGAATTCCTTGGCCGAAAGTTAGTTATCCGGTAAAGAAGTGTTTAATGAATTATGCAATTGTATTAAGTTGTAACGTCGTTCAATAGTGTTGTATTTAACTTCTCTTGATTTACTTTTTTATAAGAAAAATAAAAAAGTCAATTTATTATTCGAATTAATACTGGTAGCCGTAACTTTGTGGTAATTCATTTTGAAAATAATAAAATAAAATAAAACAATAACTTCGTTATACCACTTTATTCACATGTAATAGTGACCGCGGTTTCGACATACAATGTCATTATCAAACTGCAAAAGTTACAGGCCTACATAGATCTTATAAATGACACAAACATATATGGGGGTGGTTTATGATGTTATTTAAAATTACTACTATATACTTAACTATTATATACAACATTGGAAAAGAGGTGTATATATAAGATCCAACTGGTCGTTAAGAACAATATCTATTGTGTTGTTTCCGCTTTTAAAAATTTCTAGTGACTCTAAAAGATTTAATTTACGACCTTTCTCGGCCAAATGCAATATTTTATGATGACCAAATGTATGCCTTTCTGTAATAGGATGGTTTGCGAATGTTGAATCTGTCTTCTTTAGTTTATATGACCTCATGTGTTCTTTTACCCGTATAATAAAACTTCGACCAGTCTGACCTATATATACACTTTTACAATCATTACAATAGAATTTGTACACTCCTGATTTATTATTGATATCTGTTTTAGGTTTTGCGTTGAAAATGAAATTACTTGTTTTTACATATGGTTTGTAAGCTATACTAACATTACTATTATTTTTTGAAATTATATTTCCAATTTGCTCGCTTATTTTACCGAAGTAAGTTAACGAGACAAATTGTTTCAAATTAGCACTATCTTTAGGATATACTAAACCAAGGGCCACTTGTAACTGTTTTTTTCTTTAGTATACTGTCAATTACGCCTCTTTTATAACTATTGTTTACCGCTATTTGTTTTATAGTATTGATTTCACGAACAAAAGATTCATTTGACAAAGGAATATTTAATGCTCTATGTATCATAGTATTAAAAAAAGACTGTTTGTGTGTCTTAGGGCGTAGTGAATCTTTGGGAATAATGCAATCAGTGAAAGTAGGTTTACGATATATAGCAAATTTTAAGCTTTGATCTAATTTGTTTAATTTTAAATCCAGGAAGCTAATACTGTTATTCTCTTCTATTTCTACTGTAAAATTGATATTAGAATGGATTGAATTTATGTAGTTCAGAAATGTTTGTAGTTGTCTATGAGTACCCTTAAAGCAAGCTAGGATGTCGTCTACATACCGATACCAAAATTTAATATGTTTTTTACCTAGTTGTGATGAAAGAATTTTTTCTGTAATATGCTTCATGAAAATTTCAGCTAATAGAGGACTTAGAGGTGAGCCCATTGCAGACCTTCTGTTTGTTTGTAGAATTTGTTTTTAAATGTAAAGTAACTTTGGTTGGTGACTAACTCCGTTAGAGATATGATTTCGTGTATAACAACCGGGTTTGTATTTTTCTTTACTAATATGTTTTCTATTAACCTTAAGCATTCCTTATGTGGTATTTTTGAAAACATGTTCGAAACATCAAATGATACCAGGATTTCTGTCTTTTGTATATTACAATCTTTTAATTTAGCTGTTAACTGTATTGCGTTTTTTATCGAAGAGCTATCTGTAAATTCAGTATATTGTCTAATTATTATGTTTAATTTTTCGGCTAATTTTTTATTGGGGCAAGTAATAAACGAAACAACTGGTCTGATGGGTGCTTCCTCTTTGTGAATTTTTACTAAACCATATAATTGGGGGGGGGGGGGGGGGAGGATTCATATGGAAAAGTTTGTACTTATCTGTGTTTGAGATTACTGCATTACAATTTTTGACACATTCTTTAATTTCTCCCTGATACTGTTTAGTAGGGTCCTTTTTCAATTCTATGATAGTATTCTCGTCTATAAATTTCTTAACTTTATTTTCATAATCACCTTTAGTTAATATTACAGACGAATTTCCTTTATCTGCTTTTGTTATCGTGAGGTTGTTTTCTATGACTTTGTGATTAATACTTTGCAATGCTCGTCTGTCTGACTGATTATTGCGAGATGTTGAGTTGTTTTTCAGAATATTTGTAACTTTGGATTTACCTAAGATACTGCTAATTTGATTGTTATTTGCAAATGCCTGTTCTGTTTATTGCTAGAACTTCTTTTTGTTTGTTACAATGGATGTGTGGTGCATATTTAGGACCTTTATTTAATAAGCTAAGTTCATTGTCTGAGAAGTTAACATTCGTGAGATTAATGACTCTAGGGTAAAACTGAATATTACTGAAAGTATTGTTAACTAGGGGTGTATTGTGTAGGTTTGATAGAGACTCTAACTTCCTGTTTTGAATGAGTCGTTTCTTATGAATAATTTCACTAACTTGTTGTCTAATGTGGTCATCTAATAAATCGAATTCAATGTTGTGTAACTTAAACGATAGTTCTGAATGTAATACCTGAATGTAAATCAGAAGAGTGTCTCTGCGGTGCATCCAAAATTTGGATTCTTGTTTAATCCAAATTCTCTTCGCGGCATTGATCGCTTTTTTAGAGGATATGGTGTGTGTTTTGGTTCTCAGCTGTACATAATTCGGCGTTAAATTTATTCGTAAGCATAAATTCAATCGATTCTAATATCAATTTTACAGTAGAAATAGAAGAGAATAACAGTATTAACTTCCTGGATTTAAAATTAAACAAATTAGATCAGAGCTTAAAATTTGATATATATCGTAAACCTACTTTCACTGATTGCATTATTCCCAAAGATTCACCACACCCTAAGACACACAAACATGCACTTTTTAAATTCTATGATACATAGAGCATTAAATATTCCTTTGTCTAATGAATCTTTTGTTCGTGAAATCAATACTATAAAACAAATAGCGGTAAACAATAGTTATAAAAGTAGCGTAATTGACAGTATACTAAAGAAAAAACAGTTTCAAGTGGCCCTTAGTTTAGTATATCCTAAAGATAGTGCTAATGTGAAACAATTTGTCTCTTTAACTTACTTCGGTAAAATAAGCGAGCAAATTGGAAATATAATTTCAAAAAATAATAGTAATGTTAGTATAGCTTACAAACCATATGTAAAAACAAGTAATTTCATTTTTAACGCAAAACCTAAAACATATATCAATAATAAATCAGGAGTGTACAAATTATATTGTAATGATTCTAAAAGTGTATATATTGGTCAGACTGGTCGAAGTTTTATTATACGGGTAAAAGAACACATGAGGTCATATAAACTAAAGAAGACAGATTCAACATTCGCAAACCATCTTATTACAGAAAAGCATACATTTGGTCATCATAAAATATTGCATTTGGCCGAGAAAGGTCGTAAATTAAATCTTTTAGAGTCACTAGAAATTTTTAAAAGCGGAAACAACACAATAGATATTGTACTTAACGACCAGTTGGATCTTATATATACACCTCTTTTCCAATGTTGTATATAATAGTTAAGTATATAGTAGTAATTTTAAATAACATCATAAACCACCCCCATATATTTTTGTGTCATTTATAAGATCTATGTAGACTGTAACTTTTGCAGTTTGATAATGACATTGTATGTCGAAACCGTGGTCACTATTACATGTGAATAAAGAGGTATAACAAAGTTATTGTTTTATTTCATTTTATTATTATTCGAATTTTTCCTCATTACCTTAGCTAGTGAAGAAATGTTGTAGTTTCCCTGGTTTGAGAGACTTTTTGTGATGCACAGTTTTTCCGGTGAACTAAAATATTTCAATCTACTACGTGCATAACTATTTAATTATTCTATAAAAGATACTTGAATGTCTGAGGAGCGAATGCCGAGTTTTCTGTCTAGCTTGATGCTTTTCGAGTTCTCGTTAGATGTTTTTTCGTTGAGTTCTCGTTAGATGTTTTTTCGTTGAGTTCTTCGTAGATACTGCTCTTCTATGCCAAATAAATTATGATACAATTACAATTATTTCGACAAGGTAATAAAATTAAATTAAAATTATTTTAAGAAATTTGGAATATTAATTAATAGGTAATGGAAAAACCCTCAATGAATAGGACAAAGTGGGTTATAAACTGTAAGCCTAGAGTCTTTAATGGACATTTACACCTTTCAATTTCGCCTTTGGATATTTAACCAAATAACAGGCATGTGACGGGGCACAGAATTACATTTACTATGTTGAATCAATTAGGAAATTTTAAGTATATTATTTGGCAATTTCGGAATTTCCCATGGATTATAAAGATATGTAATTAACATTGAATAGCAATTCGTATGACACAATTGCAAGATCTTAATATACTAAATACATGACGAGTATGAAAGGAAAGTAAATAGCTAAATATAGATAAACTGAATTAAATCTATTTAAAACAAAAACGACACAAACCAATTATGAATATTGTTGTTTTGCATTGAATATATACATACAAATAATTAAGATAAATTAATGTTTGAAAATGCATCATTTTACAAATATTTAAATAGTAGACAAGCATCTAGCCTACGGAGCAGCTTACGGTAATGCTGACGAAGCAACGCTAGTCTATGCGGAGCAGTATCTTCAGCGTCACATTCTCTGTCATACACCATTTTCCAGATTTGTTCAGCGTATTCTAGATACTGGTGAATTCCAAGTGGAGAAAATAGAATCGGGAGCCAATGCGCCAAGAGTTAGCTTTTATCAAAGCGAACTATGGTTTTGTTAGTGAAACACTACGAAAACTTGAAACTCAAAGTGTTGAACGCAGTGAATCGATAGAGTTGAATCAAAGCTTCAAGAATAGAATTTATGTGAGAGGTACCATAGGAAAGCGGTTCAAAATTCAATTAACACAAGTTCTATAGAAAAACGAGGGCTATAATCAGCTTAATAGAATATCCAGTGTACTGCAAGGAATCTATGATGAAGCTATTGAGATGAGTCCATCAATTATCTGCAAATATACGTATACGCCAATTACATCAGTTGACGTTGAGCGAAGCTTTTCAGCACAAAAGCATAAAAAAGAAATTGAAATACATTCGCCTTCAAGTGTTTCAAAATTAACTCGACAAAGAAGCTGTAATATGGAAAAAATGGACAAATTATTAGTTATGTGGATTGTAGGCAATAATGAACGGATGCCAATGAGATGACTATCCAAGAAAAGGCCAAAAGTATTTTAACAATTTAAAGAGAGAGGATAATGATGAATCTGCAGAAGATGAAAAATTCGAAGCAAGCCGAGGTTGGTTTGAAAAATTCAAAAATCGACACAATTAGCATAATTTAAAAATGAAAGGCCAAAAAGCTAGTGCCCATGATAACGCATGCAAAGAATATCCCAACACTTTGAAAAAAGTTATAGAAAGAGAACAAGTTTTTAATATAGACGAAACAGGACTCTTCTGGAAGCGAATGCCTGATAGAACTTTTATTTCAAAATCTGAAAAGTCTGCCTCTGGATATAAGGTCTCTAAAGAATAAGTAAGTTTGCTTCTTGGTGCAAATGGTGCAAATATTTAAAGGAAAATAATTTGAGCAACAAGGCATTGCTCATTTTGGATAATGTTCCAGAGCACCCGGTTAATTTACCAGAATTATTAGACGATGTGGAGATTGAGTACCTTCCTAAAAATATAACAGCTCTGATCCAACCAATGGATCAGGGTGTTATAGGCTTATTATTTAAACAGAATTTTTCGTAAACTTATTCAGCAAACCGATGGTGAATCTTCGATAAAATCATTTTGGAAAAACTACAACATCAAAGATCCCGTGTATAACATTAGCGAATCATGGAAAGACTTAAAATCAACCACAAGCAACCATGTTTGGAAACAAATATGGCTAGAATGCATACATTCTAATGAATCTGAAGTTAATTCTCTTCCTGAAGTTCGACAAAACATATTTAGCTTAGCAAAAGATCTTGGTTTAGAAGATTTAGTAGAAGGTGATTTGATTGACTCGCTCGATGATGACAGAGAACCTCTTTCAAACTAGGAGCTGATCCAGTTAGTAACTGAACAAACTCTTGATGAGAAGCCAGAACCTGCTATATCCAGGAAGCTAACAGCCGAATGCGCTTTCTTATTTCGAGAAGGGAATGAGCGTCCTTCTTCAAAATGATCCCGACGAAGAACGCAGCGATAAAGTATCTCGAGAAGTAAACTCAGCCAGTAGATGTTACAAAACGTTGCAAAAGGAAGCAGAAAGGAAGGCGAAACAGACAAAGTTGGACGAATATTTTAAGTTAAGTCATTCAACAATAACGGAAATTGATGACGGCAGCATTTTTTCAGATTAAAAAAGCTTCCAAACATTTTATAATTTTTGTTCGTGAATATGATCTTTTTTGTTTTTCTTTTTTGAACTATATGTGTTCATTTTATGTGTATTCTTATTTGTTGTGTTATTTTATTTTTAAGTATGTATTTTTATAGAAAATATGAAAAGAATAAAATGCCTGATGAACTAAACTTTATTTTTTTTTTTAATTGGAACCGACCTGATTGAATTTGTATGGGTTTGTGTGAAAATAATTGATTCGTTAAACGGCTTTTCGCTTTACGGCCAACTTTTTCGGAACGTATTTAGGCCGCTAAGCGAGGTATGGGTGTACTATAGGCAAATATAAATACAAGAGTATAGTATTGTAAACATTTACAGTTCAATGCTTTGAAACTTTGAAATTAAATGTTGTTTAAATTTAATATATTTATTTAGTTAATTTTAGGCATATAATGACGGATAAAATCATTTTTCTTTTTCTAGAAGAGTATTTATAAATCCTACAATAAAATATTTATATATTAGGGCAGCTTCGTTTTCGGCGCATAACTTTTTGAACAAGAACTGTAAATATATTCTTTAAATACCTCACCGTACGTTATACAAACGAACGAAGTTCAATATTAACGAATGATTCTAGGAAATGTTATTTGAGAAATTATATATTTAAAATTACCCGTATTATTTCAAGTTGGTTTTGTTTCGTATTTTTTGCGTTTAGGAAAAAGTGTCCTTTCTAGGTTCCCATTCTTTTGGTAATTAGAAGTTCTTTTGTATCTCAACTCTGTTTGTATACATTTATATAATATCTATAAGATTAATTATATTACATAATATTGATGTTATTTTAATTATCCTTGAACTTTAATGCATGACAGGTGATAGGTATATGTGTTTTTAATGAGTACTTATTATGGTAGAATTCCGAATAAGTATTACGGTGTAAATTTCTTTATAAATAAATTAAATTAAAATAGATTGTTACGTCATAAAGTGTAAAAAAGAACTTAATGCTAATTTTAATTTTAATGAAAGAGGGTATACAGTTTGAGGTTTTTGTGTATAATGTAGATTATTTCTCTCATTTTCTATCAATATCATCTTGCAAAAATTCCAATTTAAAACCAATAAGAACAATATTAAACTGATTAAATGGTCTCTAGTTTGAATTTAAAAAAGGTATATAACCCCTTACCACAATTATTAATCGTATCCTAAATACGTTTTCGACAACTAAGTTGTCATCATCATTAGGTAAAACCACTAATTAAAAGTCGCACATGGGGCACAGTAAAGCTAGAGAACCGCTTACGCAACAACTACTTACTTTTTACTTTGAAATTTTGATAGAATAAGACGCAAATATATTAGTATGTGTTTGTTGTTCCGTAAACGTAAATCCAAATGACATTTGATAATGTCAATCACAAATATCAGTTAGTGCATAAAATAATCGTGCGTCGATTTTGGTTTAAATAAATTGCTTCTCAGTTTAAAAATGGCTTTCACTTTAGAACATAAACTTTTTTTAGTCCAGGCTTATTTTCGAAGTGGTAATAAAATTGATGGTTTATGGGTTTATTCAGTTCAAGATTGCATGGTAGAATTTCAAGTTGAGTTTTCACATTTTGTAATAGATTATATACAATTTAAGAATACTTTGGATAGAACTTTAAAACTTTTTTTCTGAAACTTGTAGTCTCTTAAGAAAATCAAGCAGCGGAGCAGTTAAGAAACGTACACCTCAAGTTGTCAATCGTGTTGAAGAAATAATGGAAAATGAACCACAAACATCTGTTCGGCATTTGAATCAACAAATAATCCTTTCTATTGGTACAACTCACAAGTTATTAAAAAAAGATATGCAACTTTATCCATACCGTGTCACAGCAGTACAAGAATTGTTAGAAATTGATTACCCACGTGGACTACAGTTTTGTAATTGGTTTGTAAATATGAACAATAATCGAGAACTTTCGCAAAGAGTCATCTTTACTGATGAAGCCATGGTTTTATAAAACGGGATACCTAAATTCACAAAATACAAGAATTTGGAGTAGTGAAAATCCACATGTAATTAATGAAGAATCTCTACATCCAGAGAAAATTGGTGTTTGGGCAGTGATAAGCCAAAGGCGAATCATTGGCCCAATATTTTTTCAGGGAACGTTAACTGCTCAAAGGTACCATACGGAAATTTTACAACCATGTTAATCAGTTGCATGATGATGAACTTCAAAATGCATATTTCCAACAAGACGGAGCACCTTGTCACTGTACTGCAGAATCTTTGGATTATTTAAGAGAATTTTTTGATGAGCGTATAATTAGTCGAAATGCTGAAATTGCCTGGCCTGCACGTTCATGCGATTTAACACCTTGCGACTTCTTTTTGTGGCCTTATCTAAAAAATAACATATTTCGAACACCTATATTGAATTTGAATGATATGCTACAGAGAATCGAACAGAAATGCATGGAAATTAATAACAATCCAGTAATGTTGCAGAATATCATCAGAAATTTTGAACGGAGGATTTTAAAGTGCATTGATCTTGAAGGACAACATTTTCAACATTTGTTATAGTTTTCAATAATTACCTCTTATTTGTTATTTATTTGTTTGTATTAAGTAGTAAATTTTAAGTTACGACATACTTCAAAATGTTCTCAGTAAATCACATGCTACTAGATTGACTTTTCAAATGAACACTTGTTATATTGTATACAATTGACAACAAAATATATTAGTTTCTACGTCACTCATGGTTAAATTTTTAAATAAAATATCAAGTAATGTTAACGAAAGTTATTAAATAATGTGTAATATAATATACTTCATGGATAGCAAGTTTAAAAATGTCAAATATCAATGTGGCCAACTGCATGCTTTATATAAAAATAAAACTCTGAACTTTCAAATTAAATAATTCCAATTTCTGAATGCAAAAAATACAATATAGAAAAAATTGTATAAAAAAACTCGTTTCATAAGGCCTTTTACCGCACTCACTCTTTAGAAAATTCGCCGCTATCGTGGTTCGTTTTCTAAACTGATCTCCTGCGGCAAAATAATGTCTTATGGAACTTGTTTAATATACTATTCCTTGATTTAAATGGTGTACCCGATTTTTTTGAATACAAGAATACATTTTGTTGGAGTTACACACTGTATATTTCAGTATTCATTCATTTTATTTGAATTTTTATATTCCAGAATAATTTGAAATACTTCAGATCGACTATTCAGTCCCTAAGTAGATAAGCAATGGAATTTCTGGTGCAAAATCCCAAGAATTTTCTTATGGAGCTTCATTTCCGCATTTCAAAGTCATTTGAGCTGTGACGTTACAGCTGAGTAACGCGGCTAACTTCACGATGGTTACTTTATAACAGGTGTTTATTTGAAAAGTCAATCTAGTAGCATGTGATTTACTGAGAACATTTTGTAGTATGTCGTAAATTAAAATTTACTACTTAACCTACGAAGTCGTATATTTTGACAGTTTCATACATACAAATAAATAACAAATAATAGGTATTTATTGAAAACTATAACAAATGTTGAAAATGTTGTCCTTCAAGATCAATGCACTTTAAAATCCTCCGTTCAAAATTTCTGATGATATTCTGCAACATTACTGGATTGTTATTAATTTCCATGCATTTCTGTTCGATTCTCTGTAGCATATCATTCAAATTCAATATAGGTGTTCGGAAAATATGTTATTTTTTAAATAAGGCCACCAAAAGAGTCGCAAGGTGTTTAATCGCATGAACGTGCAGGCCAGGCAATTTCAGTATTTCGACTAATTATACGCTCATCAAAAAATTCTCTTAAATAATCCAAAGATTCTGGAGACAGTGACAAGCTCCGTCTTGTTGGAAATATGCATTTTGAAGTTCATCATATGCAACTGATTGACAAATGGTTGTAAAATTTCCGTACGGTACCTTTGAGCATTTAACATTCCCTGAAAAAATATTTCTCCAATGAATCGCCTTTGGCTTATCGCTGCCCAAACATCAATTTTCTCTGGATGTAGTGATTCTACAAGTGGATTTTCACTACTCCAAATTCTTGTATTTTGTGAATTTAGGTATCCCGTTTTATAAAACCATGCTTCATCAGTAAAGATGACTCTTTGCGAAAGTTCTCCATTATTGTTCATATTTACAAACCAATTACAAAACTATAGTCTACGTGGGTAATCAATTTCTAATAATTCTTATACTGCTGTGACACGGTATGGATAAAGTTGCATATCATTTTTTAATAACTTGTGAGTTGTACCAATAGAAAGGTTTATTTGTTGATTGAAATGTCGAACAGATGTTTGTGGTTCGTTATCCATTATTTCTTCAACGCGATTGACAACTTGAGGTGTGCGTTTCTTAACTGCTCCGCTGCTTGATTTTCTTAAGAGACTACCAGTTTCAGAAAAAAGTTTTAAAGTTCTATCCAGAGTATTCTTAAATTGTATATAATCTATTACAAAATGTGGAAACTCAACTTGAAATTCTACCATGCAATCTTGAACTGAATAAACCCATAAACCATCAATTTTATTACCACTTCGAAAATAAGCCTGGACTAAAAAAATTTTATGTTCTAAAGTGAAAGCCATTTTAAAACTGAGAAGCAATTTATTTAAACCAGAATCGACGCACAATTATTTTATGCACTAACTGATATTTGTGATTGACATTATCAAATGTCATTTGGATTTGCGTTTACGGAACAACAAACACATATTAATATATTTGCGTCTTATTCTATCAAAATTTCAAAGTAACCTAGATTTACTTTTCAAGTGAACACTTGTTATATCCATGTTTCGTCACCTGTGACGATGTTGTATAGGGATTTTGCGGTTCCTACGTCGAATTTTTTGCGCATCTCTTTGCACCAATTGACACGAGCTGCTTTCTGTGCTTCAGTCAAGTTATATGGAATCCATCTCGAACACATTTTTTTTTAACAAATAAATGTTCATGTAAAATCGAATGAATTGCAGTTTGCGATATGCCAAGAGATACCTCTGCCTCACTGTAAGTCACATGTCGATCGTGTTCTATAATTTTACGCACAGCATCGATGTTTTTTGGAATCACAACAGTTTCTGGTCGACCTTTACGTGAGTCATCACTCACTGAGGCACGACCATGACGAAATTCTGCAAACCAATTGTAAACTGTCTTCTCTGATGGTGCTTTAATTCCCAAAAGTTGACCGAAGCGATATAATGCATTCTTGTGGAGTTAGGCCTTTTTTGTAATCGTAAAAAATCATCAAACGAAGACCTTCACGAGTAATCTCCATTATTTTACAAACTCACTGTCTTAATACTGTCACTGTCAACAAACTACTGACTCAATTTCTAAGCTATCGCGGATTTCTCATTGACAAATGTCAAACTTTAAGAATATTGTGATTACATATTGCAGTGAATTGTGATGTTAATTGCTTATTTAACTTTAATTCACCATGCACAGTAGCTTTGCCGGTCTATCTCAATCGGGTCGCCTTCTAGAGACTCTTCAATCTTCAGTGTTTACCCTCATTGGTACGTGAAATATAAGTAAAACAACAGGTTTAAGAAATACTGAAAAAACAAGTCTATCAACGGGAGGAAACGCACAGACGACGTTTCGTTCTAGTTGGAACTTTTCAATGTACGGTATTCCGTCATGTCCGTCATCGAGGGAATACCGTACATTGAAAAGTTCCAACTAGAACGAAACGTCGTCTGTGCGTTTCCTCCCGTTGATAGACTTGTTTTTTCAGTATTTCTTAATTCTTAATTAACCTAATCACCAGGAAGTTCGTTGTCGCGAAAGGGTGTGTTCTGCATACTAGTACAAACTTAGTTTGTCGGACTGTAGTTTCGAACGCATTAAATAAGTCGACATTTACATGTAAGAATGTGATTTAATATTCATTAATTCTCACTTGCAGTAAATTCCAAATGTTAAAACAACAGGTATTAGGAACAGAAACAAACTTTTTCCCCCCAAATTATTTACTTCATAAAAAAGAAAAAAAAAAGAAAATTTAAACTTTACAAAGTATAAAGTTGTATTGAAACATCTATCAAGTGAGGAAAACTTGTGTAAGAATGACTGCTACACTAGGCTAAAAACCTCACACAAAAATGACCGCGAGCAACATTCAAATTAAATATTTAGAACAACTGTCAGACTTATAAGTTACATAAACCCAAATATTTAAAACGTCAAAACAGAAAACTATCTATTTTCGCACGCAACCAAAATTAATTCATGCGCACAAATAACATGAAGCAAACAGATTTTCCCACCTTCTATCCTTCTAGAACATTTTATTAAAAAAAAACTTCAAAAGAAAATCTGGCAATTTTCTTAATATTCAGATGATTACAACAATTTTATAAACCTAAAACTACTGAATTTACTGAGCTCTTCTATATAATTGAATTATTTCTAAAGACAATATATTTATGTTATTATAATAAATTTTTACATAAAATATCAAATCTTTATAATTATCTTTCTGGAAAAAAATGTACATAAATATATAGTCTTTTATAGTTTCTTTTAATTTCTTTCTTCGGGGAAAAATCCATTGCAATATGTCAAAAGCACCATCTAGTGGTCGATTGTAAAAATATAAAAGTGTCCCTCGTAGTAACGTTCTGTCTGAATATTGGGTGTTTTTTTAGCTGCATGAGAACTATCGATATCGATAACTATGGTTTGACAGCTGAGAATGTCAAACTGTGTTGACTTTTCTGTTCAGTATGGTTTGGCAAGTCATCATGAATCGTTTAACGCCAGAACAACGCTTCCAAATTGTGGAAATTTATTGAAAAAATAAATCTGTTCGCGAAGTGCATAGAGCACTTCGTCAATTTTATGGTCAACATAATCGGCCTAGTGAGCAAGCAATTCGTGCAGTTATTGATCATTTTCGCACTAATTTTACTCTTCTCGATTCAAAACCATCAACAAGACAAATAAATGTGCGTACCGAAGAGAATATTGCTGCTGTAACGTGAAGTATTGAAGAAGACGCCGAAATGTCGATTCGTCGTCGTTCTCAACTTGTTGGCCTTTGTCCTTCGACTACGTGGAAAATTTTACGTAAGGATCTAGGTTTACGTGCCTATAAAATACAGCTCGTGCAAGAATTGAAGCCAAACGACCATCGTTTGCGTCGCATTTTTGCTGATTGGGCTCATTTGAAACTGGCCGAAGATGAGCATTTTTATCAAAGAATTGTGTTTAGTGATGAAGCTTATTTCTGGTTAATTGGCTACGTCAATAAGCAAAATTGCCGTATTTGGAGCGAAGATAATTCTCAAGCCTTTAACGAATCACCATTACATCCATTAAAATTGACTGTTTGGTGCGATTTACACGCTGGCGGCATCATCGGTCCTTATTTCTTTCGAAATGAGCAAGGAGCTGCCGTTATTGTGAATGGCGAGCGCTATCGAGCCATACTGATTGAATTTTTGTTTCCAAAAATTAATCAGCTAAACATCAACGACATTTGGTTCCAACAAGACGGCAAAACTTGCCATACAGCGCGCTTAACAATCGATTGCAAAATCAATTTCTTTCCAGAAGTGGTCCTGTTCACTGGCCCCCTTGTTCGTGCGATTTAACGCCTCTGGATTACTTTTTATGGGGCTATGTTAAGTCATTGGTTTATGCCGACAAACCAGCAACTCTTGAAGCATTGGAAGCCAATATTCAAGCCACCATTGACGCCATACGGCCAGATTTATTGGAAAAAGTAGTCAAAAATTGGACTGATCGAATGGACCATGTAACTCATAGCCGCAGCGGACATATGCCGGAAATCATATTTAAAAATTAAATGCCATGAAATTATCTACGAGATTATAATAAAAAAAATTTCATTCCAACAATATTTCTGTCTTGTATTAACATTTTAAGTTCTCAAGCTCTTAAAAAGACACACTATATATACATATGATAAGTTGTGCTTTAGTTAAGTTAGATGAAAACTAATAAAATAAGGAAGTTATAACACAATTCTCAGAACTTTGGAGGCATTCCTCGTGCATTCACAGGTTATAAACTTGAAATGATCCTTACTTTAATATTTTATTTAATATGGATTTGCAGTTTCTCACAGAAGTAATCAAATTTCCTGTTTCTACACAATATCTGCATAAAAAGTTAAATAACTCTTAGAAATAAGTATGACATTAAAAATTAAATGTATTTTTATTGTTTGAGAAAACATTACCTTATTTGATTTATTATGTTGTATGTCTAGTGTTTCAGTTAGTATTACACAGATATTGGGAATGGTATTAATAACTCATAAAACCAGCATATAGGTACATACGCCGCTGATAAATAGACGACTTACCCTAAGTATCTATCTACTTCTTACACGGTTAAGTTGCAGTTGTAAAATCTAAAGTACATTCAGAAGCAACTCGTATTCCAGCTGTTAATAATCATAATATTGTACCCGGCTTGGTAACACCTCGGTATTCTTAGGAATTATAATAAGATTTTAATTGGCTCGTTAAGGTGGTTCAGATTCATGTTATACACAAAAGATAATTGGATAGATATAGGTGTACATTATCTAGGAGTCAAAGTGTATAGCATGCATCTGGGAATTTGTGTTATTGCAAAAAGGTATTAAAAGGCAATGTAATTAATATTTCGACAGTAAAATGAAAAAGTGTCTAATGCTTCTCTGAATTCATCGGGGTTTAGCGAACGATTTTAATTTAGTTTTTAAATGAAATATTTTATTAATACTTAACTACAGTTTTAAAGCAACGTTATAAGCAGAGACCGGAGGCATCAGGCCGAAATTACGATGGACCATATAAATAGTCTATAACATTATATAATTGTTTCAGCCTTTAATTGATGAAATTCCATTATAACTATTATCAGGATAAAATAAAACAAATTTTAATGAATTTCACTTTTTAATTGACTCGAAACGATCGTTGCAGTGTCAATTAAAAAGGAAAATTCATTAAAATTTGTTTTATTTTATCCTGATAATAGTCTATAACATTGCTAAGTAACGAGTAATCATTAAAATTTTCGCTCAAGTAGGCCATGTATGTATACAAAAAGTATGTCCTAACTTAAGTTATTAGAGGAGATCTGTCATTATAATTTCAAACGTCATGATTGTTAAAAAATAATTTGAAATGCTGACTTTTATATTAAATATATTTATAATTTTTATACAAAGTAATAGAATATTATAAAAAATGTGTAAAATGTTGACCATTCTCCACCAAGCATAATCGCACTCTATTTCGTAGAGCATTGAAAACATTGATCAGTTTTTGCGGTGAGTTATTGATGTGTTCACATTTTTCTATGATTTTATGTATTAACTCTTGTAGATTATTAATTGGTGTTTCATAAATAATATTCTTTATATATGGCCACACAAAAAATCCATGACTGTTAAATCACACGATCGTGGTGGATATGGAATCGCTGTATTTCTACTTATTATCCTATCGCCATAAAATTGTTGCAAAAACTGAATATTTTCAAGTGTAACGTGAGATGTAGCCCCATCCTGTTGAAAATATCCGACCTGGAGTTCATCATTAGTCAATTGGTTAGTAAAAACACTGAGAATTTCGTTACGATATTTCTCCGATGTTATCGTGCCCTCAAAGAATATTGGTCCTATTAATCGGTGACGACTCATACCTACCCATACGCCTATTTTTTCTGGATGTAGAGGAACTTCTCTGTAGAAATAAGGATTTTCACTGGACCACATACGCATATTTTGCGAATTAACATAACCTTTCAAATAAAACCAAGCTTCATCGGTGAAAAAAGTATGATTTAAAATATTGTCTGTCATTGTTTGAACAAACCATTGGCAAAATTGTGTTCGTTTTTCATAATCCGTAGGTAATAGATTTTGTACAGAAGTTAATTTATATGGATACATGTGCAAGTCCTTTTTTAAAATTTTTTGACATGTTCCATACGAAAGCCCTACTTGTTGCGAAACTCTGCGAATAGATGTTTGAGGAGATTCGTTAATAATTTGTCTGCCATTTTCAATTACGCCGCGACTTCTCTTGAGAGGAGGACCGCTTCCTTTTTTCCTTAAAATACTGCCTGTTTAACGAAAAAGATTTACACAATGCATTAGCGTTTCACGGAAAGTTTTATAGCTAGGAACAGTATTTGGATATCTCTCTTCAAACTCCGCAAGGCAATTTTCTATTGAATGCTGCCAAATACCATCAATTTTTTGAGATGTCAGGAAGTAACATTCTACCATAAACGCTTGATGCATATCATTAAAGGCCATTACTTTTTCTTTTGATGAAACTTTAAAATATATATTTGACACTGACAGATGTTTGAAATAACATCTTAATGACTAAAGCTACGACATAATTTTTATATACACGGCCAGCTACGAGTGAAAATTTTAGTGATCGCTCGTTACAACACGCAGTTATTGAATAGCTCTAAACATTCGTTTAACCGCACATCTGTTTTTTGTTGTTGAATTGTGAAGCTTTTACTTCAATATTACACTTAAATTTCTTTCTTCATGGGCATAGATAGAAGCGTGAGGAGTTTTTATAATTTATTTTATTTATTAGTTTATATTTCGTAAGATAAATAAAGTATTGTGAGTTAGTTGCTTTTTTTCACTGTTTTAACTGTTAATTACCATATGACGTAATCTTGTAATAAGATCCTGTTCAATATCGTTTCATCGAATATACTTCTCCCAACTATCTTCACAGTCGTAGTGAATTTAGTTAAGTTTCAATATCTTACGCATACATTTTTAATTTCCATTTATTGAGATCTAGAACATTGTTAAGTTGCCAGTGATTCCGAAATTTATTGCATAGTCTGTAAAATATCGTCCAAGAAATCGCACGTAAAACGTCACTTAGCATCACACACATATACACAGATATTTAACCCGTTGGAATCAGACAATTTTAACGAAGCACTCTGTGAAATTTTAACGGCGGCAAATAATCCATTAACCCATTTAAGACCACTATTAGACAAATCAAGGAAAACGCAAATTCTTTGAGGAATAAACGTTTATTTAAGTATTTATAAACATCCTTTAAAGTAAAAAAAAAGACAAACCATTGATTCTTATATTTTTTTTGCGTTGCGTTAACGCAACAATGGGACTATATGCACAAAAAAATATTACAATTATTAATTACGGTAGTCTTTGAAGCAGTGTAAATGTAATGGAACTCCACATTTATTACACATAAATACGCTTGTACTTTTGCATACTCTATAACATCTCCTCCAATTTTAACGATTTCTTACAATTTGATGACCCATATTATCTAAACGTGCACTGGATGATAAAGACGCACTGGAACCACGTCCTCGAATAGATTGTGTTTTACATTTGTTAGCACTAATGAGGCTTCGTACAAGTTCAGACCTGAAATCCAGTTGCGAAATGGGTTTCTCTGTGTATACAAGCCTGTGCAGTTTCCAAGCATTCATCACAGTGGAATCTAACATATTTATAAATAACGGCCACCACCATTTTTTTCCACGAATATTTATTCGGTAATTTGCAACTGCGCTATCGTGTAGATTAACGCCTCCCATATATTTATTATATTTGGCAATCATATTTGGTTGTGGTATAGAAATGTCTTTTTTTTTCTCTACGATTGTACCGTTTCACAAATACATTAGGCAGTGCAGACTCACAATTGGTTGCTACTGTAACCACAGAATTGTCATTCCAACAGACCACGCTTATTTCATTTACATGATCGTAACGAGCATCCATTGTACCACGAGGTTTTTTTCCTATAGACTTACAAGTCTCTAAAGGGCATTTCAACATTCTGTTCTCACGTACAGTTCCATTAGCAAAGTATCCTTGACGTTTCAGATGAACTAATAGCTTGTAGCTCGTAAAAAAGTTATCAAAGTATACCTTATGAGTCGACTTATTTTCTAATACGTTCAAAAGATTGATGACCACTGTTTCACCTAAACCAAATTCTCTTTTGGCATTTTACCAGTTTTTCCAGCATAAGGTATAAATTGATATAAATACCCATCGCTAGATGCCAGACACCACATTTTGAACACGAAACGTACCGGCTTCCCTTTCAAAAACATTTTCGCTGAATGGCGGCCGAAGTAGGGTACCATTTGCTCATCAATTGATAAGTGATGTCTAAAAACACCATTCTTCAAGAAATTGCTGTTCAAGAGATCAACCAGCGGTCTTACTTTCGCAAATTTGTCTGCCTTGCCCAATTGATTGTTATCTGCAAGATGAATGTTCTGCTTTATGTCGAGAAATCTGTTTCGAGACATCGCATTTTTCACAAATTGAACACCTTTATCTTCATCAGATGACCAGCAAAGTTTTACCTGTGGAAGAGTGTGATACCCACTCAAAATTAATATTCCCAAAAATATTTCTAGATCATTTTGATCTAAGGCGAATTGAGTACGGTTATTATCTATCGAAAAATTTATGGATTTTGAAATCATAAGCTGGCCAACATATTTATCAAACATTTGCATAAAGAAATCAAGCACAGACTTTCCATTTAGCGCCTCAACAATATTCTGTACATTCCCTTACTCATTTGACGTAGCATATTCCTCGTAGTCAACGGGCGTTTTACACCCAATAATGTCTTCAATTCTTGCCGTTTTGCTTGGTGTAGATAAAGCTGCCTCATGATGTATACCATCCTCTATCTGAATTTCGTTATTCGTTCACACTATCTCAAAAGTTCCCGCTATATCTACATGCAAATTTTCTACTCCACCTATAGCATTATCATCAATGTCCTCCTCGTCTGTTATATCATCGACGTCGGATGGTATATAACAAACATCAATTTCCTCATTCAGATCAAGATTTTCAATTGCCTCAAGTTCCTTCAAAGTCAACGGTCTGTTAAGATCATCGCGATATTTCACGTGACCCTAAAATAATTTTATTATCAATATCAACGACCAACACATACTTCAGAAATGGTTGTACTTACCATTGTATAATATTTCTGTAATCCTCAAGATAACACTATTATGAACTCTAACTTCTTCAACTTCACTATCCCACAGCGTAAATGAACTGAATAAACTCTCATCACACAAAGGGTACCCAATAAACTTCCCCCAGACGTGAAAAAGCATGTTCAGACAGGAATATTACTCATGACTACAATTACACTGTTGCGTTTTCACAACGCTATGTTTCAAATCCGTTTGAGAAATATTTCCGGAAAAAAGGGGATTGATTTTTTTCCAAAATAATGTTACGTGAAGTATTTTTTATATGAAACCTCTTAATGATCAATGAAAAAGTAAGCTGTATGTTATTTAATTTAAACTTAGATACATAGAAGTTTTTTTCTTGAAAATTCCATAGTTTTATTTTATTTTTATTCAAAATTGAAAATGCGATTACCCGTTCCCAAAATGTTTATTAGATTAGGTTGTTTTATTATATTTTATTATATTAGGTTGTTTAAATATTTATTAACGCAATGCTACTGACAGTACATCCAAAATTATTACTTTGTAGTACGAAAAAAAAATTTCTTTTTGATGTTGCGTTAACGCAACTATCTGGAATAAGTGAGTTTTAAATAAACTTAACAATCTGAACTCCCAAACATTTCTCCAAAAATATACTGCTCGAAATACTCCTGATGAATCGACCTTACGCAAATATTATGTTCCCAAGTGCTATACAAAAGCAGTAGAACGCATTAGAATCCATCTTTCAAATCAGTACCTATGGTTAAGTTCCGACGAAACTGTCGATATATTAGAACACTGTGTGTAAATGTTGTAGCTGGTGTACTTCATCCAATTATTCCATATATAGCAATTACGCAATTAACGCTTTTAACGCTATTAATGGAAACATATCCTAATATGCTGCATATTACTTGTGTAACACATACTTTGCACAGAATCTGTGAATATATCAGAGACACCTTTTTGGAAGTTGATAGACTTGTATCCGCTTTTAAAAAAATTTTCAGAAAAGCACCATTGGTACTGATCTTTACTGGAAAAAACTTCCATCTTTGTCACTGCCTCCCTCTCCAGTAATAACTAGATGGGCAACATGATTGGAAGCTACTAGCTTTTATGCAGAGAATTTCGATAGTTTACAAAATTTTGTTACATGTTTAAATGACGATGCTCGAAGTATTACTGAGTGCAAGGAATTAATATAAATTCCAAATTTAAAGTACCAGTTGTACTTTCTTCAGGAACACTTTGGAAATTTGCCAAAACTAATCACTTATTTTGAAAATCAAAATCTCTAATTAAATCATGGATTAACCACATACACATTTTACACTCAGCGGTGTATAAGTTAACTTGCGAGGACTGCAAAAGTTGTATGTGGGGCAGACAGGAAGGACTTTCGAACTAAGAATGAAAGAACACGAAAGAAGTTATAAGGACAAGAAGACAGATTATACTTTCTCGAACCATTGCCTTGAGTACAACCATAAGTCCAACAGGAAATTTTAAACTTTACATGTGTTAGATAAAAGCAAAAAACTTAATATGTTGGAAAGTTTAGAAATAAACAAATTCAACAGATTAGGAATAATTTTAAATGATCAGCTAGACGTAAATAACTCCCCCCTACTCAATTTAAAATTAAAAATTTGACCGCCTCCTCTCCCCCACTCTCCAAGATTGATATTGTTGTTATTATATGTAGGTACTAAGTTGTGCTTTGTATTGTAAATTCTTCCACCTGATGATGCTATAGTGTGGTGAAACGTACGTAGTGAAATTATATATTTTCTTTGAAACTAAAAAAACAATAGCGTTTTATTTTATTAATTAATTTTATTCTTAACTTAGAACGAATATTAGTTTCACCATATTATAGATTAGTGAGTATTTTTGTGTTAAAATACATATTTTTAATTATTTTTTAAAGGAACACCTTTCAAATTATTTCCTTATTATCAAAATCATTATCAAAAATTAAGTTTAAATGAGTACAACTTTCTTAAATATTTTAATTAGGGCCCCAATTTCATAATATTATATAATGCGATGTGAGTTAGTAATTGTTATATCTCTATTTTCAATCAGCAAGAACTATAAAAATTATAAAACTTGCTTAAGCATATTTTGCATAATCTTTTTATAAATTATTAAATTCTAGAACTAAGCGAGACGTATAATTATTTCGAAAACTCCAGTTAGGGTACAACAAAAAAACTGTTTATTCCCGGAATTAATTTAGTTTAGTTCTGAGGCAATTACAACATTGTAAGTAAGTAATTCCGATACTTCGAAATACCAATAACGATACTGCACTGATAAGTTTATTTTGGTATTTATCTAAATTGCTCTAAACTGGACATAATTACTGTTTTAGGTTGGACATTTTTTCGACATAGCCGACACCCTTGGGCTGTGTTAGTCTTAGTTCAACGACACATAAAAAATCCATCATCTGATATCTGCACGCTGTATTTTTTTAGATAATTTGATAATCAATTTAACTTTTCATCAAGATAAAGTGATAATTATATGTTCCGAACGCTAGATCAAAGACATGTTTGAATCTATTCTTCATAGCGCAATAGAAAAAAATAAATAAAGCATTTTAATAAATGCTAGTTTAGAATTGCTTTATAAACCTTAAGTTGCCGTTTGTTATGTAACATACATAATTTTAGCATGTATTTATGTTTGCTGTGGAATTTTTAAATAAATATTAAATTTGGACTTAACACCTATTTTGTATACGGATTTTTCCACAAATAAATGTTTATGTAAATTTACATAGTGTAATAATACAATCCTAGAATTAGAAAACGAAGATATTGTTCGTAAATCTGATATGAAAAAGTTTGGGATAAATTTATGGAAGAAGTAAACATTATTACTAGAAAATTGTTTCAATGGAGACTGTGGTTAAATAAAAATTTAAAAAAAGGTATATAACCCCTTACCACAATTATTAGTCGTATCCTAAATACGTATTTCGACAACTAAGTTGTCATCATCAGTAGGTAAAAACTACTAATTAAAAGTCGCACATGGGGCACAGTTAAAACACAGTTGTTTTAACTGTGCCCCATGTGCGACTTTTAATTAGTAGTTTTTACCTACTGATGATGACAACTTAGTTGTCGAAATACGTATTTAGGATACGACTAATAATTGTGGTAAGGGGTTATATACCTTTTTTTAAATTATTACTAGAGCAGACCAATTTCCGTGCGCGCCATGGGCACACGAAAAACAAGAATAGTACATATTATAGCAGCGTTGTATGTACCTATAAATAAAATGGAAAATGTATGAAATCAGTGATTGTGTGCACGACAGAGGATTTAAAAAACACTGCCGTTTTAAGCGTCTTTCAAGGATTGACAAACTGGAGAAACTCGATTGTATATTTTCAACATCAGGTGCGTTTCTAAGGATATTTCTGAAAAACATGTCCGCCGTGAGGAAAAAATATGTTTATATTCGGAAAACGAGCGTTCTACATCCAATGATGTTATATTCGCATAATCAAAATACTTATTTAAGCAACTAAACGCATCTGTAGACGTTCCCTCACAAATAGATGTTAAGGTGTCAAAATCTGCATTTCTGTCTAAAACTTTCAAATTTAATTAGAACACTTTCACTTTTTGCGTCTTCTACAGCACACAGTTGTGCGTGAACATCTTTAACGATATGCAGTGATTCCTCTAACGACAGCGACGAAATTTCTAATTTTGTTATTGCTTCTTCTAGTCCCAAGTAATTCTCACGAATACTTTGTAAACCCATTTTAATCTGGGCATCTTGAAATTTTTTCTGGCTTGTATTGATAGCTGCAATTTCTTTCGAATCGAATGATAAAACCACGACCTTAATTTTTTCAAAATGTTCATGATAGTAAAACTCCGCCCGTAACCATGTACCCCAACGTGTCAGAATCGGCTGTGGTGGCTCAGGGGTATGGGAACACAATTCGTGAAATTTCCGAATACGTTTTGGAGATTTCAGGAATACTGCCTTTGTACTCGATATTAAAGCATCTACCTCTGGATAATATTTAGGAACCTGTTCTGCCACAAGGTGTAGAGCATGGAGTTTACAAGTAATATGTAACAAGTTAGGACAATATTTTCTAAGAGACCGCCCTACAGAACACATGGTTGCGGCACCATCGGTCATAAACATTAATACTTGGTCTTTCGAAAGTTTAAATTTTTCCAAAGTATCTAATAGCACCTCTGAAATTTTTTCGGCATTACATTGTTTTAGTCGTCTGGATGCTAATAAAATTGAAGACGTTTGTTGATGTGGTTCCATATTACGCGCCATCACATTAACTACACATTATTTTCTGCTGTCAGTTGTTTCGTCCACACATAACCACAGTTTTTTATTTTTCAGTTCGGCTTTGATTTTATTTTCAACCTGTTTACGCCCCACCGATGGTAAATTCCTTCGTAACGTTGTCGTGCTCGGTAATGTTTGATTCGCGTATTTATTCCAAAATAAAATAAATGAATCATTACTTAACAAGGTAAACGGCAGTGTACACACTATCATAGTTACACATAGTTCATGTGCATGTACATATCTAATGTGTTTTTGACCAACACATTAGATATGTATTACACACTAAACATTTAATTTTTGAGCCATCGTATATTAAGTCCGAGAAATCCATAATAAACTTATTCACTTCGTCTGACAACGGTCGTTTTCTCGATTTATGTGTCGATGACATTTTATTACATATGCTTACACTTACATGCAGTCTAAGCAAGTACCAAACACATACTGAATGCTTTTTTATTAGTTCTGATGCAATACAATCATCCTCACATCGGCGCACATGGCGTGCACGGAAATTGGTACATCCCTAATTTCCGTGTCTGAAATTATGCTACAATATTTTTTTCTAATTTAACAAATACTTACATGGCTTCACACATTTGCTCATCAATATATATGTATGTAGCATAAGGATAAGCATAAGGATAGCATAAGAATGCTAAAAATTTAAATTATATCTTTTGTAATTTTTTAAATAAATTATTATTCTTTTTCTTTTATATGGAATATTATTATTAGGAAATAATTTAATAATGTAAAGAATATTCTTAATTTGGTACCGCTCTTCAGCTACGGAATTCAGCATTCAGTATTTCGAGTTATACTTCATATATTTCTACTGACATTTATAAAGTAATTAACAGTACCTACACATAAGATATATTAGCATCACTCAACATATAAATTATGTTTTCAATATTTGCCACAAAATTTAATTTATATGGCGCTAATTTAAGTGTGAAATGGGTATTATTGACACGAATTCAATTTGTTATTTCCTACTACTTCATATCATTATTTAATTAGGGACTATACGGAAATACCTTGTAATTATACAAGCCCGAATGGGGGGATGATTTTTCTCTAATACACACGGAGGGAACGAAGGAAAACCCGACTGGCGGGTTTTAATATACGGTTTTAATTGTTACCTTTTCCGGAGACGTTTTTCGGTGTAATTATATGTATACAGCATATTGTTAACTACTGGTTGAAAGCTGCTTGTACGTATATATGCGTTTAGAGATTTTGTCTTTGAAATATTAAAGAATATCGTGACCCGTGTCTGTACGCATTATCACGGTAGTTGTGTCACAACTGCCGTGTTTTAATTATAGAGTTTAATAGCAGAATTGATGGCCCGTTATTGTTTTATAAATCGTCGTTTAATTCTTCGGGCATTGTTGACGCGGAATAAAAAGTGGTTATTTATGTCTGGCTTTGAATGTTGAAAGAGGTAAAAATGCAATATGTAAAAGCTAGTAATTTATAGACTGGCCAAGAGACTTCGTTATGTCCAAAGCACATTAATTGCCATTTAAAATAGCTATTTCGAGTATCAATTTAACTTAAAATCAAAATTTAACGCGATAATTTTGACACTAAATTTAATACTTTTAATAACTTGATTAATTATTTGAAAATAAAACACTTGGCTTAGTTTCACGACTTCTTTAATTAGATATACTAACAATTGTTTCGGCTATTAGGCCATTATCAAAGAGCTATCTAAAACTAAACTTACTCTACTTAAGGTTAACTTATATACCTGTGTTCATTATGGGTGGGGGAATGTGGGTAATTGATATTTAAAATTGCATCGATATAGGGGGTATTTATGAATTCTAATTGCGTGTTTGTGATAACTCGATTTTGTTTTTGGGCTTTTTTAATTTCAAAAATCTCTAATATATTTAACTTTTTACTTTTTACTACATTATGAATGAGGTTACAGCTATTTATATCGGGTAAGTGGTTCTGGTCTATACAATGTTCTGCGAACCCTGTGTGTTTCACACTATATTTTATATCTCTAATATGTTCTGTTAACCGTTTATTAATACATCTGCCACTCTGTCCGATATAAATAGCTTCACAATTCTGGCATTTTATGGAATATACTCCTGATTTATCTAAGTTATCTATTTTATCTTTAGTATTATTCAACAATGTACCTAAATTTACTTTATTTATCCACACTATGTTAATGTTGAGTTTCTTTAGTAATTTGTTTATTTTCTGTGTTATGGGAGGGATATAGGTGATTACATGCCAACTAGGTTTCTTTAATTCGTTTATTTCTGGGTATAACAATTTTTGAAGTATTTTCCTTTCTTTATGTTTTATCAACTTATCGATGATATCTGGGTTGAAACCATTATTTTTTGCTATTATTTTAATTGTGTTCATTTCATTATTCAAGGCTTCCTTATTTAGTGGTATACTTGTTGCTCTATGTATATAGCTATGGAAAGTTGACATTTTAATTTTTTGTGATTGATTTGCGTTAGCGTGTACTATATTATCAGAAAATGTTGGTTTTCTATATATTTTATATAATAACTTATTGTCTTTTTTGTGTATTGTAATATCTAGGAAATTCAATGTGTTATTGTGTTCTTTTTCTATAGTAAACTGTATTTTGGAACCGATAGACAATTAACAGAATTCCTAAAACTATTTAATACACTAAACCCCAAAATACAGTTTACTATAGAAAAAGAACACAATAACACATTGAATTTCCTAGATATTACAATACACAAAAAAGACAATAAGTTATTATATAAAATATATAGAAAACCAACATTTTCTGATAATATAGTACACGCTAACGCAAATCAATCACAAAAAATTAAAATGTCAACTTTCCATAGCTATATACATAGAGCAACAAGTATACCACTAAATAAGGAAGCCTTTAATAATGAAATGAACACAATTAAAATAATAGCAAAAAATAATGGTTACAACCCAGATATCATCGATAAGTTGATAAAACATAAAGAAAGGAAAATACTTCAAAAATTGTTATACCCAGAAATAAACGAATTAAAGAAACCTAGTTGGCATGTAATCACCTATATCCCTCCCATAACACAGAAAATAAACAAATTACTAAAGAAACTCAACATTAACATAGTGTGGATAAATAAAGTAAATTTAGGTACATTGTTGAATAATACTAAAGATAAAATAGATAACTTAGATAAATCAGGAGTATATTCCATAAAATGCCAGAATTGTGAAGCTATTTATATCGGACAGAGTGGCAGATGTATTAATAAACGGTTAACAGAACATATTAGAGATATAAAATATAGTGTGAAACACACAGGGTTCGCAGAACATTGTATAGACCAGAACCACTTACCCGATATAAATAGCTGTAACCTCATTCATAATTCAGTAAAAAGTAAAAAGTTAAATATATTAGAGATTTTTGAAATTAAAAAAGCCCAAAAACAAAATCGAGTTATCACAAACACGCAATTAGAATTCATAAATACCCCCTATATCGATGCAATTTTAAATATCAATTACCCACATTCTCCCACCCATAATGAACACAGTTATATAAATTAACCTTAAGTAGAGTAAGTTTAGTTTTAGATAGCTCTTTGATAATGGCCTAATAGCCGAAACAATTGTTAGTATATCTAATTAAAGAAGTCGTGAAACTAAGCCAAGTGTTTTATTTTCAAATAATTAATCAAGTTATTACAAGAATGTTTCACCAAGAAATATCTGCGAAGTCAACCAATGAAATTAATACTTTTGTAATTTCATAAAACTTAAATTTCTCAGAACATTTAGGAACGCTAAAAGTGGCCATTAACCAAGATTTGGTTGCTATTTACTGGAGTTTTCAAAAAACATGTATGTATATTTCATCGTGAAGAAAGTTTTCTCAAAATTTCGGAAATCGATTGCAATTAATGATGGAAGATGATGTAATTCAAATTAAAAAAACAATAAGGAACCGTATTAAATGATCCTAATGAAATTGCAGGTTTATCAAATTGGATGGATATACAAGTTTTACGTTTTTGTTACTTGAAATGAAGTCTACTTTACACTCCTAAAATTTGAAAATAACGATACGGGACACTTGTATATAAACAGAAGATTTATTATTTACTAATACAATATTCTGACTTTTAAAATTAATTACATTTGACAGATAAGTAAATGATATTAAGACATACATTTTTGAAATAAACGTAATCCACTTATAAACAGTGCTTTGAATAATTTAGTCGTAGTTAAAGTAAAAGTAGTTAAAATAAAAACACATTTTACATGTCGCGTAAGAGATTCCAATTCTAGAGGCCTGAATGATTTTTAAAATTAATTATTTTGTTTTCTGTGTTGATTATTGTTATTATTATTTATTAATTATAATAATAGTTCAATAATCTAAAGAATATTCTTAATACCTTTTCACTCGGTATACCTACAAACTTCAGCAACCTATAGTACAGTAAACTATAATTTATATATTTTACTGACATTGAAAAAGAGCTTTCATGTAAGTGCATACATGAACATACATACGTTTTAATGCCTGAATTGTATTTATCTATCTTCTTTCTTCTACTCTCTTTCGCTCTTCGTCTGATAAAATACGAAATTGAAATAAATGCGTAAAGAAGGTGGGTCAAATATACATCATGTGAGACCATTCGAGGCGTATATTAATTAACAGATATGAGTTATAAGTTTACAAATTACGTACGTACAGTTTATGCACACAAGTACCAATATATTTTGTTGTATGTATACTCAAGACTCGAAATTGGTATTGTAGTTATTGATGAGAGAAACTGTGCATGTGACAGAAATATCCGTTTATTTCGCAATAATATTAATGAAATAAATATTTTGCATTAACTGAGCCTATATTATTGAATGCTTAACCTATTTAACCTGTGATATAGAGCTAACAGCGACCTAAATAAATATAAGAAATTTCTCTGTAAAATTTAAAAAAAACATTATCGACTTTCTGTTAAGAATTCTAAAATGCAATTTGGTCGTTTGTTCGTTCCCGATACGATAAAACTAAACAGTTCCAAACCTGTTCAAATGTCAAGTCTAGAAAACCGTTTTGTTAATTTGTCGGTCTAAAGCTCATATATTCGTATCAGTCATTTGTCCACTGTTTTCGTTTTCGAATTTTAATATAAACATTTATTCTTTGGTTATTATGATGCTGATGTACCGCAATCAAAAAATATGGAATTAACACAAATCGTTTTCTATAGACAGTGTTAAAACAAAGTACGTAAAATGAAGAACTGATTTTAATTTCTGTTTGCGTACATGGTGTATGCTTGTTATATCCAACGATGCCAGCTTTCAAACAGTGGAGGTAGGAACAGAGTGGTGGACACACATACACATTTAACATGCCCTATTCCCTAACAAACACTTACCGAGTGTACAAAACCTATTTCTTTACGTGCGTATATTAATAGTCGATTTCAACATGCATGTTTTAAAGACACAAATCATAAAATGGTAATATGCCGGTAGACACCTCAATGTACCTGTACGTATCCGAAATCCACAAAAATTAAATGTATGGGCTGGTATTTTAAATAATTCAGTTGTCGGTTCTTTCTATAGGGACATATCAGTAATGTCCGCCAAGAATTTTATTGTAGGTTGGCATACTGCCAAGAACAATGTGGTTACTTGAACCTTTAATTTAGAATATTTATTTTTTTATTATTATCGGAGAAGAGTTAATTTATTTTCTTTTCATAAGAGTTACATTTATTTTTTTTTCATTTCATTTTATTTATACGCGGAATATATAAGCTTCGTTGTACATCCTCATAAAAGTAATACACCATGAAATAAATATTTTTCTGTAAGTATTCGTGGCGAATTTTATATGTATTTCTAAGATGCGTTCTACAACCCTCTGAAGCAATAGACTTACTGACTAGCTATAATCTGACTGAACCGAATCGTACCTCACTTAATCTACATTGGCAACCATCCTATATGTCTTTCCTTACTTTTCTCTGTCGCGCTCTTTTCCTCTTCTACTTTCGTACCAGAAATTAAAATTTGTCGATTATGGTATCTATTATGTACACTATCGTGCAAAAGTTTATATGACTTAAAAATTTTATGAATATAAATAAACTTTGGCAAATCAGAATAAAATAGACGTGCATTTCAGGGAGAGACTAAACAATAAAAATACATACCAAAATTTGATTATGCTTTTATGAAACATATATGTGGCAATCAAATTGTTAATTTTAAAAGTTAATTTATGACTTTTTGTCCGTGTAAAGTACAGCTGACAAGAGATATCTCGTGATATCTGATCTAGATGAGATATATTTTGTCAGCTGACGGTATAAGATTGTGCTTATCTTGCGGGAGCTAATCTAAAGACGTAACTTCGTAACTATAGTGAGGAGGAATTTAAAAATAACGCTAAATATTTCCCGAGAGTCTGGATTAGGTATGTAGATGACATTCTCGCGATTTTTGATACACGGAAATGCGAATTAGACATGTTCGTTAATCAATTAAATTTGAAATTTCCGACGATTAAATTTACAGTGGAAAAGGAACACAATGGCAAGATACCATTTTTAGATACTTTACTGATTAGGAATAAACATAAAATAGAAATCGATATTTTCTGGAAAGAAACCAATGTTAATAGATTTATCACCGCGGATTCAAATCATAGTTATCAACATAAGACAGCTTCCTTTAATTTCTTAGTCAATCGGTTACTAAATTTTCCGTTAACAAAAGAGAGATATGAAATAGAACTATGATGTGAAATAGAACTGGATTTCATTAAAAATATCGCGACATACAATGGCTTTGACACAGAAATAATCAATAAATTAATTAGAAAAACAAAAATAAAAAATACAATCCGCGAATCCACAAGTTTGATATCTCAAAGTAACCAGGAGAAAAAGTACATGTGTTTACCATACCACCCCGTCACGAAAAACATTAATAAAGTTGTGAAAGAAAGAGGTCTCCAGGTTGCCTTTCGATCCGAAAATACTATCAAAAGTCTCCTAGGGAATACTAAAGATAGAGTTAATTTTAATTCTAAATCAGGTATATACGAAATTAGTTGCGAGGATTGTAATTTGAAATATATAGGCCAAACAAAACGACCAATAATAACCCGTTTTAAAGAACACATAACACATATTAAATACAATAGACCGGAGAACTCTAACGTTGCCAACCACGCTTTAAGCACACTACACAATGTGTCGATCACAGGGTTGAAGCCGGTCAAAGGAATTAATAAACCCCGCGAACTTGATGCTTATGAAAGTATACATATTCCATGAATAGCGATAGATCACCGATTCGTTTCAGTTGTCTCTTTTCATTTTTATTACCATAATTGTGTCATCGTCGTTTTAAAATTGAAGTTATTAGGACATGTTGAGTGCCGTTCCCTTAAGAAAGGAATGTTTGTCGTTCTTTCGTTCGATATTTTTCAACTCGGAGAATAAACATATGTGAATGCCTTTTTCCCTAAGAGGTAAGTGCTTTTCGATCCTTTCGTAGGTTATATTCGCATGTTAAAATTAGTCTATACGTGGACGCGGTGTAAAGTAGTTGTTGCGTAAGCGGTTTTCTAGCTTTACTGTGCCCCATGTGCGACTTTTTAATTTTTACCTACTGATGATGACAACTTAGTTGTCGAAGTACGTATTTAGGATACGATTAATAATTGTGGTAAGGGGTTTTTAAGTTTTTACTTTTTTAAGTTTTTACTTAACCACGGTCTCCAAAGAAAGAATTTTTTAGACTAGGGTATTGCTTAGCACAAAACGGGGAGTTATTTAAGTATTTACTATAATTTATCTTTTATATATCTTTATAGTTTTCGTTTTAAATAAATATTACTTTTTTAGTTAGTACCTATTTATTGTTTTTGTATAGAAAAAATGGCAAAAATAATAATAACAGAATATACTGTTAACTGTTCGATTTTGAGAGTGGACACCCGGACAAATTGATATCGATATTTTGGTATGTATTTGTTTACATATTAGAATGATGATTTCGCCATCATTTCGTAAAGAAATAATGGCTTAGAATTTTAATCACTCATTTAGAATTTGTTCAACTTTTCACCAATATTTCACGACTTAATTTATGGACAGGACAAACGTTAATCCATAAATATTTCAATTTCGGATACACTTACATCGTTAGTAAAACTACATTAAATAACGGCCCTATAAATTAATAAAGCGAGTCATTTAAAACTAGTTGAACGTTAAATTATAAAATAGGGCGAGATAGAACATATGGGGTTGTATACATAATATACACACACACCCATACATACATACATGTATAACATGTACCAACGCACTCCCGCATATACTCATATTCGGGTTGTCGACGTAGAGGGCGCTCGCAACAACTAATTATAGGGAACTGTAAACCTTTGACATTCGACCTGATCCACTAACGAGCCATCGAGGGGGGCATTTTGTTACTCGGACAGCTATAACGTTATCGTTCGCTCTCGGTTTGTTACCAACGCTGCGTGCGTCCTGCTCTTCTCGCATTGCCACTCTCTTTTTCTCTCTTCACGATTCCACCCCCAATTTTTTAGGCTAACGGACTCGCCAACGATGTGAGGCGACAATGCGCCGCGAAGCATTAAGCAAGGTACGCTTTTTGACTTCACGCGGGACAATGACACATTAATAATTTATTGATGGGCTTTTTTTTAAACGTCTTTCTACTTTTATACGTAGGTACGGTAAGACTGGGAGGATATGAAGTGAAATAGATTTACTGTGGAAAAATTGTTTTCGTTTTTTTATTCCTTATTTTATTTATTTCTATATTTTCATCCAATAATTGGAATTATAAAATTTAGCAATCGGTGAGTAATAAAAGTTTAAAAAAGTTATCTTCTAGCTATGCATTTACGAAGAGACAATAACATTGCCAGTTTTTATTATTTTCGCTTAATATAATGATAATAACTAGAGAACGGACACGCTTACCACATGACGCAAAGCCCAGTGCAGTACTGGCGAAAGCCTGTATTTCTAAAATATTTAATTTTATTTATATAATTGGAAAACGAACGAGTGGTGATCTATAAAATTACGAAATACATACATATTTATTTGTTGAAAAGTTGTATTTATAAAGTTTTTAATTTTATTTATATAATTGGAAAACATACGGGTGGTGATCTATCTATCTAAAATTACGAAATACATATTTATTAATTAATTTTATTTATATAATTGGAAAACAAACGGGTAGTGATCTATAAAATTACGAAATACATATGTATTTGTTGAAAAGTTGTATTTTTAAAGTTTTTAATTTTATTTCTATAATTGGAACATTTTTATTTGTTCATTTTGTCGTTCAAGTTGAGTAAAGGAGTATTAATATTGACTAGCAATAGTTTCTCAAGGTTTTCTTCTGTCAATTTTGTTCTCTTTGAATTAAGTACATCCTTATAAATAGAAAACGTCCTTTCTACATCGCAACTGGTTATAGGTGTATACTGGAAATATTCTTTTATTTCTTCATATTTAGCCGTTAGATATTGTGGAATTGTCTCCATACATAATTGCTGCAATGTAATTAAATCTGGATTTCTATTAAGAATTGCTTCAAACTTTTGCCGAAGGCCACATCTGAAGTCACTTTTAATACTTTTCAAATTATTAACAGCAACATCTAATGTGGTTAATCCGTCATTTAATTTGAGATTTCGATTTTCAAAATAAGTGATTAGTTTTGGCAATTTTCCAAAGTGTTCGTGAAGAAAGTACAACTGATTTTTTAAATTTGGGATTTGTGTGAGCTCCTTGCACTCACCAATACTTCTAGCATCCTCCTTTAGCAGTGTTACGAAATGTTTTAGACTATCGAAATTCTCAGCATAATAACTAGTAACATCCAGCCATGTTCCCCATCTAGTTATTACTGGAGTGGGAGGCAGTGACAGAGATGGAAATTTTTCCCTGAAAAGAGCTACTCTGAATGGTGCTTTTCTGAAAACTTTTTTAAAAGCTGATACAAGTCTATCAACTTCCGGAAAAGTGTCTCTGATATATTCACAGATTCTGTGGAGAGCATGTGCTAAACAAGTAATATGCAGCATATTAGGATATGTTTTCTTCAATAGTCTGCCTGTTTTTAACATATACGCAGCACTATCACAAATAAAAGTATTTTTTCTTTATGCGTGGCGTCCGAATGAAGCATTTTTTGCATATTCTCCTTAATGGTTTCAGCAACTGTTTCCGCATCAACTTTATTTATAACACTTGTTGCTATTACATATGAGATGAGTTATAGGGAAAATAGTTGGATGTAGTACACCAGCTACAACATTTACCACACAGCGTCCTAACATATCCACCGTTTCGTCGGCGCTTATCCATATGTATTGATTTAAAAGATGGCTTCTAGTGCGTTTATGGAAATCGTTTTCCTGACAGACTGCGTCCAAGTGCCGATAAGTTTGGAAGGCTCGTGCGAAATTTACGAAATTTTGGATCATTCAAAAAACCGAAAATAAACGCACGTGTAATTCAAGATCAAAATTTAGAATTAAGTGTCTTGCTCTATGTGGAAGAAAACCCTAATAAGTCTACGCGAGAAATTGCTCACTACATGCAGGTATCACATTCTACAGTTCAGTACATTCTGAAGAAGCACAAGTTCTTTCCTTATAAACCACGGAAGGTGCATGCTCTCGGTGAAAACGACCCTCAAGGGTTCAATTCTGCACGGTTTTGATGAATAAACTAAGGGAAGATCCAATTTTTTATCGTCGTGTGTTGTGGTCAGATGAATGCACTTTTGGGAAAAATGGTGTATTCAACAGAAATAATCATCGCCATTGGAGCACTGAAAATAACCATGCTGTGATGCAACACAATTTTCAAAATCGGTTCAGTGTAAATGTATGGTGTGGCATTTTAGGCGATAGAGTAGTAGGGCCTTTTTTTTGTGGAGGGTAATCTAAACCAAGAAAAGTATAATAATTTGTTACGCAATTAATTAGGCGATTATTTAGATGAGTTGCCACTTGCTGAGTTAAACAGGGACGTGTTCCAACAAGACTGTGCCACACCCCATAATGCACGAATGAATACTGATTTTCTAAATAATTATTTTGGCGTCAGATGGATGGGCACTTACGAACCTATTCGATGGCCTGCTAGATCGCCAGATCTGAATCCACTGGATTTCTTTCTGTGGTCTTACATTCAAGATCATGTCTATTTGACTCCACCTGATACCAGAGATGATTTAGTAAGAAGGATAGTACAAGTATGTCATGAAATACCACCAAATCTTATATTAAACGCAGCAGTTGGAATTAATAGCAGGTGTCAAATGTGTCTGGAACAAAATGGGGCCAATTTCGAACATTTGATTCATTAAAATATATGATAGCTTGATTTCTGTAAATTTCGTAGTTTTTTTTTAATAATAAAAAATTTGTCACTCAATTTAATGGAGGTGTCTTCAGGAAATAAATGTTTATTAGAATAAGTAAAAAAAATATGTATTACAATTAAAAAAAAAAATTTACTACTGTCTGTCAAAAACGAAATGTCAAAAATTTTTTTTTTTTAAAACAGGTTACAGTGCTTTAAAAACGATTTAGTTTGACATATCATTCATTAAAATCAGATAAAATATAAGGACGCTATAGCCCCAAAGGTTTTTCATAATACACCCGATATATTGACGGTGAATATTTCTAAAAATATGCTTTTTTTAATACCAAAAAGAAAATTCAGCGAACGCTCAGATTATACTGCGAATTTACAATTAAGAATCACTATAATAGCCGAGTAATTATTTCATTTCTTCTATTTAAGAAATAACTTCCACACGTACTTTTATAATACATCGATCTAGCTAGCTGTCTTTAAATTTTCCCGGAACATGAATCACATATGTATCTAAACTTTCAGTTTTAAACTACACGTTTTGTCGAGATATTATAACTCTTTCTTTGATATTCCAAAATAATTATTGACGAAAACGACATTGGACGAGTCTGATATAATTTTTTGAACATGTGCTACATAACGTTGCAATTCTTGTTAGTACATATGCTCCTATAAGGAAAAATCTTCAATAGTGCAGAATAACTTGAATAGTTTAAATTTTTAATGCCAGGTTCTTCACAGAATGGTTAGAATTATAAGCTACTTCGCTTAATGTCTCTTCCATTTTCGACGTTAATTATGAGAAATAGGTATGGCGATTCAATTGAACTCACCGGCGTCATTTAGTACCTGTGTTGGTCGTAAAAAGATTCTTTTCTTTTAGTTCTTTGCTTTAATTTTGTTTTATAGAATATACTATTGAAACACATTCATATAAATAATAATGATAAACAATAAAAGCAGAAATAAAATAAAATGAGAAAATGTCTGTACCATTTGCGTATAAATTAATGGATTAATTGAATTAAATAATCAATGACTCATATTTCTGGGATATTTAAATGTATTACAAATTGCTGAGCTAATTCGAACCATATACATATATGTATACAACGCATTAATTTTAATTTACACTATTTCAATTATAAATTTTAATGATCTTGTATTTAACACGCAAATTCCTTCCTAAATAATCTGAATTTATTTATGCTCTACCAGTACCAATTTACGAAGAAAGTTTGGCGGATGTCAAATTTAAGTTTTGTTTTTCCGGTATAGGGTGTGTGCCATGCCATAAAAGTTTTCTTCAGAGTTTGTCATGAAAAAATTCAGTCGTGTTTTGGTTTGATTCTATTTACTAGTTTATCTGTCATTTCACTAAGTGCCACTGTGTTATTTAAAAGAAATTTCTGATTTTAATATTTACTCCCATTAGTAAATTAGGTATATTAACCTCTTTTATTTGTTTTATTGTTCGTATATTAAATAAAAAGAGTCCAACAGAAATCAAATTATACATAACTTCCATAGCCTCATAATTATTCATTTATTTATTTAAATATTCCAAAATACACCAAAATTCTAAAATATATCTATAATAAAGAACCACTAGTAATAATAAAATTAACAAAATAAACAAAAACTCTAATTTAATTCGAAATCTACAAACTTATTGCTAAAGCTCGAATTACATGTATGTAAAAATAGCAAAAATATACACACACATATATATATATATATATATATATATATATATATATATATATATATAAATATATATATATATATATATATATATATATATATATATAACGAGCCATCGAAAAAATTCATAATTGGAGTAGACTGTGACATTGGGTTGGTACTTTAACCACTTCCACATAATGACACATTACTTGATGCTTGACAGTTTCATTTGGTTTCATTGTAAAAAAAAGGTTATGGCGTTGAAATGATACTACAACAAAAAGAAAACAAATAATTTATTTAATATCGAAATCATAATCAAAATTTACATATAGCTACAGAATTTGTTGAAAATGTTGTCCATTTACATCTAAACACAAACAATTTTCTTACAACAACTTCTATAGATGGTTTTTACACTTCATGGCTATCGCGATCCAAAGACTTTTTGATCATATGTTATATAACAAGTGTTCATTTCAAAAGTCAATCTAGTAGCATGTTATTTACTGAGAACATTTCGAAGTATGTCGTAAATTAAAATTTACTACTTAGCCTACGAAGTCGTATATTTTGACAGTTTCATACATACAAATAAATAACAAATAATAGGTATTTATTGAAAACTATAACAAATGTTGAAAATGTTGAAGATCAATGCACTTTAAAATCCTCCGTTCAAAATTTCTGATGATATTCTGCAACATTACTGGATTGTTATTAATTTCCATGCATTTCTGTTCGATTCTCTGTAGCATATCATTCAAATTCAATATAGGTGTTCGAAATATGTTATTTTTTAGATAAGGCCACAAAAAGAAGTCGCAAGGTGTTAAATCGCATGAACGTGCAGGCCAGGCAATTTCAGTATTTCGACTAATTATACGCTCATCGAAAATTATCTTAAATAATTCAAAGATTCTGCAGTATAGTGACAAGGTGCTCCGTCTTGTTGGAAATATGCATTTTGAAGTTCATCATCATGCAACTGATTGACAAATGGTTGTAAAATTTCCGTACGGTACCTTTGAGCAGTTAACGTTCCCTGAAAAAATATTGGTCGAATGATTCGCCTTTGGCTTATCGCTGCCCAAACACCAATTTTCTCTGGATGTAGCGATTCTTCATTAATTACACGTGGATTTTCACTATTCCAAATTCTTGTATTTTGTGAATATAGGTATCCCGTTTTATAAAACCATGCTTCCTCAGTAAAGATGACTCTTTGCGAAAGTTCTCCATTATTGTTCATATTTACAAACCAATTACAAAACTGTAGTCTACGTGGGTAATCAATTTCTAACAATTCTTGTACTGCTGTGACACGGTATGGATAAAGTTGCATATCTTTTTTTAATAACTTGTGAGTTGTACCAACAGAAAGGTTTATTTGATGACACAAATGTCGAACAGATGTTTGTGGTTCATTTTCCATTATTTCTTCAACACGATTGATAACTTGAGGTGTACGTTTCTTAACTGCTCCGCTGCATGATTTTCTTAAGAGACTACCAGTTTCAGAAAAAAGTTTTAAAGTTCTATCCAAACTATTCTTAAATTGTATATAATCTATTACAAAATGTGGAAACCCAACTTGAAATTCTACCATGCAATCTTGAACTGAATAAACCCATAAACCATCAATTTTATTACCACTTCGAAAATAAGCCTGGACTAAAACAATTTTATGTTCTAAAGTGAAAGCCATTTTGAAACTGAGAAGCAATTTATTTAAACCAGAATCGACGCACGATTATTTTATGCTCTAACTGATATTTGTGATTGACATTATCAAATGTCATTTGGATTTACGTTTACGGAACAACTAACACATACTAATATATATGCGTCTTATTCTATCAAAATTTCAAAGTAACCTAGATTGACTTTTCAAATGAACACTCGTTATGTATATACAGTGTGTCCCCGTATTGAGTTCACAATAAGTATAATAAACAAAAAAATTTCGAATTGAAATTTCATATTTTGGGGTTCCGCCCTGCTTAGTCTGAAACTTATTTTTTGTTTACTTTCGATTTTCTAAAATCAAGTAGCCCCTTTCAATTGAACAAAAATTATTGTCGTTTCAGGTAAACCTTTTCTGTGCACTACAATACTTTTATTTACGTCATCGAAACTGGGTTTAGCTAGTATTTTATAAGTAAATAATTTTAAAATATTTCTTGTTATATTTTTATTATTCTTGTTTCATTTTTTAATCGTTCCTGGAAGGCAATTATGAACTTCCACAAAATACAGTTATGTGTGCAATTATGCAGCGAGATTAAAACAAAATTAGAACTTTTTTGTATTTATTTAAATTGCCACAAGATGGCACACTAGTAAAGTTACAATTAAAGTCACTAGGTACATATAAAGTACCGCAATCCATAAGGCCAAAGAGTGCGAGAGAGAAAGCGCTACTTTTGCCCAAACATGGCCGCCAAACGTCAAATCACTTGTCGTTGCATCTAAACCCACCGTTGGCAACATAAAGTATAATTATGCCTGGTTGTTGTATTATCAATTGCAAAAACAGTGTCGCCAAAGGTTTCCGTTTATTTGCATTTCCCAGTGGTGAAAGGAATGCAGACAGAAGAAAAGTGTGGTTATGTGACATTAATCAAGACAATGTGCCGGTAAATGCGAAGATTTGTGAGGTGAGTACATATGTAAAAGCAGATCACTTGTTATAACACTTAGTTACTTATGTAAGGTGCATTTTTCTGATTCCCAATTTGAACAATCAAGAGCAGATGACATGAAAAAACTAACTCCAAATGCACACCCTGATCTGGTTGTCAACCACAAAAGGCGAAAATGCGTGCTTTAGTAAACCAACAATAATAAATAATGAAAACAGTGCTTGCTTGTTTTAATTAATTGCCTTACTATCTGCGGTTTAATTATTAACGCATGTTCATACAGTTGCGTTCTTTTAAGAATACAGTACTAAATTGATTTTTTATTTAACACAGCAATTCAATTTTGACGCCAAATTTTTGCCCAAAAATGGCGGAGGTTTGCGGTACTTTATTTATCTAGTGACTTTAGAATGTGTTCACTCAAATTCAAAACAATTCTAACGGGTGTTCAGAAACATTAGAAGTCAAAGTAGTCCTTGAAAATATGAAGTCATGTCTGAGATAGATTGATTTTTGACAGACAACAGTTGACATTTAATAATTATTACAAATCAGATACTTCAGTAAAGATATACGATTTTTTGTTCAGAGCCCACTTGACTTCGAATGTTTCTGAACACCCGTTAGAAGTTCTACGCAGTTTTATTACTGATCAGAATTGCGAACCAAAACAAACCTAATATTAAGATATTCGAACCTATTTTTGATTTTGATGCAATTAACTGCAGTTAGTTGAAATTGCTCGGTGTATACGTATCAGAACGAAAAAGACGCGTTTGCTGCATTCGTAGAGTTTCATTTTCCGAAAGTAATTTAAGACCAATAAACGGTCATGTTCACGAAATAATTAAAACGGCCGTACACAAGTAACTGTATGTAGGAACGAGCCCAGTTAAACTTGAGGAATATTTCAATCGATGGTGGGAAAATTACGGAGTTTGTAACATGATTAACTAGAAGGCGGACAAACTCTTGTAATGGTTTTATATATAGTATCATTAATTTTAGTTAATTTGTTTTTCTATTGATCGCACTGGCGCGAACCGACTGTCTCGCATGGCGTTGTTGTGCGTATTTCACGGTAGGGTTCACACTTAATTCATACAGCAAATATTTACGTTTGCGAAACTGTATTAACGATTGTAGTAGGATTTAATAAACATACTGTATACAAATCTATTTAAATTTTAGCAATACTAAAGAGAAAAGCAGTTAATATAAAAATTAAAATTATTTTAATAGCATGTATATATATAAAAATCAAAAACATGTAAGCTGTTATTTATAGACTCACAAACTACATAATCGATTGTGACAAAATGTTGGTGTATGTTCCTTATGTTGTCTAGAAGATTGTTATCATATTTTTTTTTCTAAATTTTTTGGCTAATATTAAATAACACAGGCCTGCATAAAATTTGTGATGACGTGATTTTTGTTTGTTAAGCTCAGTTTTTATATAGCAATAACTAATTAAAATACAGTTGGTCTCTACCACCCACAGATTTCTTTTTTGCACAAAAGAAAAAGAAAAAAATATAAAAAAAATCTTATAATAGGCGTTTTAATACATTTTAAAATGAATGTACTACTTCAAATTCTAGGTATTAACCCAAAAATGATTTTCTGTTGTGGTTTTAAAGATATTTGTTAAATAGGCTCTCATTACCTGATGTAAATCTTTTGTTACATGTATTAATTTTGGGCAAGATTTCCGGGAATTTTTACCTCCTAAATCCTATTTATTATACTTTCACTTTATTAGTACTGCGAGGAAGGATTTCAAGTTTATCACTCCAAACAAAATGTATATTTTAATGTCATTTACTTCATTATAACTCTAAGTGTCGATCAGTAAACAAGTAAAATTAATTTGTCTTTAGTGTTGTGCGTGGTATTTGATAAATAAACATTGCTTAAAAATATGTCTATCCGGTGTTGCAAAAACAAACCAGATGATTTCTGTTATATTTGTGGATATTTCGTCTTGAAAAAGTTTAAGAGACCAATTGGTGAATTTGTGAAAAATGCATATTATGCTTATTTCAAAATCAAATTAGGAGGTCAATATAAAGATTGGGCACCGCACGTTGTTTGTAAGGTATGTGAAGAAGGTTTAAGACATTGGACCAAAGGGAATAGAAAAAGCCTTCCTTTTGGAATACCGATGGTTTGGAGAGAATCGCAAAATCATCATGAAGATTGATACTTTTGTCTTTGTGATATTAAGGGGCATAATAGACAAACTTTGAAGCATATTTTGTACCCAAACAATATTAAATCAGCTATTAGACCAGTTCCTCACAGTGATCATGTACCTATACCTATACCCCCCAAAGTACTACAAGAAGATATTGAAACCTCTTCAACTTCCGGCTCCGTACAGATGGATAGTGATTTTGAACCATCAACCTCAGGTCAAAACCAACCTCAGCTATTTTCACAAGCCGAACTGAATGATTCAGTAAGAGATTTGGGACTTTCAAAAGATCTTTCTGAAGTACTGGGGTCTAGGTTGAAACAAAAACATTTGCTTGCCCCAGAAACTACCTTCGGATCTTCCTTTAGCTGAATATGACAGAAAAACAACCAAACGAAGCTTTTCTGAAAAACGAAAACGTTTTTTTAAGAAGCATAAAGAATAAATAACAATTTCTAATAGTTTCTATGTGTATATTTTTGTATTTTTTTTTAATGTAATATAAAACTAGCTTATAAATGGAATAAATCGTCTTTTTTCTATATTTTTGGATTTTACTGGTTTGAAAAATAACCTTACGTGATCCAAAAAAATAAAAGCAGATTTGAAGTCAGCCCTACCCAATTACTAGAAAACAGTTAAAATTTTTAAATCAACATTCAAAGAGTTGAAAAATGCAGGCCTGTGTAATTAACGATATATGAAATTACTTGAATTTCTACAGGAAACGTGATATTCATACATTCATACATATATACATACATACCTACATACTTAGATGCATATATGTACATATATGTATATTGTATATATATATATATATATATATATATATATATATATATATAAATTCACTAATATTTGGATTACCTGCCTGTTTACATTAAAGCTCAAATATTCTTTCTCAATATTTCCTCAATATATTAATGACTTCATCAGGAAAAGCTATACACTTTTTACTCTTATACTAATATATTGAAAAAAAAACTTACAGCTAGCGTTAAGCGTTGGTAGTCTTATTAATTAATTTACACAAAATTGCTTCTAGCAACAAATAAAACATGAACATTACATTTTGAAACAACAACTAAAACTGTAAAATTTTAACTTGATCTTTTTCACTCGCAGGTCAAGTTGAGATTTTACAGTTTCAGTTGTAAAATGTAATGTTCATGTTTTATTTGTTAGTTAACCCCTTTCTTTTGTCTACTACCAATTCCTTTCAATCTGCAGAACTTCTGCTTCTTTTGTTCTTAAAATCCTCGTAATACTTGAACGAATTTCGCAATGTAGTCGAGAATTTATTGCTCGTAGTTCCATATGTGGATCCGTCAGAAAATGGGGAAATGAATTTAACCGTGTTAGGAGCAGCTTAGGAGATTATCCCCGCAGTGAATGACCGAATACGACTACAACCCAGAAATGGTGGATAAAGTTCATGATTTGTTCCCATTGAAAGCGTTAAAAATAGCAGATGAAGCATTTGATATGCGAAAGTTTTCGATAAGACAGGTGCCGCGCTTACGAGGAAACAAAGAGCCGTTCGCTGTCAAATATTGATGAATGATTTAGAAATTTTGAAACACAAGACAACATATTTTTTGCGTTGATTTGTAACGAAACACAGATTCATTATTATATACCTACCAGAATCTAAACAACAGTCGAAGATGTAGATCGAACGTGGAAAATCAACTCCAAAGAAGGTCAAGACAGTTTTATCGCGGGGAATGGTTATGGAATCGGCATTTGGAAATGCAAAAGGAGACTATATTCAAAAGGGCAGGACTGTGAACGGCGAATATTACGCAAATCTTCTAGATTGTGTGAAGACAACTATCGCTGAAAAGCATCCAAGAATTACTAAGAAGAAAGTGCTCTTTCACCATGATACGAGGTGCATTCAAGTTCTAAGGCCTTCAATTTTTTTTCTCCAGACTGGAAAGAGATAGAAGCATGTGCATTAGGGGTATGACTTTTTCAATTTTTTTAACAAAAAAAAATTTGCATGGCCATACATGATGAAAAAAGCCAAAAAAATAATAACTGCGTTTTTAGTTTTTCATTTTGTTGGAAAAAAGTCCCGCACCGTCCATGTAGAAAGTTTACATGTAAATTCTCAAAGACAAGCGTACGTTCTCGCTTACGTTCTCTGATTTGTTTTGTATTTTGTGTTGCTGTGTGACTGCAAAGTACGGTAAATCCCCGAAATCGAATGTAAACAAACTGATGCTGTCTACTATTGGTTTGAGCTCATAGTTTGGTGCGTGCTTTCTACAAGTGTGGTTATATTTATTAAGAAATATTTATATATTCAATCAAAGTAATGAGTTCTCGAAAAAGTGCAAGTGCTGTTTTGAAAAATTCGGCGGTATGGAAAAACAATTTGACTCATTTTGAAAAAAGTACAACTAAAAGACGAGAAATAATTAACATAGATAAAAATTTAAATGAAATGTGCAGAATACAAAAGCAGATGGTGATAATAGGACGGTACAACGCATTGGCAAAAACCGAAAAAAATAGAAAAATAAGGTGTCAGATTATAGCCAAGGAATTGCTTGATTTATGGTCGAAATTAAATTTTCCATGTATACTTGAATCTTCAATAAAAAGAAAAGTAGAAAAGCTTTTAGATCGTTTCTGTAAATATTTAAAGCGACCAAATAGAAACCCAACAATAGTGTTTGGAGAATTATTTGATGTAACAGATCCACAAGGCATTTGGCTAAGCATGGAAGATAAAAAGTTGTACGCAGTTCAAACAAGCACGAAAGGAGATGTTGGATACACAACAGCAAAGGAAATTAATATTCATCCATCAAAAGCTGCTATATTAAAAAGAAAAGTCACGACCGCCTTGGTCTCAGACATAAATGTATCTGACAGAACAATTATGTCCCTAGAAGAAGACACAGAATTATACGCATCATCAGAAGAAGACACAGAATTATACGCATCATCGGAAGAAAACACAGAATTCTATGCATCATCAGACGATGATAAATTTGAACCAAGTGTTAAAAACGTGGCCTGTTCAACTAAGGCGGCAGTGAAAATTGTTCAGACTTCCAACGTGAGCACAAAAAATGCAGCAAAAATATGTAAGGAATTGGTGAAATCGGGTATTGATATTCCAACACCCTCACAATCTGGTATTTATAAGGCCTCAATAAAAGCAGCAGAACGTTTGGAAGAAAAGTATATGGCTACATTAAAAGAAGAAAAATGGTGTATGCATTTTGATGGGAAGAAATATGGTAAAAAAGAAGTTCAGGTAGTGGTGTTGACAAACGAGCTTGAAGAAGTCAGGTTGGCGGTCATGGAGCTTAATAATGGAAAAAGTTTGACAATATTTGAAGGTGCTAATTAAATTAAAAGTTATAAATAACTAGATAGCTTACTATAATATTATATTGCAGGCATCAAAAACATTTTAAACAAATTTCAACTATGGAATTCCATTAAAATGATTATTTGTGATACTACAAATGTCAATACAGGGAAAAAAAATGGAATTGTTCATTTACTGAAGACGTCGTTTCAGGAAAAATCCTTTTCACCTCCGCAATATATTGGTTGTCAACACCATGTGTTAGATTTGATTTTAAAGCATGTCATGAATGAAATGCTTGTTGAAAAATCTACATCACCAAATATTTCGTATGATATTTTTACAGAATTGATAACAAAGTACGAAAATCTTAAACAAAACTTCAAACAAAGCGATATAATATTGGAAATACACAATATCAAGTGGCGTGATGACATGCAGTATTTGTACGAATTGGGACAAGCATTCAAATATTTTGAGAAAAATAACTTGTTTCCATTTATCAAATTCCGTGTATTACCATCACTCAGTAATGCCCGCTGGAATTCCAGAGCCATACTGGCACTTTTAACTTTTATACTCAAACCCGAACACAGGACAGAACTTTTACCAATTTGTAAATTTATATGCAGCGCATGGTACGATATCTGGTTTTCAGATCAACGTTTTCGCCACAATAACTTTGAAAATTTGAAAACATCTGTAAAGCCCTTCAAAAATGCTCATAAATGTTTTCTTAAACACTGGGTGGAGGAAGATTCCGCTATTAGAAATTTAAAACGAACCAATATTTGTGCAGAACGAGCCATTAAAGTAACACAAGAAATCTTTAATTATTGTAAAACTGAACGCACTTTAAACTTAAAATTTATTGCATCTAATGAAAAAATTAAAAAATAAAACTTTTTGCAAGCTATTTTTGTGATTTTTAGTTTGTTTTGAAAATAAAAAACTAAAACAGAACGCTTAAATAAACAGCATATTTTTACATAACAAAAAATGTTAGGCCTTTTCAATTGAGTTGTATTCTTCATCCAGTGTAAAATCCACAATTTTTCATCTTGGTCGGTGCGGGATGTTTTTTTAATAAAATGAAAAACTAAAAACGCAATTATTATATTTTTGCCATTTCTCATCATGTACGGCCATGCACAATATATGTTACAAAAAAGTCATACCCCTAATGTGCATTGTTTTAAAATGAGCGTGCGTTCGTTGTCAATACGTCACAGAGATGGCAGCACTGTACGGCAGATGGAATTGTAGCGGCAGCGTCGAGAATGAGAACTGTTTTAGATACTTAAAATGGCTACGTTTTCCTTACTTGAACAGCGTGCAATCATTCGTTTTCTGAATTTGCGTGGTGTGACACCAATTGAAATTCATCGACAGTTGAAGGAGACATGTGGTGATGGAGTTATGGATGTGTCGAAAGTGCGTTCGTGGGTGCGACAGTTTAATGAAGGCAGAACATCGTGTGACAACAAACCGAAACAACCTCGGGCTCGCACAAGCCGGCCTGACGACATGATCGAGAAAGTGGAGAGACTTGTTTTAGGGGATCGCCGGATGAAAGTTGAACAGATCGCCTCCAGTGTTAGCATTTCCGTGGGTTCTGTGCACACAATCTTGCATGACGACCTGAAAATGCGAAAAGTGTCCTCCAGGTGGGTGCCACGAATGCTGACGGACGACCACAAGTCTTCTCGTGTGGCATGTTGCCAGGCAACTTTGACGCGCAACCAAGGCATGAATGGGACTTTCTTTTCGTCGATTGTGACAATGGATGAGACGCCACCAAAAAAATTTCTGGTAACCGCCAGTGCTGAAAAAATGATGGTGTCCATGTTCTGGGACAGTGAGGGCGTAATCCTTACCCATTGTATTCCAAAGGGCACTACGGTGACAGGTGCATCCTACGAAAATGTTTTGAAGAACAAGTTCCTTCCTGCACTGCAACAAAAACGTCCGGGAAAGGCTGCGCGTGTGCTGTTTCACCAAGACAACGCACCCGCACATCGGGCTAACGTTACGCAACAGTTTCTTCGTGAAAACAACTTTGAAGTGATTTCTCATGTTCCCTACTCAACTGACCTGGCTCCTAGTGACTTTTGGCTGTTTCCAACAATGAAAGACACTGTCCGTGGCCGCACATTCACCAATCGTGCTGCTATTGCTTCATCGATTTTCCAGTGGTCGAAACAGAGTCCCAAAGAAGCTGTCGCCGCGGCCATGGAATCATGGTGTCGACGTTGTGAAAAATGTGTACGTCTGCAGGGAGATTACGTCGAGAAGTAACACCAGTTTCATAGTTTTCGGGTGAGTAGTTAGTTAGAAAAAAATCGGAGGCCTTAGAACTTGAATGCATCTCGTATTGCACCTGTAAATTCCATTACGGTTGCCTTAAAAAAAAATTGAAGATCTAAGATTCGAATTAGTTCGTCACCCCCCATTTTCGCCAGATCTAGCATCATCTGACTTTCATCTATTCCCTAAATCAAAAACTTTTCTCGGAGCCAAATAATTCTGCACAAATGAAGAGCTAACTTCAGCAACAGTCAACGATTATTTTGCAGAGTTAGAAGATGATAATCACTTTCGAGACGAAATAAGGAAGTTTGAACACAGATATGCCAAATGTATCGAATTAAGAGGACATTGTGTAGAAAAATAAAATATGTTTATTTAAATTATTCAACATGCTCTCGTATGCTTAATATTTAAACGAGATACCAAATTTACACACTCATAAAGCCACCTTAGGCAAGTTCAAAAAATGCAAAAACGTTTAAATAATATTATTTATGGATGCGTGAATGTATGAATGGTTTTACCTGTCCTGAGTACTAATCATTTATAACTTTCAAGTAAAAAAATTAAATTAATAGATCAGAGCAGGCATTGAAACGTTTTTCAATTAATCACTTTAGAAAATACATGAATTAAATAGAACGCGATAGCGTAAGTTCTTCGCCGCGCAGAGAGGAAACGTACGAAGATGTAATTAGGAAAAAGAGATATGAAATGATGATGTGCCGGTGCAAACAGCTCCATAATAACTTAATGTTCTGCTTCATTTGAAAACTGTCGACCAACTAAGTAGACAGAGGATGATGATGATGAAGAACGGAAACAAGTAATATAGGAATTCTATGCGGGAGATGATATTTCCAACGGTAAATCGATACGTAAATCCTATTGACTTGATTTTGCTTCCTTGCAAAATGGGAGAAATTATTAATTTATTCTAACAGTTAATTCAACCCGTTATCTCGGAGGAACACTGAAAATTTGTAGAAAATCAAACAAGGATTAGTTTTTTTTTTAAATTAAATGATTTTATGTTTTTTAACTGAAAAATTCTTTAAAAATTCATTATTTCATTTTATTAATTTAATATCAGCTATTTGGTAGCGAAATTTATGATTTAAATAAGGGTAGAATAGTTAGTAAATTACTTTGGCGTAACAGTACTTTTCAAAAATTAAAGAGCCACATTGACATTTTATTTAAACACTTTTAACGTTAAAGATCCTTTTCAATACCTGTGTATTTAATTATTGATATCTGACTTGACATATTTCTTTTTAAATAAAATTTTGATGGAATATTCTCGTGAGTTTATAATTATTAATAACAGTTAAAATAATTTGTTGGAATATTAAAATAATAATTTCGGGATAGTTTTCTTGCGTGCAAAATATTGATACAAAACTAGAAAAGTTCCCACTTTACTCATTATTATTATTTCGACATTTAGGTTATGTATATGTTTTCTTTGGTTGTTACAAGTACCTAACATATTAAAATTTTGACAATATTGTAAAACGACGCTTATATTTTTATGATGACAAACTTTTGTTTGCGCGATTGAATACTGACTTAAATTGACTCTGCAGTACTGTTTTGAATCTTATGCTTTGAATTTGGCCTTGAACTGAAAAGATATACTTTATGAAGTGCTCGATTTGAAAAAATTTCAACTAGTTATTCAAAAATATTTAATATGATAATATCTAATTGTAAATGGAATTGACTAAATGCCCTTAATGAATATTCAGGCATCGTAATTCTAAATACTAAAATGGGAAGTTTAAAACATTGTAAATATAAAACTCCAAATAAGAAATAACCCAGAAAATAATTTTATATTTACTCACGTTTCATTGGTAATTCAATGGGAATTAACGGTTGTCATGGGAAGCATACGATCACGCAACGTGGACTATGCATCTCTTACCATGTCAAATTGTCGGAGTGGGAGTGGCTTAGCAACAGAACGGCAGTCCACGTGAACGGCGACCGCCAATAGCCATTCGCGTACGCATGTACTTAAATCGGGTCAATGTCCTAGCATTAGAATGCATTGGAAAAAATACCAAGAACTGTTTTCGCTAATGGATTTTATTTACGATTTTTTATGTTTTTTTTTTGTGCTTTGAATTGTTCTACTGATTGACAGGTTGATTTTGAAATTACATAAGAAATGTTTCTCTCTCTTAAAATGCATTTTGAAGTAATTATTTTTATTCGGTATTTGAAATTATTTTTCTCACATAACATATTGTTTTTCTCTTTTTAATCACATTATAAGAAACTTTTGTGTTAAGAAATACTAATATGTAGGTACATAACATCTGTGCAACTTCTTTATATGTGAACAATTCCTGTAATTTTAATTTAAATCGTGTCGCAAATATTTAGATTTTTTATGCTTGTTAATTGATTGACAAACTATTTTTATTTTAAATATACTTATAAATATAAATTTGTCATTTAATTTCAATTAGAAATATCTTAAATTATGTAACATAAAACGAATTTTTAAATAAAGTAGATCTGATTTTGAATATATGAATATTATTTGAAGAAATTTCTTAGTTTTCGCGGCCGTAATAATACAAGATAAAATGTTACATATAGTCTATTTTTTTTTTAAATATTTATAGATAGATTGATAGATACCTAATTTTAATGTGTAATTTTAAAACATTCATATTTATTGGTTTTATGTAACTGCTTATAACTCATTAATAGAGCAGACCAATTTCCGTGCGCGCCATGAGCGCCGGTATGGGACTGTAATTCGTAATATATTAGAATATGCTATAGAATAGGGACGCAACATAAGCTTGTTACCCATATATGTATAGAAGTAGAGACATTTATTCTATCAGAAAGAATTAAATATATATTTGATTTTCTGCTATTAATGTAATATGCATAAACACACGAAAAATAAGAATAGTACATATAATAGCAGCGTTGTATGTACCTATAAATAAAATGGAAAATGTATGAAATCAGTGATTGTGTGCACGACAGAGGATTTAAAAAAACACTTACCGTCTTAAGCGTCTTCCAAAGATTGACAAACTGGAGAAACTCGATTGTATATTATCAACATCAGGTGCGTTTCTAAGGTTATTTCTAAAAAACATGTCCGTCGTGAGGAAAAAATATGTTTATATTCGGAAAACGAGCGTTCTACATCTAGTGATGTTATATTTCCATAATCAAAATACTTTTTTAAGCAACTTAACGCATCTATAGACGTGCCCTCACAAATACGTGTTAAGGTGTCAAATTCTGCATTTCGAACCTGATCTGCTACAAGGTGTAGAATTTACAAGTAATATGTAACAAGTTAGGACAATATTTTCTAAGAAACCGGCCTACAAAACACATGGTTGCGGCACCATCGGTCATAAACATTAATACTTGGTCTTTCGAAAGTATCTAATAGCATCTCTGAAATTTTTTCAGCATTACATTGTTCTAGTCGTCTGGATGCTAATAAAATTGAAGACGTTGATTGATGTGGTTATATATTACGCGCCATCACATTAACTACACATTGTTTTTTGCTGTCAGTTGTTTCGTCCACACATAACCACAGTTTTTTATTTTTCAGTTCGGCTTTGATTTTTTTTTTCAACCTGTTTACGCACCGATGGTTAATTCCTTCGTAACGTTGTAGTGCTCGGTAATGTTTGATTCGCGTATTTATTCCAAAATGAAATAAATGAATCATTACATAATAAGGTAAACGGTAGTGTACACACAATCATAGTTACACATAGTTCATGTATAAACTGTTATCGATTAATTTTGTTATTATTGTGCTTCGAACTGCTTACGTGTTCTTTACAATGTGTTTTTGACCAACACATTAGATATGTATTGCACACTAAACATTTAATTTTTGAGCCATCGTATATTAAGTCCGGGAAATCCATAATAAGCTTATTCACTTCGTCTGACAACGGTCGTTTTCTCGATTTATGTGTCGACGACATTTTATTACGTATACTTACACTTACAAGCAGTCTAAGCAAGTACCAAACACATACTGAATGCTTTTTATTAGTTCTGATGCAATACAATCATCCTCACATCGGCGCACAGGCGCGCACGGAAATTGTTCTGCTCCACTCATTAAATATAAATTACTAGAATTTTCGGAGAAGTTATTCAATTTTTTACAATATCCGAAATACTATTCTTAAAGTTTAGAAAGGGCTAGGTGAAAATATAAATGTTTTTCAAGATTTCTTTAATATTTTAAGGAAAATAACTGGACTTTTCATTGATTATTAATTTATTACTTGTTAACTTAACCTTCCGATACCTGAGGGGGTACAACTGTACCCACCCCAAACAGTTATTTTTCTTTGTTCTTGTGAATTAGGGCTGTAATTTCGGCTAAAGGTACGTGACATATGGTCAACCAATGTTTATATTGTTGTCAAATATACATGTAAAATCTCAATGTTAATTTAGGTAAATATTGAAATAGTAATAATAAGTAATTTAATGGTGACAAACTCATAAACTATTGTCAATTTACACATAAAATTACGAAATAACCCAGCTATGGAACAAAATACAAAAACAAACGACAACAACGGGGTTTACACAAGGAGATATAAAATATAGAAGCGATGCTTAACACGTAATAATTTCAGCTCTAAAATAATCTTCAAAAAAGTGCTAAAAACTATATAAATAACTTAGTCAGTAATATTTTCAAGAAAGCGCAGCCCTCTGAGATGACACAGAAGAATTCTCCATGTGATCTATCTCTTATAGAGGTTAGAAAAACGCTATCTCCATTTACCTGATTTTGTGTCCAGAAATTCCTCATGTATGCTGTTAGAAACCCTTTTTGCACATAGAAAATACCATTCAGATCCTCCAGACACCTTTGAACCTTTCAACAAGCCGTATCTATCGTCAGGTATTTTAATAAAACCACCACCCTTAAACACCGTACCTACAATTGAATAAAGTACGTCAAAGGAAATTATTTCAGTATTTACCACTGCAAAAATCAAATTTGTTTATATTTTTATTGCTAATTAATACTTACCATCAGTATTTATAAGCTTAATGACCTAATTTAGATAAACAGCTACTTTATACTTTAAAATTGCACATTGTTAGGTTACGTACATATTAAAATAAACATAGGTTATTGATTCATTAAATTTCAAATATATATTGAATTAGTATTTTTAAAATAAGAATGTGGCATTGTCAGTGAATTTTTGAACCCAATATGTATATAAATCTTATGCTAACTAAAGCCTTTCAAAGCCTTGAGATCTGCATGTAATTTGGCTGATAAGTAAGAGCAACCAGGTAATTATAAATTTTATGTCTTGCCATAATTACATTTACACCGTTAACACTACTTCAATATACATATTTATAAACGATTGCACGAATATTACAAAATACATCCCGGCGCATTTACTAATAGTAATAATAAGTAGAGAACGGACACGCTTACCACCCAGTGCAGTACTGGCGAAAGGCTGTATTTCTAAAATATTTAATTTTATTTATATAATTGGAAAACGAACGGGTGGTGATCTATAAAAGTACGAAATACATATGTATTTGTTGAAAAGTTGTATTTTTAAAGTTTTTAATTTTATTTCTATAATTTATAATTGGAACATTTTTATTTGTTCATTTTGTCGTTCAAGTTGAGTAAAGGAGTATTAATATTGACTAGCAATAGTTTCTCAAGGCTTTCTTCTGTCAATTTTGTTCTCTTTAAATTACGTACATCCTTATAAATAGAAAACGTACTTTCTACATCGCAACTGGTTATAGGTGCATACTGGAAATATTCTTTTATTTCTTCATATTTAGCCGTTAGATTTTGTGGAATTGTGTCCATACATAATTGCTGCAATGTAATTAAATCTGGATTTCTATTAAGAATTGCTTCAAACTTTTGCCGAAGGCCGCATCCTAAGTCACTTAGAATACTTTTCAAATTATTAACAGCCACGTCTAATGTGGTTAATCCGTCATTTAATTTGAGATTTCGATTTTCAAAATAAGTGATTAGTTTTGGCAATTTGGGATTTGTGTGAGCTCCTTGCACTCACCAATACTTCTAGCATCCTCCTTTAGCAGTGTTACGAAATGTTTTAGACTATCAAAATTCTCAGCATAATAACTAGTAGCTTCCAGCCATGTTCCCCATCTAGTTATTACTGAAGTGGGAGGCAGTGACAGAGATGGAAATTTTTCCCTGAAAAAAGCTACTCTCAATGGTGCTTTTCTGAAAATTTTTAAAAGCGGATACAAGTCTATCAACTTCTGGAAAGGTGCTCTGGTATATTCACAGATTCTGCGGAGAACATGTGCTACACAAGTAATATGCAGCAAATTAGGATATGTTTCCTTTAATATATATGAATCTCTGTCACTTACAAATAAAAGTACTTTTTCTTTGTACCTGTCATCGGAATGAAGTATATTTTGAATATTCTCATTAATCGTTTTAGCAACTGTTTCCGCATAAACTCTATTTATAACTTTTGTTGCAATTACATACGCGTTATATGGAACAGTTGGATGTAGTACACCAGCTACAATATTTACCACACAGCGTCCTAACAAATCCACCGTTTCGTCGGCGCTTATCCATATGTATTGATTTAAAATATGGCTTCTAATGCGTTCTACTGTTCTCGTATAGCACCTAGAAACATAATATTTGCGTTAATTCATCAGGAACATTTCGACCAGTATATTTTTGAAGAAATGTTTTTAAAGTGGGATTGCTGAGTTTATTTAATGGAATATTAGCCGCCATAAAAGTTTTACAGAGTTCAGATGTGTTTGCGATCCTAAGTGACGAATTTTTGACGATATTTTACGGATTTTGTAATAAATTTCGGAATCACTGACAATGGACATACAATCAGTATGACCGTCAATCCAACTCGCCATTGTTTTACAATGCCGTTCTCGACATTCTTCCATATCATGTCTGAAAAAGTAACTTAAACAATGCTCTAGATCTACATAAATGAAAACTAAAAATGTGTGCGTAAGTTATTGAAACTGAACGAAATTCAATGCACACTTACGTCGAAATAATTGGTAGAAATAGATTCAATCAAACGATATTAAACAGGATCTATCACAAAAATTACGATGTAATTAACAGTTAAAACTATGAAAACAAGAAACTTACTCACAGCACTTTATTTATCTTACGAAATATAAACTAATAAATAAAATACATTATAAAAACCCCGCTTCTATCTACGCTCATGAAAACACTTTAAGAAACACTATATTCTCCGAATACAATAGCTGGCTTGTCCATTGTTATCGCGGCGAGACCAGGTGTCCGAGTAAGTCAAACAAATACTTCATTGAATTACGCCGGGATGTACTGAGCGACGTTATACACAATTCCAATTGCCGATTGCGTTTTATGGAAATTGCATCCGTTCTCTAATAATAAGTAATTTATTGGCCCAGGGTACCTGATCTCTCGTTTAACGTTAGTTGATTGCAAGCTTACACCAGGGGATGCTATAAAGGGGCATACTTTCTATTTACTGAAATAAAAATAAGTTGAAATAAATTATGCCATCTTTCGTTGTTTTGTTATTGGATAATTAAATAGCATTTTTATTCTGTTTATGATTGTAATTAAAATTGTATATTCGTCGAATATATATTACTTACCATACTTTCAAATAGTAAATACTAATTAAACTATACTTGTTATTAGTGTAATAAAGCAAGTTAATTGAGCCATAACGAGCATAAAATTCAAATATATAATCGATATTATTGTTGGATTATTAGTTCATTTAAAGTGGACAATGGATATATTGCATTCGGAAATTACAATAGCAAACAGACAGCCTGCTGTAATTATAGGTGCAACGTTATCTTTAGTTAAATTCTCACACTTTCAACTGTGCATTAAGAGTCTGAACGCAAACGGCTGTACGCAACAGTAAAAGTTTTTTAAAGAATTTTATGGTCAGTTGTAAAATGTATATTACCAGTCGGAATTTTCGGTCAAGTAGGCGTGACATGTTTGTGCTGTGTGTTTTTGTACGAAACAAATAATGCTTGTCTAAATGAAGGAACTAACGATGGTACAATAAATATAGTACCGAAAACCTTTTTACCGATACTAATGAATATAATGTCAAGTTAATATCGGTTGAGTACGGTCCACTTTAGATATTATTTACACCGAAGGGACAATTTAACTATTTTATTTAACGTTAATTAGGTTTTTGATAATAAGAAATAAAAAAAAATGCACAAGAGACTAGGGCTTATGCGTGTACCTCTACGGGTCCTCAGGTAATTGTAATCCTATAGGTGAATTGCTCCAAAATTTGTGACACCATAGGGATTAAACCTGTTAAATCCGTTAATGTACTTTTAATAGGATCAATATGTAGATGAATAATTAAAGAAAAAGAACACTTTAACAGTATATTTAAATCATTTATAATTGTACAAAATTATTGTATATTGTGGGAAATTGATAAGGTAAATTGGCGGACAAAAGAACTGTCCTATTCATTTTTTTGGATTGTAAAATGGATTATCGATCTCTCAAAAAAAGCATGTCAATTGTCATAGGTTATAAATAATAGTTATTTATTGTACAAGTGTGTTATGTTACAAATAAGTCACACAAGAAAATGTTTTTTTTGTTAGAAAATGTTACTTTTCTCAAGTGACTTATTTGTAATTAACACACGTGTGCAATACAAAACTTTATCCAACACCTCTTAAGATCCGTTCAAAATGGCTTTTAATGTTTTATAAATTTGACATTCCATGTCAAATTTAAATTATAAATTTGACGTTCCATGTCAAATTTAAATTATAAACGACTAATGCAAAAAGTTCATATACAGTAATGCAGTTACTATGGAGAATAAATAATGCAAATCAACAAGCAATCAAAATTAGTGATTGATTAATAATACTGCAGTTAAAAGTTGATGGTAATGGAAGAGTTGCAAGAGGCTATTTTCATTACGCTAGAAGTTAATTACTACCAAAAAAATCGAAGGATAATTACGACAAAGAATTTCGTCATTTTGAAGAATGGAGAAAACAGCAAAGTATCACTGGAATTAACGAAGAAGTTATGCTGGCGTATTTCCATATTTATAGAAGGAAAATAGCACCTTCTTAATTGTGGACGAAGTATTCCATGTTAAGAAGTACTTTGAAAGTGTATATGAATAGTGACATATCGAAATACGGAAACTGATTTCCTATTTGAAGAGTGAGGCAAGAACCCACAAGTCCAAAAAGGCGAAAATCTTGGAGAGGCTACATATAGAGAAGTTTCTGAATGAGGCTCCTAACAATAAATATTTGATGATGAAGGTATTATTTATTTTCTTATATTTAATTCAAAGTATTTATTCATTATTCGTTCGTGTATTCTATGCAGGTTGCCTTAATAATTAATATATCAGGTGCGTGTCGTTGTGATGAAATAACTAAGCTGAAAGTTGACGATATAGAAGATAAAGGAGGATACTTGTATGTTTCGATACCTGATACAAAGACAAACGTATCTAGAAGTTTCACTGTTATGGCAGAAGTATTTACAACAGATATTCTTGACCTCTACAGAAAATATGTCTGTATGAGACCAAAAGGTATTCCACATGGCAGATTCGTCCTAAATTACAAGAAAGAAAAATGCACTATCCAGCCAGTTGGAATTAACACCATTTCTAAGATACCTCAGAAAGTTGCATCTTTCCTGAACCTACCAGAAGCTCAGTTATATACAGGACATAGTCTGAGACTTTCGTCAGCATCTCTTCTGGCAAACGCAGGAGCTGATATAACAACAGTTAAACGACATGGTGGGTGGAAATCGTCCACTGTGGCAGAAGGTTATATACAAGATTCAGTATCCAACAAGATTGATATAGCCAGAAAGATACAAGGTCCAGACAGTCTAACGTCCTCGACTTCTGGTCTTCAAATTTCTGTTCAGGATACTTCAAATACGTCTTCTAGTATAACTCTAAATTCCAATAACCTGAATGCAGAGTCAGATACAAAGAGGATTTCCTTCAACTTTAATATTAATGTAAATGTTAATTAGTTGCTATTGTTTACCCTTTAGAATTAATATAAATGTGTTAATACTATAGCAGTTAGAATGTCTCTATGCAATCTAAATTTCACCTTGTTTTAACTCACTAGTGAGATAAATTATGTTTTTAACTCACTAGTGGGTTATAAGCTACATAATTGATTTAAAATCGCCATAGTTATAGGTCTATTATTAGGAGGTGTTGGATAAAGTATTTAAATAGATCCATATGGCAGATAATATACCTACATTGACATTTTGCATCTCAATAACTTTCAAAATTTAAAAACTGATTCGCAACGTAATTTTATTAAAATGTTGTCAAACGTCAAAATGAGTCTGACATTTTTTTTCTCCGCCAGTTTACTATCGAGCGTGTATTGAGAAAGTTTACATATAGTTGTCAAATTATTCAAAACAATCTGGCAACTAATAAAATAATTTTTTAAGTTTGATTTTAAAATAACCTCTATTGACCGTGTTGACATAGCACATAACCTACATAAATTAGACACGTAATTATATTGAAGAAAAATCTTGTTTACATTGAATTGTAGTTTTCAAATTAGAAATACAATATTGATTATAAGCATGAAGGGTTTCAACATGCACTTGATGTTAAATCAATCGACTGGATCTGTTAATAAATCAGCTTTGAAGCCATCTGTTGAACTAGATTCTATCGCACGTGCAATGTTTTATAAATTACAATGTGAGAGAAGTAATTCGTGAATGTCTTTTTTGTATGGACAGTGACAATGATATAAATAACACTACTTTTTTGTTTATTTTCGTAGAACTAAAAATACATTGAATTATTTGGATACAATTCATTTTTGGAAAGTTTAAATTAGAATTTCAATATCACGATGAAAGGTTTGAACATGCATTTGATGTTGAGGGAGTGTTAGAGTGGTTAATTAATTGAATCTGTTAATAAATCAGCCTCGGAATCACCATTTGAACTTGGTTCTTCCACATGTATTATGAATTCCTCAAATATCCAGCAGTCCATTGACAATCAACATCTCATCTTCAATTTGTTTTTACATGTTTGATGTAATTTTCCCATTTTCCCATGTTATATGCATTTACAATTAGATATGACATATCTTTTACTTTGAACGTAGTGTTATTCATCTTGATATGGTTTCTTACTTGTGCCTACCTATTGGATTTAGCTCACAACGATAGAATGGTAAACGCAGAACTAATTTAATTTCTGATCAATCAAATATCCATATAAAATTGGTAATATTAAAATTTTTAATTTATGAGCTTTAATGTCTTAAACACATTTTTAATATATATCATACCGAAATATCTGATCACTGCTTTCAATGGATTTCAAGCAAGTCCTCCTTTTTTGAAACAAGTTTCTATATATACAAGTGTCCCGTATCGTTAGGCTCAAATTTTAGGAGTGTAAAGTAGACTTCATTTCAAGTAACAAAATCGCAAAGCTTGTATATCCGTTTTTATTTATTTCAAAGTTACAGATCTGTGAATGTGATTGTCAGATCATCAAAAAAAAAGTAATCCTAAAGTAAAAACGATTTTATTTAAAAAAAGTTATACGATTCAATAACAGGCCTGCGATTGTTAACGTCGCATAATAAAATGTTATCCTAAAATAAATAAACACGTGTCGTAGTGCATACAGTAATTTCTTGGAGATCCACAAAAAAGAGTACTGGAAATTGATAAAGAAGGTTCTTACTTATTTCGTAAGTGATGAACCATGAATATCACACAATAAACAAATGTTTAGATTGTTTAGATTTTTAGATGACTGTTAACGTTGCATTTTTTAATAAAGGATTACATTACGTTTCAGTTCATACAACAGCTTATTAGTGAGTGGACACATTTTCCTTATTCAAAATGCGTTAAAATACCTTCTCAAGAGTATGCGGACATGCATTGTATGGCTACTGTAACGGCAGTGCACGTTAAGCAGTTATTGAATATCGACATCGGCTTCCAGATAGGCGCATTCCTCATTACAGAACGTTTCTGGAAGTACACAGACAATTTCGGGAATGCGGACTGCGTGATTTATCTTTTCGACCGAGGTGTAAATTTGCCAACAGACTTAGAGGAAGAAGAAGTAGCTATTTTTACAAGGGATCCAACTCTCAGTGTACGTCGAATCGCTAGACAACTAGAAGTCCACGAACGACAGTTTGGCGAATTTTAAACCGTCCATATCACTATTGCAGGGGACACGGTTTGCTTGAGGCAGACCACTATGCTCGTCTAGTTTATTCTACCTGGATATTAAGACAGTCACGGCTTCATTTTAATTTCTGCAGAACAGTCCTCTGAACAGATGAATCTACGTTCACGAGAAGTGGTGTTGCAAATCTGAGAAACCTGCACAGGTGGTCATCACAAAATCCCAAAGCTATACGCCCATCTAAATTTCAACATTAATTTTCTATTAACGTTTGAGCGGCCCTAATCGATGACTTGTTGATTGGTCCTATTGTTCTTCCTGGGAGGTTAAATGCGGACAATTACCTTCAATTTCTTATTGACGAACTGCCAGGTCTTTTAGAGGATGTCCCACTGAATGTTCGACGAGACATCTGGTTTTACATGGATGGGGCACCACCGCATTTCGGGATCTCTGTCCGAAATTGGGTTAACGTCAATTATTCAAGATGGATTGGTCGAGGTGGTCCTGTTGCATGGCCACCCAGATCACCCGATCTTAATCCCCTTGACTTTTATTTATGGGGGTACATGAAAAATTTAGTCTAGGCGCAAGTTTCGAACACAAGAGAAGAGTTGTTGGACCGTATTCACCTGGCTGCCGAGCAAATTCGACAAAACAAGTATGAAATTCGGATAAGTACTTCTTCTGTTGGCTTACGGACACAAGCCTACATTGGACATTTCGAAAATATTATTAATTGAACTTTTTTTAAATAAAATCAGTTTTTATTCACTTTAGGAATACATTTTTTTCATAATCTGATAATCACATTCATAGATCTGTAGTTTTGAAACAAATAAAACTGAATATACAAGTTTTGCGTTTTTGTTACTTGAAATGAAGTCTACTTTACACTCTTAAAATTTGAACATAACGATACGGGACACTTGTATATTTGAACAATACAAATTTTTTCTTTGATATTATTTATTTATTGTCATTTTGTGATGATTCCTCTTTTTTTCTGTGGGGCGCGAGTTCTAAGACACCTTGAATATTAATAAAATGTGTTAATTGTAGAATATTATTAATAGAATACATATCTAATATCACAGGAACTGGTAGTTCCAATTTTATAAGGAGCACAACTAATGGAATTAGCTCGAAATTTTTATAGTCATAGCTTTACCCATACTTTGAAGGAATTGATGATTAATATTTCATGACAAATATCGACTACCGGAAAATTGTATATTCCGTCGCATCATAGTGCTGAAAAATTACGAACAAACATAATAAAGCGCATTTTCAGTGTTTAATAATGATAATTATCGGAATTTATTATAATATTTTCATGCGCAACGTATAATTTTGTACTTGACTCGGCATGTATATCAGATCGTGGTGGTTTGTCGAGAATTGGCCTTGTGGAACATGCGGAGTTTTGCGGTAGAACGTCTCGAACACCGGAAAATTTCGCTGGTCTACAGCTTCGAGACGGTCTCAAAAGGGGAAGGAACATGTTTTGTTTTTGCGCCGGGAACGTAAGAAAAAGACAAAAAAAGACGAACGCATTGAATATTTTTTCTTAGAAATGAACGATCTTTCGTAAAGGGAACTTCAATAATGTTGTAGAGAGCAGAATCTTACTATAGGACAGGATATTATATTAAGATTTTAGTAAATTTATTCAAAATAGCTACAATAAATTCTTCGTAATTTTGTGTAGTTTATGCAAAAATATGATAATTTATGCTTTAGAATGTATATAAGTATGTTAGATGATCATATAGTTATAAACGCTTTTATGTGCGTATGGATATAAGTTAGAAAAAGAGCATAAAGAACAGGTTTTTATCAAGTTTAAAATTATAATTGTAAAATATTGTATCTAACCAAGACCAAAATATATCAATGTTTACCTCTAAATTGTGAAAACATAATTGCAAATGGTTTTAGTAGAAAAAACAACAAATTATAGTGCAGAATCTCACAAATTAGAGATGTGTTCTTGTATAACGAACCTTAAAGGACCAACTGAAACGTTTCGTTGTAAATTAGGTCGTCAAAAAAGCGCTCCGCGTCATAGGCGTACGTATTGTAACAAGCGTAACAGAAATAACGTACCTATGTAGCAAAAGTTTTAAGACAAAAATTAAAATACTACTATTTGTTCAAATTTTTAACTTCAATTAAACTATGTGAAAAATAAATGGTTAACATTATTTTTAAACAATAGGAATACAGGGGAAACCTGGGATAAATAGCCATAATTTTTTATTTCTGCGATTGTATGAAAGCCAACAGAATAATAAAATTGAGTTTTGGTACAGTGTTGCAGACAGGATTATACTATACTTATTCAACAAATCTAAGTCAATCCTTTTTGCTGTTTTGAAAATACTGGCCTAAAAAGACACGGTTAGTATGGGGATCTCTTCTAAGGTATCCAGGCCACAGCTGTTGGGGTGAGATATACTATTTTTACGATAAGAACGCAGTTGCGTCATCAATGTGCGTCACACAACGTTGACAAATTTATTGTTTACATCTTGCAAACAATTGCCATTTTGGTTATAGGTTATTTTTACGAGATCAGTTAAAAACTTCAAAAATTTTTTATCTTAAAAATACCTTTTAGATTATATCTTAAACTGTTTATAATGTTAATATTGTATATTTATCACTCTATATTTAGAAAAATGCATGGTTTATGTTAACTAATAAAAGCAATTGTATTACTACTTTTGTAGTTTGGAAAGTGACTGTAATTGGCTGAATTGATGTGTGTCCTGAAAAGACTCAATTTGCATTGAAAGGACGAAACATGAGAGTATAACTGCGAAATAAATTGATCTTTGCCTTGGAGTCGCGTATTTAAGACATTCAAGTGATTTGTGATGTCTACAAGAAACGCTAAGTCACACAGCCAATCAGGGTTGTCGAGTTCGGAGACGTCCTTTTTTTTTTCCGCCAGAAATATTTTGATTTCTTAAGTTAAGAAACCGCTCTAGTAACAACCCACGACTTAGCCACCTTACTTCAGTGTAAAACAGAAGATCACCATATTCGCTTTCAATATGCTTGAGAAATTGAGTGAATTGTCGGTGATTGAGACCTCGTGATTTTCTAAATTTTACAGTAGTACTACAAGCTTCATCACATTTTCAAATCTCAATAATTTTGAACAGAGGGCCTCTTGATATATAATGCAATGAAACTGCATTAATTCCTTGGTATCTATGTTTTTAGTTTGTAAATACTCTCTTAACACAGTTATTATCGCAGATTTACTTCCAACCATTGAAGGTGCTCTGTCAGTCACAATTCCAGATAATTTCGTTAAATCCAAATCCATTATAAAACATTTTTCCAGAAGAGCTTTGAGCATGTTGTTGTTTGACTTGTCAAAGAACTCATACCAATCAGTTCTTCACTCACTTCAAAATTTTGCGTTACACCTCGTAAAAATATTAAGAGTTGAGCAGTGGAACTTATATCTGTAGATTCGTCGAGTGCTATAGAAAAATACTCAAAACTTTTCGATTTCGTAGCTAATTGCTCTTCTATATTAGCTGCTAATGTGGCAAGTCTTCTTTGAACAGTCATCCGATTTAGTTGAATTTTCTCAAACCTCTTTGCATCTTTCGGACACATTTTTTTTGCGGCGATATCTAAACACTGCTTAACAAACTCACCATCTTTAAAAGGCCGACAAGATTTCGTTATTATTCGAGATATTTGAAAGCTAGGATTAAAGGATAACATCTACGAACCTGTTCTGTCACAAGGTGTAGGGCATGGAGTTTACAAGTAATATGTAACAAGTTAGGACAATATTTTCTAAGAGACCGGCCTACAGAACACATTATTGCGGTACCATCGGTCATAAACATTAATACTTGGTCTTTCGGAAGTTTAAATTTTTCCAAAGTATCTAATAGCACCTCTGAAATTTTTTCGGCATTACATTGTTCTAGTCGTCTGGATGCTAATAAAAATTGAAGACGTTGGTTGATGTGGTTCCATATTACGCGCCATCACATTAACTACAGATTGTTTTTTGCTGACAGTTGTTTCGTCCACACATAACCACAGTTTTTGATTTTTCAGTTCGGCTTTGATTTTATTTTCAACCTGTTTACGCACCGATGATAAATTCCTTCGTAACGCTGTCGTGTTCGGTAATATTTGATTCGCGTATTTATTCCAAAATGAAATAAATCATTACTTAACAAGGTAAACAGCAGTTTACACACAATCATTGTTACACATAGTTCATGTATAAACTGTTGTCGATTAATTTTCTGCTTCGTTACTGCTTACGTGTTCTTTACAATGTGTTTTCGACTAACGCATTAGATATGTATTCCACACTAAACATTTAATTTTTGAGCCATCGTATATTAAGTCCGGGAAATCCATAATAAACTTACATTTACATGCAGTCTAAGCAATTACCAAACACACACTGAATGCTTATTATTAGTTCTGATGCAATACAATTATCATCACATCGGCGCACATGGCGCGCACGGAAATTGGTCTGCTCTATTTATAACACCTCCTCATTTTAACATAAGTGTGTATTTGTAAGGGTAGAATGTAGAAATTATCAGAAAAGGATTGTCGTAATTAACATCTTATTAAATATAACTGTACCTTCTTTGAAGTGACCCCCTACTATTGGGAGACATTTCGGCCATGGACTTTTGTGAGACCAAGTACAATGGCTTCATCAGGTGGATGAAATACTGAATATGTACAATACAAGTTTGAATATTTATGTGAAAATTATTGGGGAAATGGTGGTGGCGAATAAAACGCAAATATATATGTGTTGTTCCGTAAACGTAAATCCAAATGACATTTGATAATGTCAATCACAAATATGAGTTAGTTGCATAAAATAATCGTGCGTCGACTCTGGTTTAAATAAATTGCTTCTCAGTTTTAAAATGGCTTTCACTTTACAACATACAATTTTTTTAGTCCAGGCTTATTTTCGAAGTGGTAATAAAATTGATGGTTTATGGGTTTATTCAGTTCAAGATTGCATGGTAGAATTTCAAGCTGAGTTTCCACATTTTGTAATAGATTATATACAATTTAAGAATACTTTGGATAGAACTTTAAAACTTTTTTCTGAAGCTGGTAGTCTCTTAAGAAAATCAGGCAGCGGAGCAGTTAAGAAACGTACACCTCAAGTTGTCAATCGTGTTGAAGAAATAATGGAAAATGAACCACAAACATCTGTTCGACATTTGAGTCAACAAATAAACCTTTCTGTTGGTACAACTCACAAGTTATTAAAAAAAGATATGCAACTTTATCCATACCGTGTCACAGCAGTACAAGAATTGTTAGAAATTGATTACCCACGTAGACTACAGTTTTGTAATAGGTTTGTAAATATGAACAATAATGGAGAACTTTCGCAAAGAGTCATCTTTACTGATGAAGCATGGTTTTATAAAACGGGATACCTAAATTCACAAAATACAAGAATTTGGAGTAGTGAAAATCCACATGTAATTAATGAAGAATCGCTATATCCAGAGAAAATTGGTGTTTGGGCAGCGATAAGCCAAAGGCGAATCATTCGACCAATATTTTTTCAGGGAACGTTAACTGCTCAAAGGTACCGTACGGAAATTTTACAACCATTTGTCAATAGTTGCATGATGGTGAACTTCAAAATGCATATTTGCAACAAGACGGAGCACCTTGTCACTGTACTGCAGAATCTTTGGATTATTTAAGAGAATTTTTTGATGAGCGTATAATTAGTCGAAATACTGAATTTGCCTGGCCTGCACGTTCATGCGATTTAACACCTTGCGACTTCTTTTTGTGGCCTTATCTAAAAAATAACATATTTCGAACACCTATATTGAATTTGAATGATATGCTACAGAGAATCGAACAGAAATGCATGGAAATTAATAACAATCCAGTAATGTTGCAGAATATCATCAGCAATTTTGAACGGAAGATTTTAAAGTGCATTGATCTTGAAGGACAATATTTTCAACATTTGTTATAGTTTTCAATAAATACCTATTATTTGTTATTTATTTGTATGTATGAAACTGTCAAAATATACGACTTCGTAGGTTAAATAGTAAATTTTAATTTACCACATTGTACTTCAAAATGTTCTCAGTAAATCACATGCTACTAGATTGACTTATCAAATGAACACTTGTTATTAACTGCATATGTAGGTATGTGCCACTTATCGTATCAAATTGTTCGAAACTCACGGATGGCTTACACAAACAAACCTATTGCGAATACAAGGCAGACGCCTATAGGCTAAGAATCATCAATCGCTCGAGTCTGTTCTCTGTTAACCACCCACTCATAAGAGCGTTAGGTATATAAGTCTTAACACTTGCATTAAGTTATATTTAAAGATATCTCTTTGATAATGGCATAACAGCCGAAACATAGTTATTTTAATAAAATTAGTGAAACATAGCCAAGTGTTTTATTCTGAATATTTAATCTAAGTCACTCATATTAAAATTTGTCTATTACAAACTTTCAAAGCTAACACTATATATCGATACCCTTTCGTGTTCTCACGCGCCCATTCTATATTTCTTACAAATCTCTTTTTCAGGAATGAAAAGCCATTAAACGTCCTTTTTTTACCCAAGTCTGTACGTCGTGTTGCGGAACGTATTAAGTGTTTGATCTTGTTATATTCTATTATTGCCTTAATGTTCGATTCAATATTACCAACACGTAATCTCATGTTAATTTTCATGTACATATATGATCCGGCCGAAGAAATGAAGTTGTCTGGAAAGATGAGAACCCGAACAGATATGCGAAACATCGCCGTCGCATAAAGAATCTCAGCGATTAAAAGGACGCGAAAAAACGGGGAAAAAGACTCGACGATCGAGAAAAAAAACGAGAAGAAAAGACCGGACAATACTACCAACTTGGTAAACGATCTCTCTGTCGACGTCGCAAATCACGTTTTCGATTCGCGGGGCATGCGCGCAAAAAAACGCCTCGCTAAAAGGAATATATATATATATATATATATATATATATATATATATATATATATATACATATACATATATAGTACACATATGAGCGGCACTATCCTCAACGGTCGCCAAGAATTCATGACAACGAGAAAGTTATTTTCGCGTCAAGCTCTGGTACGCGTCAGCTTGCCTCTATTCTTCGTTATCCAGAAATTCGAGGAAAAAGCTACCGATCGCCCAATCACTCTTCTATTTTCATTCTTGCTCGTTAATAATAAAGGCTGTATCTACGAAGAGTTAATGAACGAAGTTTGCTTTGCCATCATTAAATCTATGTAAGAATACAGAAAGCCGGGGCGGATTTCCCAATAAGCTAAGTAGGTTACGGTGTAGGGCGGAACTTTTGTTAGTGGGCGATGAAATACCAGCACATCAATTATTTTAACTTGATTTGCATATTCATACGAAAAATATTGAACACGTTCTGTGTATCATGTGATGTCGAGATGTATTTGTTGTATTCTTTTAAAGGATACTAAATACTATACCCTCTCCATTATATTCCATTTTTAATAATAATAAGGTTTGTTAGTTCAATAGATCATATAATTCATTAATAGGGCAAAATAAAACAAATGAAAAGTAGGGGTGAGGCCGAATTGTCTCCCAAAAGTAAAATACTACTAAAAAATTTTATGTTGTAAAGCGAAAGCCATTTTAAAACTGAGAAGCAATTTATTTAAACCACAATCGACGCACGATTATTTTATGCAACTAACTGATATTTGTGATTGACATTATCAAATGTCATTTGGATTTACGTTTACGGAACAACAAACACATTAATATATTTGCGTGTTATTCTATCAAAATTTCAAAGTAACCTAGATTGACTTTTCAAATGAACACAATATAACAATATAAAACGGATTTTTTAAAATATTAAACGTTGTAACTAAATAACACTGAAAGAAACGAAACCAGAAACAGTCTCTTATAGAAGAGAATAGAAAATATACTATCTCAAGAATAATAAATATATATATATATATATATATATATATATATATATATATATATATATATATTTGTATATGCATGTATAACAGCATGTAAACACGAGAATACACTTTTGAACTTAGCGGATATAATTTTTTTAGCGATTATTTCAACGCGGTCTAACGAAACAATATATAAATCTATATTCCGTCTTACACGCCACTGTAAAATAAAATTTATGAAGGAATACACACAATGTACTACTCATAAGGATGGAAATAACATCTGGTCGACGAATGCAATCGTGCAAGCAAATAGTGGGGCTGTAATAACATGCATAATATACTTGATACGGTCACAACGTTTTATCGGGGCAATTGGTCATTCAATCGCTTCAGTCCGCTCTCTCGTTATCAGAAAAGGATGAAAGAAATATTATTAAACGAAATTGTATCTGCCCTATATGGCCATAATGAATAACAGAATTTTTGTGTGCAATAAGTTTTAATGAAATATATTGTGAAAGCAACATTACTTCCTTGCGTTATGTATAATTATCAAGATTGTATTGTTTAAAGGATTTCTCGAACAGATATCATTATCACCACCATATGTATAAGATTTATGGGTTGTTTTATTGTAATTACACCACACTAACTTTATTCCAGAGATTTTAAAATTACTAAATCGAGACGATAAAATAACCGCGATTACTGTTGGATAATTCGAATAATAATCGAAGTCGTCAAGTAGACGAGATCTAGTGCATGAAATCAGATCGATAAAGTCATTAAAGACGGAACCGTAAGTTATATTGACAAATGAGGTGTCAGCGTTGCCACTACAAATGTCGAATACAAATGTACCTAAAAGATCATTTGCAATTCGTATGTCTATACCTGGTTAAGGTTGCCACCGAACTGGACTAGTTTTTGTCGCTGACGAACGATGTCGTAATTTTCAGCCGGGCCGTTTGTGAGTCGCGGACAGCCGCGAACTTTACTACCGCTTTTGTCTTATAAGTTTTCGCCTCTTGTCTTTCTACCATTCTCCACCGATACACACACTGCATTTGATGGTTGCTTTTTTTGAAAATAAAAAAAGATTGGAAAAAGTAAAGTTTTATCACGTAGTCTTTGATTTATTTATGATTCCGTCTTTCTTATATTATTTTTTTTTGTTTCAGGTAAGGATCTCTTGTCCCGGAAGATGTCTTCAGTTAATAATTAGTGAGTGGTTACAATAAGTTTCCTGGATCATCTCTGATTAGAGATGGATTTATAGGTGACGCAATGTAAATGGTACGGTTATTTCAAACATATTTAAGTAAAGTTGAGTTATTTATGAAGAAAATTAAATTATAAGGCGGTTGATATTAAACGAGAAACCGGTAAATTAAATAAGAAAATTGTACAACTGTTACTGACACGATAATTGTAAACAAATAATTAAGTAAAGCGGGTATTTCTTTTACTACAATTTGTTTCAGAAATTAACTAGTAGCTAGTAGCTTATTTCTAGTTAGGTTACTACTTAGATCTTTTAAAAGATTTTTGTCCATTTATTCCAATATTATCTGTATATGCAAAGCTGATTTCACGAGAGAATTACATTAAATTAAATACTCATTTCAGGGTAAAATAGTACATACACACATCAACATAATCTAATGATATAATAATAATAATAATAATAATAATTAAACACGGCAGACTATGTGCCCGAACAATAGCGTGATGTGGAGGGATCGAGTAGAGGCGTAAGACGATCAATTCAGTTGCCGTTGAGACGTTGTAAGCGATACATTGTTAACACAATCGTGTTGAAAATGTCGGGAGTGCGTAGAAACAATGCATCGACTCGGTTGCATGCTAACGTAGTAAAGAAATTTTTACATCGGTATTTAGTATTTTTTCCAAGACTTTGTTTAGAACAGGGAATAAACTAATAGGTCGAAGATCACCGATGTTAGCAGCGTTCACATTTTTAGGTATAGGGATTACATGCGATTTTTTCCACTTTACCGGAAAAACGCTTTCTGTTATGCAACAATTTATTAAATTCTTTCACTGTTTCTAATAATAATAATATATTGCCCAACAGATTATACAATCCAATTATAGGACATTGCAAATTACATGTTTCTAATATAAATTATATTTAAAACTAATAAGAAATAACTAGTAAATCCTAAAGAAGTGATTAAATGATGAAATGATATGCAATCGTCGACGGTGTTGATTGTATCATATAATTTTAAATCGTCTGCAAAGACCAACCTTGGACAATTCAGCCCAAGAGCCAAGTCTTTAATGAATAAGGGAAACAATTAAAAAGTACCAAAATTAGTTTCTTGGGGAACACCTAAAGATGGCGAAAAACTGTTGGAAACATGAGCCTTATAAGCTACATAATGATTACGATTGATAACTTATGATTTGAAGAATGTAATTCGTGCGTGAAATGTATTGAAGGATATTGCTTATTTAAAATATTTAAGAAAGCTTCCGTATTGAAAGATTCAGTTATCACTGCAAACACATCATCTACATATCTTAGGAAATAAGTTTATCATTTGACTCTACATTTACATCATTTAATTTGGTAATGAGGTCCGACGTATTTAAAATAGAAAGGCCATGTCTAAGCTTGAATTTACTGAATTCTTTAACCAACCATTTGGCAATTTCTTAAGTGGGAGAGTTTATGTTATCACCCAATTGTCTCGAACAAAAATGATCTTCTCAATAATGATATTTCACCCGTCAATAATAAACTGTTCGCATGTATACCGACATCATTAAATACTTAAGACATCTTGTAGACAGGTACTTAATTCTTCATTCACATTAATATTTTATATTGCAATCCCTAATGCTTTTGCTGTTAGCCCAACCCGATGCCCCCTTTGCTTCATAGATATTTGGTATTTCCCCATGAACTTATTCTCAGAAATTGTATTAGTTTTAAGATTCATTGTAATTTTTCATTAATTTGTTTTCACCCTATATATTGTCCCACGATATATTGTCTCATAGATATTATGTTTAAACAGTAGTACTGATGATGTGTGCAGAGCACACGAAATGTACATTTAGTTTATTAAAACTATTTTTGTGAAAAAGTGTTTTGTTTTATTTTATTTCAATATTTCACAACTGCTAAACATATAATACTAGTTCGTTCAGTCTATTTTTTATTTAAATTCGTAATTACCTTAAAACGCTTCTATTATTTCAATAATATCTGATGAAGGATAAATATTATAATTATTCGAAACGTCCCTAAACACAAAATTGGGTTTCATTGAATATACAGGCTGATTCATTTTCGGTCCTCACCATGGGGATCTCTCTTATTATTGGAGATAGAGTATAGGTTTAAATTTGGCAAAGTTGTTAAATTTTGTGTTTGTTATAAATCCGTAAAGAAAATAGACCTGTGACAAATGACCTTCGTTATTAAAAAAAAAACGCGAAAACCCCATTTTCTTCATTTACCTGTAGCACCGACATTTGGCCTTGTAGAGAAAAAATAGAAAACACATCCTTGTGGCCATTTCTAAACCTCTATCCAGTGGTTTACTCTAAATTTTTATACGACGTTTCGTTTCTTTCTGGCCATCATCAACTATCTAATTTCCTATAGACGCCATATTGGATTTAGACATCTTCAGAAAGAGTTTTTTTTCTGATTTCAACCATGTACCACATGCTGACTAAAGTTTTTGACATTAGGTTTTATTTGAAAGAATTATAAGATTAAATAAGGTAGCCATGGAATTTCAATCTGTCAAACATTTCATTTATTGTTCATTAATAATACAAAAATGTCACACACTAACGAAGAGAAACGAGATATGATAAGTATTTTTTATTCTTCGAAACGAAATTCAACAGTAGCGAGTACAAGATAACAAAAACATTAATAAAAATACATAGAAAAGTAAACAATAAACAATTACAGTAAATGTTCAATTATCTGGCCATCTTCGGTAATGCACAATTGGGCACGCCTTCTGGCATTTTGTACTGCCCTTTGTATAGTTCTTCTAGGAACTGCATCGAGGGCATTCTGAAGTCTGTCTCGTAATTCTTCAATGTTTTGTGGCGCACCTACTTTATAAATATTATTTTTAACATATCCCCATAAAAAAAAATCTAGCGGACTTAAATCAGGTGATATCGCAGGCCATTCAACAACTCCCCTATTTCCAATCCAACGGTTTGCAATCTCTTGATTTAAGAAATTTCTAACAACAGCTGCATTGTGTGCTGGTGCGCCATCTTGTTTCCACCATAAATATTGTAATTGATTTAATGGGATATTGTCGTCAAGATAGTCAGATACGTACGTACGTAAAATGTTTAAATATCTTTCTCCATTTAAATGTTCTTCATACATAACTGGTCCTAAGAGACGATTTGCCAAAATACTTATCCAAACGATGTTGTGGTCTTCTAGCCCTGTTTTGTCGGGGATTTTGTACTGCCCAATAGTGCTCCGTATTTCTGTTGAACATTCCAGAATTTGTAAATTTTGTTTCATCTGACCAGATGATTTTGCTTATAAAATTTTCGTCATTTTCTATCCTTCCCATTAACCAATTACAATATTCTAGCCTTCTCAAATTATCTCCAGGCAGTAAAGAGTGACTAACATGAATTCTGTATGGTTTAAACCTACTTTTATGTAAAGTTCTCCAAGCTCTGGACTGGCACAAATTTAATTCTGACGCTACTTCGCGTGTAGAAATTGATGGATTATTATTTATCTATAAAAATACACGATTAACATGAAATTTGAAAACACGCTTTTAATTTACCATTTGTAAAATATCTTGTCGATTTTCATTTAAATTCCTGTTGTCTTGACCATTACGCGGCTTAGTAACCGATCCATTCTCGACCAAATTTCTGTCGAGATCTAGAAAAATGGTACGATGAGGCTGTTGTCGTTCTGGATATAATTGTAGATATCTTGTACTCGCAACTGTTGAATTTCGGTTCGAAGAATAAAAAATACTTATCATATCTCGTTTCTCTTCGTTAGTGTATGATATTTTTGTATTATTAATGAACAATAAATGAAATGTTTGACAGATTGAAATTCCAAAGGCTACCTTATTTAATCTTATAATTTATTCTTTCAAATAAAACCTAATGTCAAAAACTATAGTCAGCATGTGGTACAAGGTTGAAATCAGAAAAAAATCTTTCTGAAGATGTCTAAATCCAATATGGCGCCTATAAGAAATTAGATAGTTGATGATGGCCAGAAAGAAACGAAACGTCGTATGAAAATTTAGAGTACACCACTGGATAGAGGTTTAGAAATGGCAACACGGATGTGATTTTATTTTTTCTCTACAAGGCCACATGTCGGTGCTACAGGTAAAAGAAGAAAATGGGGTTTTCGCGTTTTTTTTTTAAATAACGAAGGTCATTTGTCACAGATCTATTTTCTTTACGGATTTATAACAAACACAAAATTTAACAACTTTGCCAAATTTAAACCTATACTCTATCTCTAATAATAAGAGAGATCCCCATGGTGAGGGCCGAAAATGAATCAGCCTGTATATTATCTATATGTAAGCAAGATCTAAATTATGATCTTAATTATTAATTAGACTGACCAATCGAGAATATGCATTGATATTAAGGTTAAACGACCAAGGGGATAGCAACTCTATGCGCGTTTACCTAGTAATTATCTAATTATTCTGTGAAACTTGTTAAAAATTAAATATTTAGAAATATATTTTAGATTTGTGTTTCAACATATTACTTTAAAAGGAAATGGCTAGGTTATCAATATATTTTCGGAAAAATATGGAAATAAACGATTAAGCATTTAAAATTGATTCTGTTTAAACGTTAGGGTAATTATATGAAAATTTCGAACGGTATGCCGTTACGAAAAATGCATATTTTATTCATGACATTTATTGAATTGAAATTTTAAATAAATTAGTTTTAATTATTTTTTTTTAAATTTAATTAAAACTTTGTGTTCTCGTTGTCTTATTTTAGAATTAATTAACTTATATACATATGATAAATTACATATATTTCATAATTCGCGAGGCGTTGTAGCGTTATTAGTTCAAAACATTGGACACATGTCCAATTTTAATTGTTGAACATCTTGAGGTTCTACAATTCCTCAAAGAAGGAGGCCTTCAAAATAAAAAATTTACGTGTACACATGAAAAGTCAAACACAATTAATAAGTGTATTCAAGTTTAATTTCAAGCATAGATTAATTGAATACTATCACGCACAGCCCGTCCGTACTGTGAGTCTAGTTAGAATAATGCTTTAAAAAACGCTTATCGAGATGTACACAGATTGTTAACGTACCAATCTTCTATGCAAACAAACTACGAAGGCAAATTAATATACCATGTCTTCAACTAAATTTTCATTAGAGTAGTTTATGATTTCAGTATAAATTTGGGAACATTTTGGAGCAGTGTTCCCAGTCAAATTTCCTAGTTATGTCGATGATTCCAACAATAACAAAATTGAAATGTCGAGAAAATTATTTCATAGTAATTAGTCTACAATTGCTATGCCGTTATCGTTTACTTCTACATTCACTGCACCAACAGATGGTGCAGTTTCAACTAATTTATCGTCCAAACTTTGTATTAACGGAAATAGTAATTGTACTATGATTTTTAACATGTATTATTATCTAATGTAAGTGATGGTTCGAGGGTTGTCTTTTATATTTTGCATTAAAACAGTAAATAGCTTTTAAACACTTTATTGTTTTTCGAAGTATTCTCCACGAAGATTAATGCACTCTTGCATGCGCTCAAACCAACTCTGGAAGCAGTTATTCCATTCGTTTATTCGTGCAGTCAAAATTGCGGTTTTGAAGGCATCGACTGCTCCTTCTGACGATTGGAACCTTTGAAATCGTAAACAAAATCGTCGGGACCTAGGTAGGGACTGTACGGAGGATGGTCTATTAATTCCATATTCTCTTGCGTTAAAAATTTAATTGTCTTACGACCTGCGTACGAACTTGCATTGTCTTGGTGGAGGATGATTCGTCGTTTTGGTTTGGTTTCTCGGAACTCAGCGATGACTTGCGGTCTATAAATGGTTGTATACCAAACGGCAGTAACAGTTCTTTGATCTTGCAGAGAAATTGTTGCTACATGACCTGCTTTCGAGACAAATGTCGCGATCATCTTTTTGAAGACACTTCGAGAATGGATGATTTTTGTGGACAGACGCTGGCGTTTATTTTCTGGCTCGTATGACTAAATCCAAGATTCATTACCACTCACGATATTGTATACGTGTTTCGAGATTCTTGCGTTGAAGTGGTATAGAGTTTTTTGATACCGATTCATCCCAGCTGTTTTCCGTTCTTCAGTCAACAGATGCGGTATCGTATCAGAATAATTGAAACATACATGAGTAGGTAAACCCCACCAGTTTTGTATAATACAAAGGTATTTTTAATAATATAAAATATTACTAAAAATCTGGTGTGAAGAACACAAATGCAGGTTAACTATTAATATTTTCTGTGAACGTGTCCGAATATATCCTATCCCCAGAGACGTAGATACGTATTTCGCTTTTCTACAAGCTCATCGGTACGCCCCTGCTGGAGAAAGGATATTTCCAGACACATTCACAGAAAAGAACTACCTCGCCCTATCACCGTAATTATCCAGACCGAGCGCAGAAGTAAATTCGGCGCTACCTGTTGTCAGACAGCCGAAGTACCTCGCATACCGTCCACATAATTAATGTGAAGTAACGACGCCCTTCCAAAGGTTAGCACAGCCAATCTCTCTAGAAAACTGCATTTTGTTTGTGCCTTCACTCATACTACGGCTTTACAGAAAATATTAATAGTGAACCTGCATTTGTGTTCTTCACACCAGATTTTTAGTAATATTTTATATTATTAAAAATACCTTTGTATTATACAAAACTGGTGGGGTTTACCTACTCATGTATGTTTCAATTATTCTGATACATTACACATGCGGTTAAGCCGTAGTATGAGTGAAGACACAAACAAAATGCAGTTTTCTAGAGAGATTGGCTGTGCCACCTTTGGAAGAGCGTCGTTACTTCACATTAATTATGTGGACGGTATGCGAGGTACTTCGGCTGTCTGACAACAGGTAGCGCCGAATTTACTTCTGCGTCGTTACTTCACATAATTATGTGGACGGTATGCGAGGTACTTCGGCTGTCTGACAACAGGTAGCGCCGAATTTACTTCTGCGCTCGGTCCGGATAATTACGGTGATAGGGCGAGGTGGTTCTTTTCTGTGAATGTGTCTGGAAATAGCCTTTCTCCAGCAGGGGCGTACCGATGAGCTTGTAGAAAAGCGAAATACGTATCTACGTCTCTGGGGATAGGATATATTCGGACACGTTCACAGAAAATATTAATAGTGAACCTGCATTTGTGTTCTTCACACCAGATTTTTAGTAATATTTTATATTATTAAAGATACGGTATCTATAGGGAAACTATTTTTTTTACACACAATTCTTCATGCAAAATTTTTTGGATTGAGATCTATGAAATCCCAATGATGTCTCAATTTCACGTTATGTCACATGTTGATCTTCTTTGATGAGCTTGCGCACAGCATCAGCGTTTTCCTGAGTGACTGGCCATTTTTGATGCACATGCTCTTGGATTGTCGCTATGACTAATCCGTCCACGTTCGAATTCTCCATACTAACCAGAAATTGTTGACTGATGTGGGTACATCACTGAAATTGGCTTTAGGCTAATTAAAGATGGAGGTTAATTTTTAGTGCCGACATTCGATTAGTGGCGCGCTCTAGATCCCAGTATGCAAACCATAAAAAAGACATATCTCGTATTAACTTGTAATATTGACTGGTAACTAATTAGCCATCGAAAAAATTCATAATTGGAGTAGACTGTGAAATTGGGTTGGTACATTTACCACTTCCACATAATGACACATTACTTGATGCTTGACAGTTTCATTTGGTTTCATTGTAAAAAAAGGTTATGGCAATAAAATTATACTACAACCAAAAAGAAAACAAATAATTTATATAATATCGAAATCATAATCAAAATTTACATAGAGCTACAGAAGTTGTTGAAAATGTTGTCCATTTACATCTAAACACAAACAATTTTCTTAATAAGAGTTTTGAAAAATTTGACACAAACTTATAGTTTCAATGTCAAATAATAAATGTCATTATGTGGAAGTGGTTAAAGTATCAACCTAATTTCACAGTCTACTCCAATTATGAATTTTTTCTATGGCTCGTTAGTAAAAATAAACTTTCATAATTAATACGGTGTTTTGATACGACAGGTGTTTTTTATGTTATCTACCTAGCTATGAAAGAAACTAGTTAGAAAACATAAAAGATGTATTTTTCAACGTAAGAATCACAATTTTTCTCAATGTTTCTTTAATGTTATGCCTTCGAAAAAGAATTCGTTTGGTAATTCCGGAAAATACGACACTTCGTCGTCATTCGATAAAAATCGACGCCCTCCCAAATGTTTTTTGAGTTTTGGAAAGAGATGAAAGTCACAGGGGTTGAGGTCGGGATTGTAGGGTGGATGTTGTAATTCCTCAAAGCCGCATTAATTGATGACTACTTGAACGACTCGTGTCTTATACACCCTGCAATTGTGCTGAATCAGAGTTTTCTGAGCAAAATTTGGGGTCTCTTTCGCGTATAGCCATGTTCAAGTTCTTAATTGTATCTTTGTAGACGTTTTTCATTATTTTAATCTCTTTTGGCATATACACACACACAACTGAGGCCATCACTTTTCCTCCAGAAAGTTTGCGTTTCTGACTTCTTGGGCGGTGGAGAGCCCTTATGAACCCATTGCATGAATTCTTGTGTTTGGTGGCAGGGTCCCAGTGGTGTACCCAAGTTTCATTCCCAGTTAGAATTCTATTGTAGAAGTCTTTATCTTGGGATAAAATAGTCAAATTTTCTTCACAAATTTGTCGTCTACACAATTTTTATTAGGGGCTGAGCAGCCAGAGAATCCATCGTACCGACACATTGCTCAATCCCAAATCTTCGTGTAGAATTTTAAAGACACTCGTTTCTGATATTTACTATTTCTCTAGCAATAACATAAACTTTTACTCGGCGGTCAGTCAATACCAAATCTTCAACTTTGTTGATTATTTCTTTTTGAACGGGATATTAACCGCCATGAAAGCTTCACACAGATTATCGTTAAAAGTGTCAAGTGAAGATGGACATATGTTTTCTAGATAAGTTTTCGAAGAAATATGTCTCTGCACATTACACTTTTGCGGACGCCTTAAACTAAATGAATAGGCACTGCAATATATATTAGTATCATTACGAATATGCAACCAATCTGCATGGCTTTCAATCCATCCTACCATGGTTACCCTACGAGAATTCTCCATAGTTAATGAAAATAAAGAGATATACTAAGAACAGAAAGAAATGGACTAAAAAGAAGAAACGAAAACTACTTCAAAAATAAGGTAGTAAATTAAACTTAATATTTATAAAAAATTATATGATAAATATACAATAAACGGATTTTTTAAATGAATAGACACAATAACGACGGAAATAACATCATCTGCTCAACGAATGCAATCGAGCAAGCAAATAGTGGGGCTGTTTATAACATGCATATTATACACAATACCACCACAACGTTTTATCGGGGCAATTTGTCATTCAATCGCTTCAGTCCGCTCTCTGGGATTCTTTGCACCATTTGAAATGCTTACTCCAACATTCGACTTGAAAATTGGACGGTCTCTTTTTTTCTATGTGCGTCACAAACAAATTTGTGACCGTCCTTACATTTTATGTTAACCTTCTTGTCTTGTTCTCTTGGACATTTATAGCATCTACCCCTTTTTGTCGAAGTGGTTCTTTCTGCATCTCTCTGTGAATCTAAATTTGTTTCTGCTAAGGCAATACCACAATCCTGGAGTGCTGTTTTTACAAATATTGGAAGTTTTCTATTTTGAGCCCGTTTTTACATGTTTCCACGAGTTAATTTGTCTCCCAGTTGTAACAAGAACAACTTACGTCTGGCTTTATTTTGTTTTTTTCATTCGGGGTGTTTTTCATTGAATATTACAAATGTATTCATGGCACACATATATAGAATATTCCTGTATAGTCTATAAGGCCATCGTAGTGTTCTACGAGCGCATGAAAATTCTCGAATCAATTTATCTGCGTTGTCAACTGCACCTTTAGTTTTGTTGTAGCCTAGTATCATAATAGGCTTATTTTCGCTTTCAGGAGATACGTTATCGTCTTGATGTTGTGTAGACAACAAATGAACCATTCTGCCCTTTTTTGGAATGTACGATACCATGCTTACATCCATTGTGAAAGCGAACATGGATGAATGAACTGGTCTTGAGATCACATTGAGTTGAGGTGGCGTATCAGTTTTATTTTTTTGAACCGTTCCAAGTCCGTTGTAAGTCCTTTGCTCAACAAATAATTCGCTAAAGGTACACTTGTAAAGAAATTATCTGTAGTTATGCCTCTCCAGCTACCGAAATATGGTTCAACCATATCTTTTACTACACGCATTCCTTGTTCTTTTTCCCTCACTCCACTTGGAAGACGACCACAGTAAACCTGAAGATTACATAAATAGGAAGTCTTTACGTCAGCAAGTGCCCAGACTTTTATGCCGCACAATATGCCGTAACGACCAGGCTTTGATTTTATGTATTGTCTAAAGGGACATCTGCCCCTAAAACATACTAGTTGTTCATCCACTGTAAGAGATTCGTAAGGTTCAAACATTATTTTGCAATTTCTTACAAATAAGTTCCAAATCTCTCTAATAGCCGCCAGTTTATCTTCCTTCTTTCTGTCAATTTTTGTAGTCTTATCGTCAAATCTTAAGAATCTTGATATTTCTTCAAATCTGTTGACAGACATAGCTGCACAAAAAAATGGGCGGCGTATAGAGGAATCTCTTGTCCACATTTCACGCGTGGATTCTTTCCTGCATCTCAATCCACCTGTTTTTATAAGTACACCGAAGAAGCAATCTAGTTCACCCTTTTCTAAATCTATCCAATTCATTGGTGAATTAGGTTTTTTTATTCCATTCTGCATAATTCTTCTTTGCTTTTTCATTTGTATAACGACATATAATATCTTTCATTTCATTTGTAATGAATAAATTGAAAATATCTACAGAATCATTCGCTTCCTCGGTAAACGGCGTCGGCCCAGGACGTGCATTTACTAAATTTTGCAGTGGCGTTTTACTACTGCGAAAAGGTAAACTATTCAACTTCAAACCTGACTTGGCAACGTACTGAGTACAATGAAATTCTTCAGTATTACTTTCATCTGATAATTCACTCTGACTTTCGAGGTTATCTTCGGACTCAGAAAGAATTTCTTGAAAATCGACAACATATTTATCTTCTATATCAGACAAATCTTCGATATTTTCAGCAAGATGGGTCAACTCTGTGCTAGTCAATGGACGGCGACGATATAAACGACTCATTCTTTTCAAAAACTAGAAAAAACAGGTGTATATTAAAATGTTATATTTAGTACGCAAAAGCACAGATGGGGTCCTTTACAGACCCCACTTACCTAATTTAACTTTAATTAGAACAGGGAAAAACTTATAGTCAAACTACCACTGCACAACATAACCTCAAACTGCAAATGACAAATGACGGACAAACGCCTACTAATTCAGGGTAGGCAACTGTGAAGCAATTCGAACCAAACTTGGAGATGACACTAGAAAATTGTCACGATAGCATATTGTTTTCGTAGCTAGGTAGATAGAATAAAAAACTACCCTTGTTGCCTTTTTCGGCATAGTCTCTTTCGTCCGTCAGATGACACTTATTATATAGGTGTTACCTGATAGGACGAAATTTGCTATGTCTTGTGGGCGATTTAAGCTTAAATGTATATACAGATACAAATCTGTTTTTTAAATAGATTTGTATTATTTTGTTTTCATTGCTTCACTAGCTTGACTGATGACGCCTATAGATGGCAGAAACACGTGTCTTAAGCAGAAGTAAGTGCTGTAAAATACGAGGTGTATTGTCCATGTGTACAGTTATAGATATGTATATTGCATGTCTGTTTTATTTGTACTCTTGTAAATTGATGTTTAGAAATGAGTAACAAATAAAATAATTATTTTGACGTTCCCACTTTGCTTAGTGGCTTAAGAATTGAAAGTATTCTTACAGGCACAAATAATATTTCAATTTTAGATTTTATTTTAAGGTGAAGCACATAAAAATAACCAAAATATTTCTTCTAGTCTTTCCAACAATCAGTGGTTTTTGTTCAAGACTTTCTTGATGTTAAAATTTATTATAAAAATCCCGTTAATGCTTTAGTGGCGTGAGCTTGTCAGCAATGTACAAGAGCCGACTAGAATTTCAGTTTTTAATTTTCCCGTCGTTTTCTTAGAACGTCGCACAATGTTGTAACTTTGTACGTGATCAGTTGGAGAGGCTACCTTCCTTTTTTCCAGTCTGCGCGCATTTCTTCGTCTTCGCTTCTCTTACATCTTCTCTCTTTGAACCGTCGCAGAAATTTTGATGGGGCATTGTTTTATGTATACGTTCGGTTCCCGTCTTGAATTTTTGCGTTCCGAATATTTCAAAACGAAATCCTTCTTTCAATATAACTCTTCTTCTGTATATGTTCTTGTACGCCCTTACTCTTGTTGTTGTTTCTGTTGTGTGTCGGACGTTCTGTTCTTTAGTTCGGGTACCTCTGTGTGCCGCCGTTTGCCCAAAAGCAATTTCAAAACATCGAAATGTAAACGCAAACCCTAGTGGTGCGTGCATAAGACAATTCAAGGCAATTTCACCGTAAAACACGGTGACTTTAAAGTGCATTTTTGCCTGTGAACAAATCGATGTGAGGTATACATGTCCAATGGGCGTTACGGAATTATTCTTTTCTCTTCCAACTCGTGAGGTTATGCAAGCAATATGGGCGGTACTGTACAGTCAGATCGGAAAGTAACCGTCGTCCGCGGACGACCGTGGTCAGTACATTCAGTAACAGACACGTTTAGGCAGACGGGGCGATGTGTACAAAGTTGAAGAATGCGTCTTGTCGGTGCTTTACCATTTATCTGTGTTGCATTCTGTTTTTTTATACTCTTTTTGAGTAGTTCGATAGGTAATCTAATCGCTTAAATAATCTTTAATTTTTGTTGTTTTAGCATTGCTCAATATGAATTATTTTCAATAACAAATAATAAAAAGTTGTTTAGGTAAATATTCTAAGGATGACAATACCATTTTATCAACGACAAATGTGAATGTTCTGAAAAGTTAATTAACTATGCTATTAACTCTGACACTTATAAAAGTTTAGACGCTTATTTAAATTGTAATTTGCAATATTACTACGATAGCTATTAATACTATTAACTATAAAATACGAGGGTTGTACGAAAAATACTCATGTTAGGGAAGAAATTTTTTTTTTTAAATTTAGTTTGATTCATTCTTTTGTCATGGTTTCTTTTTAACTCCATGCATTTCATCCAGCGATTTTACAATTTTTATAATAATCACTTTTATTGTCCAACTTATTACATCCACTAACAGGACAATGGTTTTTTATGCAGCGAGAGTTTATGCAGTAACAACATAAATTAGGTACTTATTGCAAAGTCTGTAAAATATCGATAAAACGCACTACGCACGTTTGTTATTTTAAGTTACGACTAAAGAATACAATCCCGAACATGTTTTTCAATCCCGGGATTACGGGATTTTTGAAGCGTAATCCCGGGGACTATGTGGTTTCTAATTGGGCTCAAATGAAAAAAAACTTGCGTAATTTCTTAAAAATTATTTATTAATATTGTTGCACAACACAATACACAATATACTAAAACAAGGAACAAAAAAGACAATCAAAAAACTATTTAGAATTTCGAAAATACAATCGCAGAAATATCAAAACATCCAATGTTTGACTTCCAAGCCTGCTTCGTATAGTTTATTGCCAACATAAGCAGCAGCTGAAAACGCTCGCTCAGGTTCTACACTGATTGGAGGAATAGACAATAGATATTTATATACTAATTCTAAGTGATATATACGAACTCCTCCATTTTCGAACAGGCTCATTTCGCGTCTAATACTATTTACCAACCCCGATTCATTTTGTACTTCAGGATCTGGGGATTCCATGCTCTTATTAATTTCCAGCTGTAACTTCTCATTTAGTCTCAATTGGGGTTGGGAGGTTTGTTGCCTTGGCTCATCATCTGTTTGTGATCCTGACCTGTCTTCCTCTTCCATGTCACCTCGACTATTTAGTCTTTTAACAATACTCTTTATTTGCGCCCTCACTAAAGCCTGTGTAGGAACTGGAAATAAGTCAAGCCGTTCCAAATCCGATAATAACTGATTTTCATCATCTTTTCGTGGATTTTGTAATAATTCAACACCCAAGTTAAATCATCACTTCGTCGTTGCTTTATACGTTCCACTAAGGATGATTTCATTTTATTTTCGAGTGGTGAGTTTTTGCTAGACAATTGTTTTATAAATTTCAAAGCGGTATAAGCGTGCATAAATTAACATCTCGTCGGCAGATTGCTTCTACTGTTAATTCAATTGGGGTCAGCACATCAACAATTTTATTTACCAAGTCAAAATAAGCATCTTGCATCTAAACTGATTGGGTGATTGCGATCTAGAAGAGCTTTATGAATGCAGGTTTTTTAAAGAGAAAATCGTTCCAGCATGGTTAAAAGACTATTCCACCTGGTTTTACAATCCAAAAGAAGTGACAGCACTTTTTCATGTTCAATCTTCACATATTTTTGAAGTACCTACTGTTTCATTTTTCAATGGTGATCTTTAGAAATACACTACAACTTTGCAGATTTTCTTTATCAGCTCATTAATGTTTTCATCTTTCGTTAACTCTGGTATGTGTTCTCCCGCAAATTCATTTTGTGACATTAAGATTAAACCTGATTCTGGACAGTTTAAGTCTTTTAAATGTCTTCTAAATTGTCAGCACAATCGCTATCGTTCATGTAATCAACAGTCACAGCTGGTTCATTTATAGTATCATCTGAGTCTGAGGTAGGGCTGTCTTGCCAGTCTTGAAAATAATTCTTTATTTTATAAAACACATCACAGAGGGCCAAATTGATACCATGTGCGAGATATATTAATTCAATGGGATTGAAAATGCAATGGTATGGTGGTAAACGCAAAATTGTATGTCCTGCTTCTTTGACTATGTTAGCCACATAATAATACTTTAAATATTCTTTTGTCTGAAACAGAAATAAGAAAAACACCCTAACCACAACATATATCAATAAATACTATATACGTATTTCGACAACTAAGTTGCCATCTTCCGTATAATAACCCTAAAGCTACGTTCCACATTTTTCAGTTTTTAAGGTTATTCTACTGAAGATGGCAACTTAGTTGCCGAAATGCGTGTATAGTATTTATTGATATATATTGTGGTCTCCACCAATTTCGGTTCTTTTGTCTTTATCACCTCTATTAATTGGTTTTTTTGTATAATGATCCTCAAAATATAAATCATTTGCTTCTAAAAATGATTTAATATCTTTCTTATTATTACATTTTGTAGGAACTTTGGTTTGCTGTCGAGAATGATACGGAGCGTTGTCCATCACTATCAAACTATCTTTAGGTAAATTTGGCAGCAAGGTGTTACAAAACCATTCTTCAAATAAAGATGAGGTTATATCTTCATGGTAATCTAAACTTGAGGATTTAACATTTTTAGCAGATAATAGCGTCTGTCCGATCCATTCTTTTTCTGACCCAGCATGAAGAATGATTATTCTCTTCCCTCTGGAAACCGGCGCGTCCAACTGAAACATACTTGAACTATCCACCCAACCTTTGCAACTAGTGTCATGGGTGTCATACTACGTCTCGTCTAAATAACATATAAATCGTCCTTCCTGTCTATACCTTCTAATTGCCGTTAAGTATTCATATCGAAGTTTCTGTAACTTCGGGTTTTCCATAATTGTGCGACGTTTGTCTATAGTGCCAAACTTAAAACCAGCTTTCTTTAGCGTCCGCCACAAGGTTGCTTTAGAACACTGAATATTTATAGGCTCATCACTGATTCTTTTATGTAAGCAGCTAATAGTATCAATTTCATACTCTTGAATTTTTCTCGGTGCTCCTTTCACTTCTCTGCTTTCGAGGCCCTGCGTTATTCTTAATTATTTTATATATTGTTCCAAAAGGCACCTTGGTTAATTGCGACGTTCGTTGAATGTTCTGGGTTTGTAGTTCGTTATTTTCTTCCATCAGGGTATGATAGACATTGAAACTTATCTGTTTTGCATCTTCTGATATATGCTTTCTCTGTCGTACTCCAAGAGTATTATCACTATCCACATTATAATCACTAACACTTTCAGCAAAAGGTCGCCACATGTTCGCTAAGTAAAGAAAGAAAAATCAAATATGTATACAGCAGTAAAGATTAACAACAAATGATAAATAGACTCAATATTAGATGTAATATATACCAACTCTCCTAACTATATTTACTTAAATTTTGTTTAATAATTATAAGCACTTATTTCATCTAAATTGTAATTTAATGACTATTTAACTATATATAATAACTATATATTCAAATTAACAACTGTTGGTACTTATATTATTATTAAATTTTATTTCATCTAAATTGCAGTAGTTACAATTTACTTAAATTTTGTCATTACGGACCTCAGCAGTTTGCTTGCGTAAAAGATAATTTGAGCCGCCAGGTAGTTATTGCCGCAGGTGGTAAAATAAAAGCATTAGAGCCGTTCAAAGTTATATTCTTATAATTTGAAATAAACTATACATTTATTTTGATGTGTGCGACTTTTCGATCGCACTGTACTTTTGGTCGAACTTGTATACCTGCCATTTAATATTCAAACCAGCAAACATCATCATTTATATTTGAATAAAACGAAAATCAATTCGAGCTGTAAAAATATGTGCCTCCTCCACCACTATTCTACTTTCAGCAATATATCTTTACACATGTTTATGAATATATGTATATAAACCTGTGTATATAAATACATATACTACGATATGGTAGTCATGCTGGGGTTCCGATTTTATGTGGGTAATTATGAATAACTGAAATGAAGTGGAAATAGGAACAAATAAAAAAAAAGAGTGAAACAATGCATTCGATAAAAAATAAAAGAACGATTGTCAGGAGTTGGCTCCAAGCCACGATGAAATGTTAATGACAAATAGATTGCGCTGTTCCTTGATAAGATCAATGATGTTTTCGCATGGTTATCGCTGGAGAATCGATTCTGTATAGGTATATGAATTTTTTTGTCGTTTATGTGGCGAATAATATATTTTTTGTGTTATTAATTATTCCGCAATTTGTATTTTATTAACTAGACGTGTGACGATCTAAAAAGAATTCAGGAAATTATGAGGAAAATTGATTTTTGTGTTAGTTATGGTTTTTGTCGTATACTCTATTTAAAATGCACAGGAAATTAGAATTCTTCTTTATGTACTGGTCATGTAGGACCTGTATTTACAAAAACTAAATAGAATGTTTAATGAACAAAATTAAGAAAGGTATATATCCCCTTACAGCAATTATTAATCGTATCCTAAATGTGCGACATTTTAATTAGTGGTTTTACCTACTGATGATGACAACTTGGTTGTCGAAGTACGTATTTAGGATACAATTAATAATTGTGGTAAGGGGTTATATACCTTTCTTACAACAAAATTGGAGTCACTTAGCACATCTCTATATATAAAAGGTGATTTTCGTACACTACTGGACCGATTAACACTCGTTTTTTTTTGCAAAATAATCCGCGTTGTCGGGAGAAGGTTTAAAGCTATTGAAATTCTCGATCTACCCAGTAAGAAATGGTTTTACTTCAAAATATATATATTTAAAACAACCCAACATGTTTCGGCAAATTTACCATCATAATATATGTTGCTGTTATATAATTATATATCTTAAGTTATTTAAATATCTATACATTTGCTTATCATGCTGACAATTCCGTAATTTGATTCCTGTCTTGTTGTCCGAGTAGGTTTTCGTGGTTTTCCTTCTCGTTTAAGGCGAAAGCCGACAGCTTTAGATCTTAAGACGCTTCACGGGCGCATACATAATAATAACTCATGTCTTGCGTTTCCCTGTTTTTGTTGTGTATCTATTTTAGAATACTAAGGCACAATTTATTATTATTCAATTGGAATGTATCTTTGAATATTTTCATCCATAGCTACTCAAATGTATCACACTAATATACTGTCATTTATATTTTATATTCCTTGATAAAGGCATCATTTGCCGAAACATGTAGGGTTGTTTTAAATATATATATTTTGAAGTAAAACCAGACCTTAAATCGCCAACAAATTGAATTTACCATATACATATATATATTGAAATCTAGCAATGGTAATGCATTATCGGGTTCAGCTAATATTAAAAAAAAAAACATGTTCGTTCGTACGTTCTCGCGTCAATAATTTTCGTTGTCTAAGTTTCTGCATGTAACCCGCTTCGTGGGGTTCATAAACGGATTTATTCGGCTTCGAGGTTTTGGCAGGCTCACTGCTACCCATCTTGAAGACATAGCAACTTCCAAGTTTTACACCCCAGATCTAGTGACCATTGGCATCGAATTCTGCCATATTTTCTTTTGTATTCAATTTTTGGTCAATGGTACCTGCCACCTTCAGACCTTTCATAACTTCTAGACATATTTTCTCGGGTCTTCTTCTTGTTGTTGTCTTTCGTCGTCCCTCATCTCAAGACGTAGCAACTCCTACGTTTTACATTGCAATCTAGTGATCATTGACTAACTACAAGCCACCATTTCCTTCTAGCTTTTACCATTTATTTCCAATCCGTGATGCTTACCTTCTTCAAACCTTTCTTAACTTCTTTTAGATATTTTATCCTGGATGTTCTCCTCGTGTCTACTTCTTCTCTCAAGACGTACCAGCTGCTGTGCTTTACTTCACAGATTTAGTGCTCATAGGCATAACTACAAATCACCATTTTCCTCTGCTTTTGCCTTTCAATTCCAATGCAACTTCTTCTAAACATCTTTTTCTGAGTCTTCTTTTTCTCTCTCCTGTTCTGTAATAGAGATCTAAGATTCAACTGCTACGTCTTGCACCACAGATCCAGTCACCATTGGCATTGAATTCTGTCACCATATTCTTCTGACTTTTGGCCTTCATTTCCAATCTGTATAGATTTATGAGTTCCTTTCAACCACCCTGTCAGCGTTCTCAAACAGGAACTGCAACACATTTTTGGAGCCCATCACTTGTCTTGATAACCAACTTTAACTTGCAAAGTACAGTTTATAAGTATTTTTCACGAGTCGAGATAAAGGGTTTTGACTCGCTTTTGCAGTAACTTCTCCACAAATATAACAAAAGTTATGTGTTCTATTCACACAAACTAGCTACGATATTTTTCTTAATATATTAATACGTTACACAGAGCACAATGCAGGAGTTAGTAACAACTAAAGCAATATTGAAGAGATTGAGAAATAATTACCCCCTCTATTTGCAGGTAAGAAATGCGGTGCCTGTTTATTGTTTATAATAGTGTCTATAGAAGTTTCCTATGAAATCCGAGGCTGATTTAGCAATTCGCATATCAACTGTAAACTAATTTAGGTCCAAATTTTAGAAAATACTTATTTTTTTCATGGGAAGGATTTTTGTGTTCGATAGTGTCAAGTCATTGATATGTTAATTTCTTTTTTGCTACTTTTATATTAGATAAGAATTTAGCATAAATTTCTTTTCGTGGTCCATTTCCAATCATGACCAGATCTTCTTTCTAGTGACACCCTTTATACATTCTTCATATAAAGTTTCTTTCTCAACTCTTCTTATAAATTTGATCTACCATCTCGTTGCTATACTAATATCTTACACCCATATCAGTGACACAATATTGTATTGAGCCAATCTACTGAGGAACTCGCTTACATATATAGGGTGATTATAAATACATACGATAAATTTTATGGGCTGATATCTCTTTCTGAGGGTTATTATGGTCTTAAAAGTTGTTGTAATAGTGCGTTTTATTGTATAAACTTTTAATTTACTATCGTAACTTTAAAACTAAGCCGCTTAAAACATACATTCATTTGAACTTTTATGATCAGAATAACCCTAGGAATTAGCCCACAAAATTGGTCGCATATATTTAGAATCAGCCTGTATATTACAAATATTAATATATTTAAGAATATTAATATTGTTGCTGTGACTAAAATATATTTCGCCAAATATTAATCTCTGTTAATTATACATTTTCGCTATCGATAATATAATATTCAGTTCTTTATAACTTGACTGTATGCAGTAAAGGAACTATTGCGAATTTTGTCTATCCCAGAACCATGCACTGACGAGTCTGTAGCTAGTCGAAACACGTATCTGCATCTCTGAAGCTTCTATTGTATTCTCCACCCCCGATTTTTAATAATATTTTGATATTACAAAAATATTTTTGTATTATTGAGTCCTTTCTGAAATAATAAATCGTGAATATCATTTAATACAGTAACAATTGACTTTTATTTATAACAAAATCTATTTCTAATAATACTTAATTTACCCAAGAAACGTTACAATATGAAGTATGTCAGTTCATTCATGAACATAGATAGTTTTTCGTTGATAAATGCGTCTACTTTCATTAAACGGAGTTCATGAATTATGATCGATATGGATAGTTCATTAGCTTTAAGTATTTGGACATTTACTTAATGTTATCCAATCCATAACGCTTAAAGGTCGATATATCACATTACTGCTACACACATAAAACATAAAACATTTCTGGGCATGTACATTTATCGCATAGCTACATTCGCCTTATTAAAACACGAAAAAATCGAATGAGAATTTTTATTGTTACGTTTATGTCGGAGCAAGTTCATGTATAAGATTAAGGTCTTTTCGGTAAGATACATATCAAATAGCTACGATTATTTTGTTGAAATTCTTTTTAAGATAGCAATATGAAATAAGAAAAATAATAACATGAATAGGAAAAGTTCAAACAAAGCATTAAATGCATTAAGTTTTCAGATAATGTTTAAAGTTTCACAGTGTTCCACCACACAAATGGTTCCTTCAATTTGATTGAAATTTTTTTAGATCACAAGTATACAGTAATTAAATATGAAATTCTTGAATTATTACGTTACTTGCCTAAAATAAAATTATTTTCAGTTCAATACAGTACAGCAGTAAGAACGGTTTAATTATGAGGAATTCTTTGAACTAATTATTGGGAAACATTTTTTTATGTCTAGCTTAGAAACGAATATTTTAAATAATCTTTTAAGTAAAAATATTTTCTATTGACATAGATATGTACGATGTTATAATATGTCCACACGAGGATGATTTGACGAAGAGTGATTCACCAATCAAAAAAAAATTGTATTATTTCCAGTAGGCCATGCTTTTACAAGAGGCTAACTTAAGTTTTCACTATCGTCTGACGTTTAGTTTGACAGATTACGGTTACTTCAAGAAGATGTGTTTAGTGACAGTTGTAAAATGGACAATATCGCTCTTCGTAGTGCAATTCAGTACTTCTTTTTTTGAAACTGAAACTTTTGAGGATATGCTGCAGAATATAGGATTGGCGGGTTTTGCACCTACTCCTTATGGACAAAATAATGTGTAAGACTGAGACCTCCCCATCCATATGGGTTTTCTTCGAGTGCGAGTGAGATGGGAGATGTTCATATACAAGGTACACTCAAAAAGTCAGATGCATTCAAGGCAAAAGATCATTAATATAAATTCAAGATGGTGTTGAGGCGAAAGGGAATTAATATTAATTCAAGATAGTGCTCAGCTGAAAGGGCATTAATATAAAAAACAAAATGGCGCTCATTTTGGCAACATTTGGCAACGATCCTCCTTCGTTGTTCGCTTTAAACGTGGCGGCATGAGTCTTGAAGTTGAGAAACGTGCTGGACTACCAAAACGTGTTACCACCACAGAAATGGTTGCAAAAGTTCATGGTCTTGTGTTACGTGACCCCAGAATGACAGCGTAGGTGCTATTCCATCATGACAATGCACCCTTACATGTCAGTCGCGTTGTTCGGGATAAACCGAATGAATTACGATTCCAGGTTGTGCCCCGGTAATTTTATTTGCCGGATCCAACTCCTCTAGATTTCTACTTATTCTCAAAACTCAAGCGACATATAATATGACTCACAGATTAATTAGCATGGATATGTTAAAGGTTCATTACGAAAAAGAATTAAATGATTTAAGACAGATTGGAAGTAATAATAGTTTTGATCATTAATTACTAAATAATGTTTTATCAAATCGTAGGAGCCGCTTAAATTACTGAGAAATTTCATTTATCTCTTGTTCTTGTAAAGTATATGGAGTAATTCTGGAAGGATTAAAATTTTTTAGAAAATTAATTATACGGGAGGGACGCAAAGTGAATTTAGACTTGAAGACAGCATTCAAGACCATATTTTAGCAATAAGATATATGGTAAAAATATTAAATATATATATATATATATATATATATATATATATATATCTATATATATACAGGGTGAGTTTTTTTCGAAGATTAGCATGCATATCTGTTGTTCGCTGCCAGAAGCTTGTGTCTCTTTCTGGGTATGAACCTGTGTGTTGGTTGCTGCTGGTAGCTTGCGTCTCTCTCTGGGTGTGTGATTTTGTATTTGTGTGACCGCGTAAGTGTAGGGTTTTGTATGTTAGTGCGCTCGTGCGTGTGTTTAGTGACCGTTCGCGTAAATTTAGAGAGATCGGATAACCAGCCGTTGCGTAGGGCCGCCAACCCTTTCCCGGCAACTTCTTTACTTTTCCGAGCAGTACTTCGACGGCCCGACCCCCGCCCCAACGAGGTAAGGCGCAGACCAGCGAAGCGCACCCTGTACGGGGTTGCTCATCGCCAACCGAGGGAACACTCTTAGTGGCTACCTCAGTCGACGACGGTCACACTTTCTGCCATCTTAACGATTTCCGCAGAAGCGGGGGCAATGCACACATGTCGAACGTGTGTGTGCTGTAAACAGCAGCCTAGCCAGGTTGCCGCCCAGGACCGGTCCTAGTGGTGTGTGCATTCGCGGCGCCGTGATTTGCGCCGCGTAGCTTGGTTCCTCACTCCTGCTGAAAAGGCGGAATGGTACCTGACTGCCCATCGGGCAGACACCCCTAGAGTTTGGTAGCGCATATGCTAGGCTACAACCCAGTAGAGGACCACATCAGCACAAAACAGAAAACAGGGAAAAGCAAGACATGAGTTATTATTACGTATGCGCCCGTGGAGCGACTTAAGATGCAAAGTTGTCGGCATTCGCTCAAAACAAGAAGGAAAACCACGAAAACCTGCTCGGACAACTACATATATGTATATATATATATATATAAATATATATATATATGCATTTTTGAGTAAAAGCAGACCTTAAATCGCCAACTAATTAAATCTACCATAACATACAAAGGTCACGAAATAATTATCTTTATATATATATATATATATATATATGCGAGATAAAAGTATTTTTTTTTTGGGAGCAGCGAGCGGATAATTAAAAAATATTTAATTTGACGTTTCGGCACTATATATATGGTGAACCCCCGTTATTCGTGGGGGTTGCGTTCCACGAAAACGCCGCGAACATTGAATTCGCGAATATCGGGCTACAAAAATAATAGGTATGTACGTATAAACTACATGTATGTATGTATGTAATCGACACAAATAGATATACAGACATACATATTGCCAAATACGGTTTGTAAACTTTTAAAGAAATAAATGTAACAAGGGAAATATCGAAACTTTAGGGGAATTAATAACGATAACGAGAAATGTCAGTAAAAACAGAATCGCGAATAAGCGAATTCGCAAATAAAGGTGGCGCGAATGGCGGGGGTCCACTGTAGTATCTTTTTCAAAACTGTAAAATTTATTTAAATAATTTTAAAATAATTTTCGATGTAACAAACACTGTTTATGAAAAGTACAAAAACATGTTAAAATAGGAATTAAAAAAATTAAACTATAATAATTTGATGTCAAAGTATTCAAACCAGGATATTTATTATTGGAGTAAAGACGAATTATCGTCTCCCCGAAGAAACCCGTGAAAGCGATAAGGGAAGAGAAAAAACAGATGCGGCAATATATATATATATATATATATATATATATATAAACCAGCGAGAAATGAGTTAAAATACGAGGACCGGAAACAAAATCAGGCCAGAAAATACAAACACATAAAGTTAATTTAATTTTAATGTATTTCATGAGACCATTGTAAGCGTTGATGAACGTGAAAGTGCGTTCTTTGGTATTGAGATTATTGATAATTTTAATCTACCATTAACAGATGTATTGCGCAGGAACCATTTTACCAGAAAGCATAAATATTAACGAACATTAATCAACAGTGATTTCAACGATCTGTTACTGGAAAATTAATGAAAAATGAAAACACTTACCTAACCTTTCTTAACCTAGAAACATGCTCGCGCAACAAAATATCTAAAGGATTATATCTATTTCTTTTTTACCTCTAGATAAATTTATCTTGTAGATAAAGTCTATCTAGAAGTGAATGTGTTTTTTACTTTTATCTAGAAGATAACGTCATCCGCTAGGTATCTAAAAGTGACGCAAACACGCATAAGAATTAATGTTATTGGAGTTTATATAGAAGAATAAAAATGTCTTTGAATATGACCTAATTCACCAACTATTTTTTCGCATATGCAACTTCAAAAAGTGTGTCATTTTCAAAGTAGTTTAGGATAACTTTAAAGTGGCATTCGTGATATTTACCTTCTCTGTGTTTGCATAGAAAAAGTCCGTACCAATACCTAATTAATACACGTAAACGTTATAAGTTCAAAACTTTTCCTGTAGCATGCAATAAAATATTCCGCGCTTTTGCGTTATTAATCGCCTAAGAGCGGTTTGATACGTTAATACTCGCTACCGCATACACAACGAAGAAATCCCGTTGAAAAAAAGGGTATTAAATCTTAGTTCGATTGCAAATGTTAAAATTAATGTGGGTATTTTCCTGTTGAATATTTTCGCGCTGACTAATTTCCTCATATAAATTATTATACAGAGTGAGTGTGTGTGTGTGAAAATGCGAGTATCTGTGTATATACGTTCACCATGGAGGCAATCTCGTATTTATGTATTTGCATATCGCGACTGGAGAATATTTAGTTGATTCCCAAAGAGAACAAACACATAATACGTGCATATATATACTAGTATGTAAGTTAAATATTATAGGTATGCAACGCTTGAGACAGCAGAGAATCTAGGTTATGATTAAAAAATAATTATTTATGCATTTACAGCAGATCAGAGCAACCCGGTATATATGATGAATGCAGCTTGTTTATTTATTGTTGTTACTTATTTGAATTGATGGATTAGATGTATATAAGTTGGCATTGGCAGCTTATAAGATTACTAAGTAATGCAATGATTAATGTGTTCTGGCAATTATAATCGATGTTATTAAATAAATATACATGCAGTGTCTAACCGCATAAGATTTACTTATTAATACACAGTCGGTTAATTAAAAGCAGGCAATGTTTCAGAAAGGAAAATATTGGTTGTTTTTTTCGAGGTTTGATTTTTAAATCGGCAAAACTGTTTCCAATGACAACAATTTTGACTATTGACGGTCGATTTTTATTCAGCACGTTTTGCCATTTAATAACACAGGCCTTCAAAATTAAACTTTTTGACAGATGTTTTTATTTTGAAAACTGATTTTATATAATTTTGGTAGGCTGATTTCAAAAATTCTATTCATTTATTTGTATCACGTAAGATTTTTTGCAAATATTAAATGAAAAAGAAACGATATTTCTAAAAAAAATATTTGTTTATTGAGTAAAAAGGTGGAATACAAGTTAAAAAAGTGGAAAAGAATACTTTACTCAGTCTTTTTTAAGTGAAATCTTTGTCTTTTTGCCAGAAAGCTGCGTTGTCCGGACATTCGGATGTATGTTTTTAAGGGCATATCCCGTTTTAACATCCAGCAGTAGTCCGCCATCATCGTTATGCTCCATCTGCCTTGGTATCGCCGTTCCATTTCCTTAATGTCTTGGTGAAACCTCTCTCCCTGTTCTTCGCTAACTGCTCCAAGATTTTCAGGAAAATAGTTCAAGTGTGAAAACAGGAAATGCACTTTCAAACTCATATTACAAACTAGACGATGAAAGTGTTGTAACATATTTTGAACAATATTTTCGTAGTTTTCGTCCATAGAGTTCCCAAGAAACTTATCAATTACTTCTTTAAATGAAACCCAGGCGTTTTTCTCGACATTGGTCATTGTGTTTTGAAAATCCTTGTCCTTGCATAATGTTCTTATCTGCGGCCCAACAAAAATACATTCTTTTAACTTGGCATTGGTTAAGGCTGTAAATGTCTCGCACAAATATTTAAAACACTGTCCATTTTTGTCTAGGGCTTTAACAAACTGCTTCATCAAGCCAGGTTTGATATGGAGCGGAGGCAGTAAAACTTTTTTGGGGTCAACTAAGCTATCTCTTAATACATTTTTGCTACCAGGTGTAAGGCTTGTTCTAGAGGGCCATTCTATTTGAGTCCAATGTCTATCCCTTGCTCGACTATCCCGCTCACAAATAAAGCATGGAAATTTTGTATAACCTCCTTGTTGTCCTAGTAGCATGCACAGCACTTTAAGGTCACCACAAAGCATCCACTGATGTTCTTGGTAGTTTATTTTCTTTAAAAGAAGTTCAAAATTTTCATACGTTTCCATTAAATGTACCGAATGGGCAACGGGAACCGAGGCCAGCCCGTTACCATGGTGCAATAAAACGCCTTTTAAACTACGCTTACTTGAGTCAATAAACAGGCGCCATTCTTCTTTTACATACGGCACATTTCCTAATTTTGAAATTAAGTTAGGAATATTGTTGTAATACACTAGCGGTCCGTCTTGAGTAAAATATTGATATAACTCTTTTTCGCGATCCCGGTAAAAGCTTGATGTGACGCCAGGTGCCAGTAAATGTTTCTCACGAAGTCGGGAGGCTAACAATTCGGATGCATACTTTGGAAGGTGCAAATCTCTAATTAAATAATTTAGTTCGCTCTGGTTAAACACTTCGGGCTCTCTGAAATCTTGTGTGAAATCTGAGTCATCTGGGTCGCAATTAGATTCCTCGGATTCTGACGATATGACGTTTTCTAGTGCTTTTGGGGCGGTAGGTATCGGTACATCTGGTCCATGAGGAACTGGTCGAATAGCAGAGTCAAGATTGGGATACACAATTTGTTTCTTATTTTTTCTGTTGAATCCTTGAACATTACACGAACAAAAATAACAATCATCACTGTGATTTCTAGGCTCTCGCCATGCCATAGGAACACAAAAGCTTAAACATTTCTTCCTACCTTTTTGCCAGTTTCTTAATGCTTCAACGCAAACGGAACAAACAGTATGAGGAGCCTAGGACTTGTCTTGGTCGCCAATTTTTACACTAAAATAAGCGTGGTATACGTTTTTCACAAACAAAGTTATAGTTTGCCTCTGCTTTACTACGACATAACTACCACAGATATAACAAAAGTAATTCGGATTGTTCACACAATGTCTTCTTTCCATATTTATACGTTCTAGAACACTTAAAATACGCAATAACGAAGACAACAAGCGCGCGGGCACAGTAGCACGACGACTAACACAACCAAACTGCACATAAGCAGGTTTCAACGTTGTATTGACGCTTCTGCGCCGACTCTGTTGCTTTGCTGAGAAATCTAATATTAACCAGTGTTGCCAAATCACATTTAATTTCATAAAAATCAATTCATTTAAAAATCATGCCTAACATGGAACAAACATATTCTTGCCATGGGTATGCATATTAATAAATTAACATTTTTAAGATATAGAGCGCTATAAAAGAAATTTACGTGATAGAGCAAAAATATGGCGTTTTTTGGAATAAGGGCCTCCAAACATATACAAATTAGCAAACAGCTTTCAAACATCAAAATCACTGTAGACCTGTGTAATTAACAGACTTCCACCAGAACAACGTTTGCAAATTATGCAAATTAATTTTGAAGATCGCGGTTTAGTTCGCGAAACGTATCGTGCGCTACATCTATTTTACGACGGACATAATCGTCCATCGGAGTAAGTTATTCGAGCAACCATGAAACGTCTTCGCATCACGCATACTCTAATTGATAATACGCTTCCGCAGAGACGTCGTCCTGTGCGCACTGAAGAAGTTGTTGCTGTTGTAGAGCACAATGTTGAGAAAGTCTCAAACGAGTCTATTTGCCGTTGTGCACAGCAATTGAAGCTTTGTCCATCTACTTTATGGAAGATTTTAAGAAAAGATCTTGGTTTACGAACTTATAAGATCCAGTTCGTGCAAAAATCAGAACGTTACAGTCAATGGAAAGCGTGTTATAGGTCCATGATTACTGACTTTCTTGTTCCTCAATTAAATGTCGTTAATTTAGAACGGCTTTGGTTTTAACAAGACAGCGCAACATGCGCGCAACACAATCAGGGTAGTGCAGGAAACATTCGATAAGTGCATAATTTCGCGTAATGGTCCTGTGAATTGGCCTCTAAGATCGTGTGATCTCACACTTTGGATTATTTTCTATGGGGATATATGAAGTTGTTGGTCTACTCCGATAAACCAGAGACATTGGGACACTTGGAAGCCATTATTCGTAGAGTTATTGTCAATATATTGTCATTTTATTCGAGTCAGCCGCGATGTACATTGTTACCTTTTGAATTTCATCCTTTTTATCGCCCGATATACTGGTTTACGTCACGAGTTGCTTCGAATTTTTATCCTTCTTGTACGTTTATCGCCCTTCCCTGCGACCTCGATTGTCGTCTCGATATAAGGGATTCGTTCACGTGCCGTGAATATGATCAGTTGTGTTGTTCTAAGTTTGGTTTTTACACTCTGAAGGAGTAATTCTACATTTTGGAGGTCGCATATTGCGGATAGAATCGTAGAGCGTATACATATTGCCGATACCGGTCCGTTTGAGCATTAGAAGCGAATTTTGTTGCCTGAATTTTTGGACGGCAATTCTTGGACATTATTATGGGACATCTGATTGCCGTCTGGAAGCCGTAAACAAGGCCCGGACTCCTTTATCTCAACCACAAAATTCTCGGCCGGCGAATCAATTACCGATATCAATTTCCAACATCGCCTGGCATCTTAGTGCCCTAAGAACAACACGTGATACTCATAGGATATGTTATGGTATAATAACTTTTGAATTTTACCTATCACTCTGTTCAAATTTAAAATTTAAGTAGCGTTTCGTAAATTAGTATTACATTTAGATATATATTAAATATTTGCAGTTATTTGTGTTCTATTTTCTTATATATTTTTATAAAGATGAATTGCTAACGTCATATTTTTTAACCATTTACCACTTTTTATGCTTTTAAAGATATTCTAAATTTATTTTTATCGCTAGAATCTCTTCTGTAACAGTGAGCATCTGGTTCAAACTTGTATAAACAAAAATCTGTTTGCAAGTTGTGCGCACGCGCTTTTTTTTACATTATACAATTTATTGATTTAAAAATTATTTGAGATATGCGTAATATAGTTTTATTTTATTACATTAATTACTGCTATTCTGTAAAGCTTTTCTTTGGTACCATGGGGAAGACTAATTTATTTAATTTATATCAGTAATTTAGACAATTGATGCCTTCTAGTTTTTTTTTTGACTAGCGTAATATTCCTATTCACTTTGTAATTTATTTCATTATTTTTTTTTTCTTTATACTCATATTATTATTAGCTTAGTTTCAGTTTATTTAGTAATGACCCTTTTATTTCTTCTTACTGTCCACGTTTTTATCTGTGATTTAGAACTTACTATTGGCGGTGTCTGTGTTTGATGTACCGACTTGAGAGCATAAACACGGTGGCGCAGATTTTATAAAAAAGAACCTCCCCTTGTTCGCCTCTTAACTGAGCTGGTCCCTCAGCCAAATATCTCCGGAGTAATCGTGTTATTGGGGTAAGTTATTGAATCATGTAGGTTTTACGGTGTGTAAGTAGGCGCGTATAACTATTAGAGTTAGATATTGTTATTGGCAAATAACAGTATATGTATGTTTGTCTTAAGCATGGATGCACAGACTTATAGGCAACAGGGGCCACTCGGGAAAATTATAAGCCAAGAACGAGCCACTACAAAGAATACTTATTAACACAAATATTTTTATTTTTAAATAGTATGAATTACTACAAATGATAAAAATAAAAGAACATTCAAAAGTGTTTGTTGTAATTATGTAATCGTAATGTAATCTAAACATTACAATGTAATATTTCATGTTTTATTATTTTGATGCATCACATTGCATTGACCTAACAATTTTGTTTATGTTTGGCTCCACATTACTTGTCGCCACACGTAAAATTGCTTCCAGATTTTCATTTGCCATTTGACGGTTTCGATTTTTTGTTTTGTTAAGTTTCATCACTGAAAACGTTTGCTCACAAATATACGTCGATCCAAATAAGCTTGCGCCTTTCAATGCATTTATTCGCAACTCTTTATAAGCGGTTTTGCCAACGCAACGGTAAAAGTTGAGTAAATTACCTTCATTAAACTTGTTTCGTAAATTATCATCATTTTGCACGTCTATCAATTCCAGCTGTATTGATTCCGGTGCATTTTCGGATGAAATGTTGAAAGGATTGCTGGAAATGTCTAATAGAGGTTTAACTTTTTTGAAGTCTAGAAAACGATCATGAAAAGCTTGAATTAAAATATCAATTTTATCAACATAAGCGAAATTGACGTCAAGGACGAAACATGAGAGTATAACTGCGAAATCAATTGATCTTTGCCTTGGAGTCGCGTATTTAAGACATTCAAGTGATTTCTGATATCTACAAGAAGCGCTAAGTCACACATCCAATCAGGGTTGTCGAGTTCGGACACGTCCTTTTTCTTTTCCGCCAGAAATATTTTGATTTCTTCAATCAAGTTAGAAAGCGCTCTAGTGACAGCCCACGTCTTAGCCACCTTACTTCAGTGTAAAACAGGAGATCACCATATTCGCTTTCAATATCCTCGAGAAATTGTGTAAATTGTCGGTGATTGAGACCTCGTGATTTTATAACGTTTACAGTAGGTACTACAACTTTCATGACATTTTCAAATCCCAATAATTTTGAATAGAGGGTCTCTTGATGTTTAATGCAATGAAACTGCATTAATTCCTTGGTATCTATGTTTTTAGTTTGTCAGTACTCTTTTAACATAGTTATTATCCTAGATTTACTTCCAACCATTGAAGGTGCTCCGTCAGTCGTAATTCCAGATAATTTCGTTAAATCCAAATCCATTATAGAACATTTTTCCAGAAGAGCTTTGAGCAAGTCACTCGCCTTAGTTTGACTTGTCAAAGAACTCATATCAATCAGTTCTTCACACACTTCAGAATTTTACGTTACACCTCGTAAAAATATTAGGAGTTGAGCAGTGGAACTTATATCTGTAGATTCGTCAAGTGCTATAGAAAAATACTCAAAACTTTTGGATTTTGTAGCTAATTGCTCTTCTGTATTACCTGCTAATGTGGCAAGTCTTCTTTGAACAGTCATCCGATTTAGTTGAATTTTCTCAAACCTCTTTGCATCTTTCGGACACATTTGTTTTGCGGCGATATCTAAACACTGCTTAACAAACTCACCATCTTTAAAAGGCCGACAAGTTTTCGCTATTATTCGAGATATTTCAAAGCTAACTTCAGTAGCTGTTTCAGCATCTTGAATTGGATTTGTAAACATAGCTTGCTGGCCTATAAGTCCCCTTTGTAAAGTCGAAATTTTTTGCGTTCGATTTTCGCCGGTAAATTTGATTAAAGTATGATGATGGGTTTCATAATGCCTTTTCACATTATATTCCTTCGGAATAGAAACACTACTCTTGCTTATTAAACAGACACTTTTGTTATGCGATGAAATAAAAAAGTATTTTTCGGTCCAAATATCTTCAAATATCAGTCTATTTTCATCTTCAACCTTACGACTACGTTTTTTGCTGGGGCCTGGTTTATCCATATCAAAATTGATATTATATTGTTACGTAGGTAGATGCCAAGTTCGAACGACGAAATATTTATCCTTCACAGATTACAATTCAAACAATATAACGTTCGCTTGTCCGTAGTTAAAACTAACTGCCCCGATAGCGGGCGATGCGTTGTATTTATACGAGTTACCTAACATCGAGAGCCTACCAGATTGTTCGGGGATACTACCGACGTGTTTCGCGAATCTTCGAGTAATCTAGTTGGTGCTACAGATTTCTAGTCTCGTAACAATATGCTTGGAACGACGAGGAGCATACCTGTCCTACGTAGTAAACCTGAACAAGAAAGTAGTAGGTACTTAATGATGCATATCTTACTAACAATTACAAAAGTTAGAATAAAATAAAAAGTTAAGGAATATTGATTTGAATGGATTTTTACATACTTTTGTAGTTTTTCGAACAATTTTTAAAATTCGTTGGCGGGCCGCACAAATATCGACAGTGGGCCGAATACGGGCCGCGGTATGTGCATCACTGGTCTTAAATGTTTGGTCAACTATGTTAAAACATTGATTATTTTCCTTCTTTTTATGTTTCATGTACATTTTGTTTTTTACAACTTTGTATAATTAATTATTTACATATTCAATAGACCAGAACTTACTGCTCATCAAGGTGTCATCTTTAAAAAATACGCCAATATCGCATAATTAGTGATTAAGTAACAAGAACACAGAGATGTAATGAGTTCAGCACACTATTATTATTATTATTATTGTTTTGGTAATAATTTTATAAAATAGATGAACAATGTTTATAATTGTTTTGTAAACTGGGATATGATTAAAAGAAACAGAAATCTACCTGAACACAAAGAAATTGACGTTATTAAGTAATCAATAATATTACAAATAACCTATTTGACTGCACTTGTTTAGCAGGATGTATTAGTATGATTCCAAAATAAAGTTTTAGAGATTATATTTATAACATTTACATTTAGATTTGAAATGTAAATTACGTACTTCACAAACGGATTACCGTACTAACACACATATGTTTCTTTCATTAACGGTAAATACCGTTACAGAATGCTTCTAATTTGCAAAAAAAGCGAATTATTAGTGCGCGCTGCTTTTGTAGAAGCTGAGACGGAGAAGCAATAAGATGAATCCGTCCATGAAATTTATTTATTAACATTACTTTCACTGACACTACACTACATTAACTTTTCTCCTTGATGGACTGTGTTAGACGCAATGACACAGTTGCAATCAATCACTCTTGTTGCTTTCTAATTTTAACCCTCTGGTTGTAATTAGACGCGGATTGTCTATGAAATTGGTAATTGATTTCCTCTTGCCAAATAATATTAAAACGGGTTTCTGATATGTTTGCAAAGTTAGTAGATGATTATCTAGTGAAGCTAATATAAACTAACAAACATCACAAATAGTGTGTATATAATACTTTTTATTTATTTATAATTTAAAAAGTGTGGCTTGCAATTATTACTAAGTGAAGTAAAGGTGATACAAACGTGTTTTTTTACGAAGATGCACACACATAATTTTAAAGAATATCATTTTACGAAAATAATAAAACGTGTGAATACTGTTTGTTATATTTTTTTACGAAGATGCTGACATAAAGTTTTAAAGAATATTATTTTAAGAAAATAATAAAACATTTGAATCCCGTTTGTTATATTTACATCTCCAGACCTTCAATATTGTTTTCTACGTAGAATATATTTTTTACAGTATTTACAAATGCACATTTTAAAGAAGTAAACACATTTTTACATTAGGTAGTTACTAATAAAAATTACGACTATATCTGATTAATAAGATTTTAGAACTACAATTAAAAGGGTATAATCACGGGTTTCACTTTAAATTTGAAGGTTTTCAAAATAGTTAAAAGACGTTTTACATGAAAAATTAAAGAGATGCATAAAAACACCGTGTCAGTTGTCTTGCAATACAGTCTGCTTGGGTGTGATATGACAAAGTACATTTGCTCATAAACAGAGAGCTCACTAGAGCGATTGATGATATAGATGAGTGTATCAGAGTTCACGGAGCCCATGTTGGACCCACTTATGAAGTTTTTAATTGATTATTTCTAATTAGCGTATTTAGGTTCAATCGTTGCAAGCTTTAGTGAGTACATTTCTAAACATAATTTTTGTTAAGGTGCCTTTCTGGGACAAAACTGCATTTCTAAGAATCTTTGTAATTTTGTCGTATTAAATAACCTAAACTAAAACTTTTTTGTTCCTGGAATGACTTTTGTATCACACTTTGTTGCAGACAAAAAAAATAAAAAAACATGGTTCTTTTTAATAGAAATAAAACATTAATTTTTTCTTTTTTTTTCCTCGAAAACGGTTCATTTTATCGACAATAAACTAGAGTACCTTTTCTTTAGCTTAATGTTCAAGGTATTCAAGTTTGTTTTTTTTAAATCCTTATCATACAGGGTGTTAAAAATGTAAGCATTAAAATGTACAACCTAGTCCGCCCCTGGTAAACTAAACATGTTAATTTAAATTTAAGGGCAGTATTTTAAGAGGTCCTTACTACTGTTTATCACATTAAATTTTCATTAAATTATAATAAGTAGTTTAAAAGTTATTCAAGAAAAATTGATTTCCAGTGGCGTCCTTTAGGAGGCCGTATCTCCGTAGGGAGGGCCGCTAGGAAAAAAATTATGGGAACTTGTCATCTTATTTTTTAATGTTCTATCTGAATCCGAGAGATTTCGCACATTTTCCCGGACACATTGTATTTCAAACCCGAGCGACACACTTCAATTTGTGAACTGGTGTAATTAATAAAGACAGCTGTAAAAAGCAAGTTACTTATGTATACGTATATATACTTCTTATTTACTGAATTCATTTTAATGTTATCATAATATACATGTATACACATCAGCCTCAATATTAATCACAGGACATCTATTAGTCTTACAGGAAGTGTGCGCGAAACATCCCAATGTATGCACAAGAATTTTCAGCATTTCTTCACGTGTTGCTTATTCATAATGATTCGTTTAGTGTGTAATATCGTTTATTAATTTAAAATACACGTTCGTATGCTCTTGTACGTGTTAATTTCTGTACATGACATTACAAATGTGTGCATGCCGCCATGCATTTGTGTAAGATGTATCATGCAAAATTTCGCACAAGATTTACGAAAGGAAACGTTAAAGTAAGAACATAGTAAACACCCGTGAAATATATTGTTTAGATTTTGAACAAATAGATCAAACATTTAACAAAATTGTACTTAAAAAATTCTACTATTATTCATAATTTTTTTAAAAATTTAGCGATCTTAAAAGAGTTAAACTAATATTGTAAGATTTTAATGTTATTAAAATGAAAGCACCCAGTTTGCATGACATACTAAATGAACTCTTAAAATACAACGGGAAGTATTTGATGGACGAACTCTCAAAACTCTTTGACAAGATCTTAACGACCAAAAAAACACCACACGAATGGAAAATAAGTATTACAGAGCCCTACTATTCAAAAAAGGCGACAATCTGTTCCTGAAAATATCTTACTGAGCTCTGTATGAAGTTCGTCGTCAAAATCCAGAAATCGATCATTGTCAGCTATGTGGGCACTAGTTTATTGCATAATGCCCCGATGGGTCAGAAAATAGGTCAATATATTTCATGTGGTTTGAGTATTTAAGCAGATACGAATGATGGACAAGAACATATCCCCTAAAAATTGATAAATTTCAACAGAAAATTGAATATTGCCACGTTCTCTATTTCTATATCGTGTATTCCTATATAAAATCAAAATTCATCACTGAACACCACCCTATGCTATTCCTTAACCCAGTGCATTCGCAACCAACACTATTCCAAACGTTGTTGTTGGTGTTGAGCTGTAAGTGGTAACACGAGATGCGGTCGATAGAATTGCAAACCGGAAACCCTGATTTGGTGATAAACGGTTCGAAAGGTCACAAGACGACCTTCATTACCTAACCATAAATCAGCGATTGATCTGGTACTGGAGAATCGGTCTCTAAGTGCCAATAGGCGAAAGTGACGGTTCAGCACCTCATCAGTTCTTCTTCGGCCCCCGATTCCCCTTTGGCGTCTTTCCTAGCCCTCCCTAGTCAACGGCTGAAAGTACATGATGGTGGATTGGTTCCGGTTAAGAAGCCTCTACGAAAAACCACTTTCGCGCAGGCCAATAATTCGACCTCTGTCTAATTTACTCAACCGGCGGTAATTTCTACGTTATCACACTATATATAGTCAAACCTTAAAATACGTTAAAGAAAAGTTTAATAACAAAAAACAGACAAAATTGAATCAAAACAAGAAATACACTTAACATTAATGTCAGACAAAACTACATGAAGTTCCAGATATGCCATGACCACTTGATTCATCGCTGCAAAATTATAATCAATTTATTAACCTTTACGAGGTTATATCAAAATATAACGATACCTTTTTCACGACTACAATATTATAATACAAAAAATAGAACATGAAACTCCTATCTCTAATGTACTTATCCTCAAATAGGCTTTGATTTAACTTTTGACGTTTGTTACAAATTAATTACTGAAATGTCAGTGTTTGATGTACCCATCGAGGTAAATTTGAGTGGAGCAAACATATGCGATAAAATTTATAAAATACATTTTTTTAAACGTTTTTTGGAGCCTGGAATTCACAACTTTTATCACCTTGACACCTTCTAGTTCACCATTCTTATTTGTTTAAAGATAAATATCGCGAAAACTAGCTTCGGTAACCCTTCGGTGAACGAAGGACCTTCAAGGACTTACCTTTGTGGGAGAGTTTCTACTATCTCACAACTAGCCAGTACCCAAGCTAGGCGTCAGTGAAGATGGCGTGGGGTTCGTTTCGAAGCGCTGTTAGTTGACTAACTATTAATTTAAAGAGACCGCTACCGTGATTTATTTCCTTTTTCAATTGTAAACTGTAATAATACGTCGCATAGGGGATGTAGAGATTAATATTAGACCCATTATGTGTAAATCACACACCTGAACAATATTATAACAAGATTTATTGGGGGAGGTTTACTCCTCGACAGTTTTGACGGAAAGAAATAAACAGTATGAGAAGCCCTATACATATATAAAGATAATTATTTCGTGACCTTTGTATGTTATGGTAGATTCAATTAGTTGGCAATTTAAGGCTTTTTCAAAGAATTAAAAATATAAATGACAGTATATTAATGTCATACTTATACATCTATGTATAAGTATGACATTAATATAGTTCCAAAAAAAAAATTATTAATTTTTACATTAATTTACAGAAATACACAAAACAAAATTACCTCAATGCACAAAAGAAAATTAGGTTGCTCTTTTAACACCTTAACTAATGATATTAATAGTTGCCTATACTATGTTTCTTATATTTAGTAAAAACGTGTTTTGTAAAGCAAAATGGAGGTTATACTACTTATAATTATAATTATAATAATATTATATGAATATGTAGTGATTAAAAATTATATTTTACCCCAAGATAACGTGATTTTAATATGGTTTATTAAATGAGGTGGTTAAACAAATGGAATTTTAGAGTTTATGCATATGTAGTCTCACCTGAGAATACCTGTTGTTTCATGAAGAGCGTGAAGTTTTCTGGTAGGATATTTAAGGTTCATAAGGTCCACTTTCTGGATAAGTTCTTGGGTAAATGTACCAATTTTAACTAATTTAGCACTTTTAAATCATTATTGGTTTTCTAAATTTTGTTTATGTAGTTCGTTTTAGCAAATACTTCTGGAATTAACTGGCTTTGAAGCGGAATAATTCTTGATATTTATTATTACTAAGAATAAATAAATTTTCCGGAAACTTTCTTCAATTAACGTAATGGCTTTAAATATTTATTTAAAACAACTTTTCTAATTAAATTATGTTTATTTATTAAGAATTTTTGAATTTTTAAATTGATGCGTCGAAAAAGCATCGTTTTAATTACCAGTAGTGCAAAAAATCTCTCTAATCAACTTTTGTTTTTTTGCCATAACTACCGAAGGAAGCTAGTGATAATTATTTTTATTTTTCTAAAGTTTTACTATAAATCCAAATAATATAAATAAAGTAATTTTATCCATCTTATCAAATTATTTTTCTGAATATTACTACGTTCTTTTCGTTCGATTTCTAATAATAGTTATTTCTATATAAACCTTAATCAATCTTAATATATTACCCTCACGTGATCAAAGTTGCATACTATAACAGGGGTGAATCAAAAGTTAAACTAACAGTAACGTTCAAAATTATGTGTACATTAATATTTTAATCATAATTAGCTTTAAAGTACTTGATTTAACGCGATATTAAGTCATGATAAATTAATGAATGACTAAATAAAATAAATAAGGAAATAAAAATTTTCAATTATGTATCATAATTAAAAAGCTAATTAGATCTTACATTATGTTTACATAGAATTTACTAAATTATTTACGTTTTAATCACCATTCTTTAGTTGATATTTCTTTTTTTAGACTAAAAATTAATCAATTTCATAATATACTGTAGGAATGAGCTGAAGCATCACAATATATATATATATATATATATATATATATATATATATATATATATATATAAAACGACTTGTATGTTATGGTAAATTCAATTTGTTGGCGATTTAAGGTCTGGTTTTACTTCAAAATGTATATATTTATATGTTTATATGTATTGTTTTAAATATATACATTTTGAAGTAAAACCAGACCTTAAATCGCCAACAAATTGAATTTACTATATATGTATGTATATATATATATATATATATATATATATATATATATATATATAGTATTTTCGTGACCTTGGTATGATAAGGTAAACTTAATTAGTCGGCGATTAAAGGTCTGGTTATTACTTCAAAGTGTATATATTTAAAATAATCCTACATGTTTCGGCAATGATGCCTTTGTCAAGGATATAAAAAATATAAATGATATAATTTATATTTTTTATATCCTTGACAAAGGCATCATTGCCGAAACATGTAGGATTATTTTAAATATATACACTTTGAAGTAATAACTAGACCTTTAATCGCCGACTAATTAAGTTTACCTTATATATATATATATATATATATATATATATATATATATATATATATATATATATATATATATGGTAAACTCAATCAGTCGGCGATTAAAGGTCTGGTTTATTACTTCAAAGTATATATATTTAAAATATATATGGCATTTATATTTTTTGTATCCTTGATAAAGGCATAATTGCCGAAACATGTAGGGTTATTTTAAATATATATACTTTGAAGTAATAAACCAGACCTTTAATCGCCGACTGATTGAGTTTACCAAATCATACCAAGGTCACGAAAATATTATATATATATATATATATATATATATATATATATATATATAGTAAATTCAATCAGTCGGCGATTAAAGGTCTGGTTTACTTCAAAGTATATATATTTAAAACAACCCTACATGTTTCGGCAATGATGCCTTTATCAAGGATATAAAATATAATATATTTTATATTTTATATCCTTGATAAAGGCATCATTGCTGAAACATGTAGGGTTGTTTTAAATATATATACTTTGAAGTAAACCAGACCTTTAATCGCCGACTGATTGAATTTACCATATCATACCAAGGTCACGAAAATATTATATTTATATATATATATCTGTGGCATTGCTACATTTGTTGTTTGTCGAAATTCCCAAGTAAATACGATTTTCTACTTCTTCAAAGGTCAAGACTTCTGCATTAATGTTCTGTACTTTGAATGTCTCTTGTAACATACTCTCTAGACTGCTTTTAATTTTGTCTATTTGTCTAAAGGCATATATTGCTTGCTGCTTGTATAAACGACTGCGTTGTGGACTGAAGCTCTTTCTGATATTTTGCCATTAACAGGATGTCATCTGTGTATGGAAGGAATTGGTGACTTCGGTTGAAGAGCTTAACTCTACGGTTTATATTTGCGGATCTTATTGCTTTTCCAGAACTATATTAAATAAAATTGTCGAAAGTGTATCTTTCTATTCTTCGGACTTGCAAGTGTGCTTACATTTCTCCATTCATTTTAACTGAACATATTGTTCTGTTCATCGTCATTTGTAAACGTTCTTGGAAGATGATGAAATGGTAACGCACACAGGCATAAATATAAAAAAAACTCATCGGAACTGAGAGAAGAATCTTTAGTATGATTTATCCAGGCTATCAAAATAAGCGCTTGATTCGTCGAAAATTTCGTTATCTGATGTAAATCTCGGTTAATAATTACTGTACAAAGATTACTATGCGAATACTAATGAATTTTAAATATTAGAAATCGTTTGTGCACCCCGCGACTACATTTAGTGTTGCATATTATTAGTGTCTACCCACAATCTATGCATAACCTTGTAAGATCGTATGTATCGTACGCACTTACATACATACATACTCATTACTCACACAAACTGGCAGCATTTCATACGTTAATGATATTGCAGTTTTCGTTTTTAGCAACTCTAAAACGTTTTTTATGTTTCCAATACTCAACATTTCCATGCAAGTTAGATAAAAAACTGCCTGCAAATACGACAAATATGGAAATTTCACGTGCCTTTTAAAACGTATCGTGTAGACAAACGTTTCGCGAACCCCGTTTCAAAGGCGCAATAACTGCTTGCGATATTTCATGTTTTCTTTCCCAAATTAAAAATTCAACAGCTCTTGGTTAATTCACGGAGGCGAGTCGAAATCAATCGCGAGTTATTCCTCGTGGAGATATGAACGTACTTGGTACGTAACCTACTCTTTTGTCGAAATCTTTATAAAGGAATACGTAATAATAAGTCGTTTGTATATTGTGAGTCGACTTATCCTTGGACTAATGTTCCGTTAATCATATATAATTCATGTTAATTTATTCTATTACATAAAATGCAATTAATATTCATACGAATCTTTTTCGTTTACACCGCGTTGTTTTTTTTTCGTGTCGATATATTGTGTTTGACGGTATTTTTTCTGCATTTTATACGTAATTAATGTGTTACAAACATAAGTGTCAATCAATAAATGTTGTGTTATGGGGAGATTAGTTAAGTATAAAATATGGATTGTTTATAATCTCCATAGAAATAGATAAACGAGAACCGTATAGATAATAGTTAATATCGAAATATTATTAAAAATCGGGTGAACAAGTTATTCTTTTTCAATAGAACTAGCCTTCACTTGATGACTTAAACATAACCGTTTAAGAAATAAAATTGAAAAACAACTTCACTTTATTGATATAATACCATGGCAATTGTTTCGACACACAGTCATTTGTTACTAGAGCAGACAAAGGTAAATCAATAGTTGCTTTAGATAAACAAGACTATACAGGCTGTCCCAGAACTCGCGCCCCAGAAAAAACTGACAAATGCCGACGACAATTAAGATTCTAAAAATGCAAATTGTAATAATTAAAGTAGGACACCTATCTCTACATATTCAATGTAACATTTATTTAACGAAACACGTCCTCATTAATTGCTGTATCTTTCGTATTCTAGTTTAGTTATATATCTAGGCTGCATAACATTAAGTAAGTAAATTATTAACTAGGCATGATATATACATATATATATATATATATATATATATATATATATATATATCGTCGAATGTTTTCGCGGTCGTTTGTTGAAGCGTTGTTCTTCGGGATATTTCGCCGCGTTTGGATGATTTCGTCCTGAGAAGGACAACTTTCTTCCTGACGTTTCGGTGACATCACTTTCACCTTTTTCTAGAGGATCTTCTCGTTGCAATGGTACTCTTGAAGTTACCATTGCAACGAGAAGATCCTCTAGAAAAAGGTGAAAGTGATGTCACCGAAACGTCAGGAAGAAAGTTGTCCTTCTCAGGACGAAATCATCCAAACGCGGCGAAATATCCCGAAGAATAACGCTTTATTATATATATATATATATATATATATATATATATATATATTAAAATAATCAGCTTTTTTTTTGGTTTAGCGACCTTTATTGAATTTCAATTTATTTTACTAACGACGTTTCGACTTTTTTGTATATAATTAAGTCTTTCTCAAGTGATCAGAACTAAAAAAAATTACAACGAAAGGTAAGAATTATGTTTACATTATATGAATGAATTAAAATTAAAATAATGATTAGAGTAAAGAAAATTAAAATTTAACATTTAAAATTTAAAGGATACAAACTCACCAATTTATTTCGTGTTAAAGCACATGCCCAGTGCAATATGCATGGTCGGAAACATGTCGACCCTTCACTACAGGGTCCGACCGCGTATCTCGGAATCTTAAGTGTAACTAAATGTCTTGTTTTAGAAATGAAATTTTTTTATTGTTTCGTTTTGAAATTGGTTTGGTCAGGCCATGTGTTTGGGAAAATACAGTATGTTTACAATGGGAAAAAAAAAAAAAAAATTTTTATTTTTAAATTTTTAAAATAAACACTGTAAATGTTGTTGTTGACCCACCGCTCACTGATAACATTGGTTTGTAATCCTATATGGGCTATATAGTATTGAATGTAAGTGATTTTAAAAGGTACACACATTTGCTGGTAATAAAATGAAATAGAGTATTTAAAATGCATTTAAGAAATCTCTGTGTTCGGAAAAACCAGAATAAATCGAACTAAAAAAAAAACCTTCAATTTCTCGATTTTTTTTCATAAAAGGATATCCTCGGCTGTTGTTGCAGATACTTCTTGGTGAAACATTTTAACTTCATACAGTAAATAATAAAGAATAAATTAAAACACTTGGCTTGTTTCACTATGAGATTTATTTAAATTCTCTAGAGAATTTAAATAAATCTCATAGTGAAACAAGCCAAGTGTTTTAATTTATTCTTTATTATTTACTGTATGAAAAGGATATCGTTGTTTACAGTTTCATATTCAGAAAAAGTAATATATTTGAATAAGAAAAAAAAAAGTATAGTGCAATTTAAAAAAACACAGTTTGCAGCTGTCTGTCAAAAACAAAGTGTAAAAAAATTCAAAGCGGATCACGTTACAGTGTTTTTAAAACGATTTAGTTCGACGTATAATTTATTACATTCGGATAAAAAATAAAAAAGTTACAGCACGAAAGGTTTTTAATAATACACCCGGTATATACTGAAGACATAGGAGAGCGAGTCAGTTTTGTAGATCTAATTTAATCGATATTGTACATGTGAACATCGTAACATGTAATATTATTGTTATGTATTTATTAAATGGTGTTTGTATTATTTCCGAGTATATTATTTATTCTACCAATAAAACCGGCCTCTAATGAGTCCGTCTCGGAGATGAAGCTATAACAAGGACCAGGGGACATCACAAAAAACGAAGAAAAATCAATTGCTTGCATAATTGCATAACAGAGAATCATTTAAATATTAAAGAAGCAGAGAAATGAGATTTCAGGTAAATTCTCAAATCCACATTTGATTAACGCTGAGTTTATTAACAACAAACCTCTCGTTTCTGCAAATTTTCTGGAATGTATTAATAATTATATTAGTAATACTCCTCAGAATCTAAAAAAATTCTTTCGCATTTCAGCCTACCGACGAGAATCTCGTGTTTCGATTCATCTGAAGTATTAAAAGTGCTGCTGTCGGTAGTGATGTCATTGGTGTTCATATGCTGAGATTGCTCATACAGAATGTGTTTTTCTTGTAGCGTGGAAAAAAGCACTTGTAATCTCTGTACCTAAAAATGTGAACGCTGCTAACATCGGTGACCTTCGACCTATTAGTTTATTGCCTGTTCTAAGCAAAGTTCTGGAAAAAATATTAAATACTCAAATTCATGAATATTTGCAAGCTTTTGATGTGCTGCCTCACTGTCAATCTAGTTTATAAAGTAATCACAGTTGTACTACTAAACTTTTGGAGGTCACAGATGACATTCTCAGATCCAGAGGTGATAACTCTATGTCTATTGGTTATGCTAATCTATGTTAAGTATAGTAAGATTATAGTAAGACGTTCGATACGGTTTTATTGAGAGATGATATTCTATATCATCTCGGGTTCAACAGTGATGCTTTGCGTCTGGTACATTCGTGATAGAGCATCATCTCAAGATTGGATCCTCAGCTGTTAAAACAATCATACATGATCACTTGCATTTAAAAAAAGCGGTAAGTCGTTTTGAGCGGCATCACGTTCCAAAAAGTGTGTAAGAATTTGCAATGGAACTTTAAATCTCATAAATAATGACAGGCATCAAATTTTTTCCAAAATTGTGACAGGTGATGCAACCCATATTCCCTTTTTCGATCTTCCTACCCACCAAGAGACTCGTGTATGGATTCAGGAAGATGAGTAAACTCCTACAATGACCAAGAAGCAGCGAGCTAAGAAAAGGGCTATGTATTCTTCAGAAGTACCGGCTAAGTAAATGATATTCAGCTAGATGGACAAAATACAGTTACAGCTGAGTGGTACACTGAAAAATGTTTGCTTGAAGTGTTCAGTAGAGTTCCAGTTAAGAGAATTATGCTCCACCATAATAATATGGCAGTTTCTTGGGCTTAAACGCAATTTGCGGAGCAGAAGGTTTTCGTCCCAGTTCACGCTTATTTTGAAGTTATTCCGGGAGAAGATTGGTTGGGAGCTTTTAAATAGTGGAAAGAAAGAATGGTCAAGTGTATCATTGCTAAAGGGAATTACTTTGAGTATATTTAAAATAAAATACTAGAAAATATTAACCGTGTTTTATATTCTCAATAATTTCAGTTTGTCCCTCGTATAAATAAATTTGGATTTGAAGAATATGTTCTTGCAACACCGCGCAAATGCATGGAATTTTTTTCAAAGGCTCTTGATAATGTCTCACCTTGTGATTTCCAGTTTACGTAAATTGCCTTTGAAAGAAGTAAAACCCTTTTCGCCAGATGCAATAGAATTGCTTGAGCTTCCAGCGATAGATTCGGAAAATGTCAAAGATTCAACGATACAATATGCAGATACTACTAGTGACACAGATAGTGGTATTTTAGCAGATAGTGATTAGATTTTTATTTTTAGTCTTAACAATAAACGTGTTTTTAAACGATATGACGATATATATAGTCATTTAAAAAAATCCTGAGAGACAAGAACCGTTTGAAACAACTCAAAGGCTATTTATCATGACTACATAATTTTCTTATAGTTATACCTGTCATTTTAAAGCAGTTAATCTGTCTTTTTCGAAAATCGACCTCCAATTCATTATCAGCTATCAGAACAACCTCATGTTATCAAAATAGTAGCTTCCTCATACATAAATCCGCTATATTTGAGCCACAATTTTGTTTTTGACATTTCTGATCTCCAATTCGTAATCGGCGATGCGAAAACTCACTCTGAGAATTTGCCGACTTATATGTCAGTATTTACTACTTTTGACCAGGATTTCCCAATTCGGCAATTCTGTGCGCTGGAACAAAATATTAAACCTGTAAGTGCGCAGTGGACTGATAAAGTTTGGGAACTCATGTAATAACTAGAGCAGACCAATTTCCGTGCGCGCCATGAGCGCTGGTATGGGAGTGTAATTCGTAATATATTAGAATATGCGATAGAATAGGGACGCAACATGAGCTTGTTACCGATATAAGTATAGAAGTAGAGACATTTATTCTATTAGAAATAATTAAATATACATTTGGTTTTCTGCTATTAAAGTAATATGCATAAACACACGAAAAATAAGAATAGTACATAATATAGCAGCGTTGTATGTACCTATAAATAAAATGGAAAATGTATGAAATCAGTGATTGTGTGCACGACAGAGGATTTAAGAAAACACTTACCGTTTTAAGCGTCTTCCAAGGATTGACAAACTGGAGAAACTCGATTGTATATTTTCATCATCAGGTGTGTTTCTAAGGTTAATTCTGAAAAACATGTCCGCCGTGAGGAAAAAATATGTTTATATTCGGAAAACGAGCGTTCTACATCTAGTGATAATGATAATGATAGTGATAATCAAAATACTTTTTTAAGCAACTTAACGCATCTGTAGACGTGCCCTCACAAATACGTGTTAAGGTGTCAAAATCTGCATTTCTGTCTAAAACACTTTCAAATTTAATTAGAACCCTTTCACTTTTTGCGTCTTCTACATCACACAGTTGTGCGTGAACATCTTTAACGATTTGCAGTGATTCCTCTAACGACAGCGACGATTTTTTTAATTTTGTTATTGCTTCTTCTAGTCCCAAGTAATTCTCACGAATACTTTGTAAATCCATTTTAATCTGGGCATCTTGAAAATTTTTTCTGGCGGCATGTATTGATAGCTGCACTTTCTTTCGGATCGAATGATAAAACCACGTCCTTAATTTTTTCAAAATGTTCATGAAGTAAAACCCCACCCGTAACCTTGTACCCCAACGGGTCAGAATCGGCTGTGGTGGCTCAGGGGTATGGGGACACAATTCGTGAAATTTCCGAATCCGTTTTGGAGATTTCAGGAATACTGTCTTTGTACTCGATATTAAAGCATCTACCTCTGAATAACATCTACGAACCTGTTCTGCCACAAGGTGTAGAGCATAGAGTTTACAAGTAATATGTAACAAGTTAGGACAATATTTTCTAAGAGACCGGCCTACAGAACACTTGGTTGCGGCACCATCAGTCATAAACATTAATACTTGGTCTTTCGAAAGTTTAAATTTTTCCAGAGTATCTAATAGCACCTCTGAAATTTTTTCGGCATTACATTGTTCTAGTCGTCTGGATGCTAATAAAATTGAAGACGTTGGTTGATGTGGTTCCATATTACGCGCCATCACATTAACTATAGATTGTTTTTTGCTGTCAGTTGTTTCGTCCACACATAACCACAGTTTTTTATTTTTCAGTTCGGCTTTGATTTTATTTTCAACCTGTTTACGCACCGATGGTAAATTCCTTTGTAACGTTGTCATGCTCGGTAATATTTGATTCGCGTATTTATTCCAAAATGAAATAAATGAATCATTACTTAACAAGGTAAACGGCAGTGTACACACAATCACAGTTACACATAGTTCATGTATAAACTGTTGTCGATTAATTTTGTTATTATTGTGCTTCGAACTGCTTACGTGTTCTTTACAATGTGTTTTTGACCAACACATTAGATATACCGTGATATCATAAAGTTTCTAGGACGAAGATGGATTTGTAATATAAATTGCATGTCTGAACTTAAGTTAGGAACTATAACTCTGTTTTGTCAATTATTTTGACAGTGACATTATCTGTCATCCATTAATGTGTTAGAATTGCTGAAAGCAAGTTTGAACGTCGAGTTTGAAACATAGCACATTCGAGTAAATTCAAATATGGTTTACAATATAGTGCAAAAAGCGTACATGATTGAAGCCTATTTTCGGAGTGGAGTGCGAATTGATGGAATTTGGGTGTACAGTCAACGTGCATGTTTGGATGATTTTAGAGAGCGCTTTCCTGAGTTAGCTGTAATTCTCAAAGATTTTTATAATTGCCTTTCCAATTGTGTTGGTGTGTTTCGTGAGACTGGTTCTGTGGGTCATAAATCACGTACTGGTAGACCAACTGTTCGTTCGGAACAAGTTATAAATGATGTTCGTCAACGTATGGTAAATGAACCCACAAAACCTTTGAAACGCCTTTCTCAAGAGATTGGACTTTCTTATGGAACATGTCAGAAAATTGTGAAGAAAAACTTACACATGCATCCGTATAAGATGCAATCACATCAGGCTATTTTGCCGGTAGACTACCCTAGACGTCGTGCGTACTGCCAGTGGTTTGCAAATAACTTAATAGAAGATGATGACCTGCTAAATTTGTCATTTTTCTCTGACGAAGCATGGTTTCATCTTTCGGGGTATGTCAATTCTCAAAATACTCGAATGTGGAGTAGTGAAAATCCTCATATTTATATTGAATCGTTTCTCCATAATGCGAAACTTGGTGTTTGGCTAGCAGTTTCTCGCCGCAGAGTTGTTGGCCCTATTTTTTTTAATTTCACAATTAATGCTGAGAGGTATAGAAACATTCTGAATGAATTTATTGAACAGTTGCATGATGATGAATTGCAATATGGATACTTTCAACAAGATGGTGCAACGGCACACACAACACGAGAAAATATTGCTTTTCTTCGTGAGTTTTTTGACGATCGGATCATAAGTTTACATACGGAAGTTGAGTTTCCACAACGATCACCTTGTTTGACAATTATGGACTTTTTCGTGTTTCCTCATCTAAAAAATAGAATATTTAAATAATAAGATATGCAACAAAGAATTATTGACGAATGTGCATTAATAACGCCCGCAATGCTGCAAAATGCCTTTAACAGCATGAAGAGGCGTGTCACATTGGGAATTGAAAATAACGGACAACAATTTCAACATTTGCTTTAATTTTCCTTTTTTTATTAATAAAATTTTGAATACAAGCTGAGCTTGTTGTTTTATTGTATCTTTATTAAATCAAATGACATATTTATTGATGTCACGATGACACTATCAAAATAATTTTCAAAAATTAAGGTTAAGTTACCAGTATGATAATATGGATAAAGTTCAGACATATATTTTCTATTTCAATGCCATCTTGGACCCAGAAACTTTATGATATCGCGGTATATTATACACTAAACATTTAATTTTTGAGCCATCGTATATTAAGTCCGGGAAATCCATAATAAACTTATTCACTTCGTCTGACAACGGTCGTTTTCTCGATTTATGTGTCGACAACATTTTATTACATATACTTACACTTATATGCAGTCTAAGCAAGTACCAAAACACATACTGAATGCTTTTTATTAGTTCTGATGCAATACAATCATCCTCACATCGGCGCATATGGCGCGCACGGAAATTGGTCTGCTCTAGTAATAACATATTTGGAATCGGCATGGAAAACATATCTAGATTCATGCATAACAATTCATCGAAGAGAATTCCTGCTATGTTATTTCTAAAACTCAATATTTAAAATACAGCGCGTGAAGAACTTTCCTATCTCATTATGTTAAAACCTATCCCCATTAAAGCGTCAGCTATATGTTTGTTTGTAAGTACGTATTTCGTAAATAAAGCATATTAAAGCAGGCAATGTAGAAGACATTTTCACGTTTAAATACCCATTTTACGTCACCGATTATTTCTACATACCACGTTCACCAAATTGTCGAAACTTTAGCAAATTTTCATTAACCCAGTTCGTGTGCGCGAAAGAGTTGCAACAAGTTCAGTTGCCGGTCGACGCTTGTTATGTCGGCTGTCACTGTTAATGCCTTGTGGTAATCTGTTCGGATTTATTTTCCGATGTCCAATTATGCGAGAGCTCGCCGGCTCTTTTCACAATCGTTCCGTTTTATTAAATTTTATCGTAAAATATAATTCCGAGAATTATCATGATGTATTATGCAATGATGCCGACTGGCGTTGATTCTGTATACTGTACAGTGTTTAATTGCCGCTTTAAAACGCGATATTGAAACACTACTGGTTTGCTTTTATAATGCGATTCAAGAACGAGTGTCTGCTCACATAATTAACAATATTTAGGAATTGTAATGCATGTAGTTGATATTCTGGTAAAGACTTTTTTAAAATATCGCTCCCATTAATTATAACAAGTAATTTACACAATATATTTTAATCAATAGATAGGTCTAAATGTCTCTAGAGTTTAGACGTATTTATCATTTATATATTTCTGCAATTTCGCCAAATCTTATCTATCAAATCTTATCAGCATGACTTCGTGAATTGTTACGAACTTGTAAGGTGTTCCCAATACTTGTCAAAATACACAGATGACAATGAACAAGTTGATATCGTCTATACTGACTTCTCTAAGGCTTTCGATCGTATTGTTCACGTTTTAATTGGTTTCACCCCAACTTTATCCACTTATGTGACAGAACTCAATATGTTTATTATAATGGCCATCGATCTAAATGTTCTTCACTTTAGGGGTGCCTCATAGAACTGGCCTTAGTCCCTTACTTTTTCTCGTGTACATATATGCCTTGTGTGATATACTTGAGTGCCATAAATTATACTTTACTGACGACCTGAAGCTTTACTAGAGGATTGACGATTAGAGAGATTGTATCTTTCTTTAGAAACAAATATATGAGCTTAATTCTAGGTAAGTTAGTTATGAATGTGTCTAACCAATACTCGTAATAGTAATCCATACATATTTTACTATCATTACATCGACTGGCATTTCTATCAAAGACTTAGCTATCACATTTAATGCTAAATTATCTTCTTCACTCAAAACTCTGGAATTTGTTATAAGGAATTCGAAATATTTCTCTTCCATGAATCCTGTTGTCCTGTTTTACTTTCGGTCGTCCTAAATTGGAATATCCATCATTAATGTAATCTTATAAAAGGTCCCATTGCAACAGTTAAGACTCGCATCCTAAATACGTATTTCACCAACTAAGTCGTCATCCTAAGTAGGTCAAATTAATAATTACAGTGGTCGACATGAGAGCACAGTTAACATAACAAAAAGAAGTTTTATGAAACTAAAATTAGGTTATTTACCCCTTTTCAGAAAAGCACACATGTGTTCGTTCTCACAACCTCTTCTACTATTTCCTATCTATTCTAAGATGTCAAACAAGCAGGTCACGGGGACTAGACCTTTGTCGACGTTGTGTATGATATTTTTGTTTTTAATAAAATAAATACTTTGGTATATGTCCAACTCTATCGGCTTGTTTATATTTTTAATAAGTTTTAAACAATCGTGATGTTATGATCGGCTTCTAATGTGTGACGGGCAACATTCAATTTTTTTAGTCTATTGAATTGGAGCAGACACCTAATCAAAGTGACAGACTGGGCGACGCAGTTCTTATGGAGATGCGAAGGAATCGTTAGCAAGACCTGGCTTTGTTGCGAATTACGGGAACTATGAACAGCACGGGAACAGCCTCCATGGAGGTCATTCTGGGGTCTCCCTATATTGTTTACGTTTTGATTATAATATACAAAACTATGTACATCAATTAAAAACCATTTTAAAACTAAAACTTAATTCTAAGGAAACATATAACAATATTAAAGATCTGCTCTTAATTGTGAATTAAAAGCAACATAAATCAAAGCGAAATTCTTTTCTTTTGTTCTAAAAGTATACCAACCTTCCTAAATATCACATTTTGTTAAATGTTGCTTAAATACATTTCATAATACAGAACCCTTAATTTATGTAACACTTAATTTAAATGTCTTTTAACTAAAACTGCTTTTAATATCAGTGGATAATATCGGCCGTAAGAAAGCGAACCTAAGAGATCTCTTGAGAGTGGTGCAAAGAGAGCAGTGGTCAAGTGCCTGGATTTACTGGCGTCCAACCCAAAGGACTAGAAGAAGAAGAAATATATGCCAGCTTCCTCGGATTGCTTATAGTTTTAATAAGTTTTAAACAATCTATTGTTATGTTATGATTAGCTTCTAATGCGTGACGGTTATTTATATTTGATCTTTATATATGTTCTTTATAACGGGTTATAATTGAGCGTCTTGTTTAACATTTATACTTCAAATTACAATCGCTGCAATTAATTTCATATATACCCGATTTCTCATTCATATGTAAATTATCATTTGTGTTACCCAGAAGAGATTTTATTGAGTTTCCGGACCCTTTTCGTAATTCATTTTTTGTAATTTGATGGTAGACAAGTATTTTTTTCATGATTTTGTTGAGGTATCAAACTTGTGAAATCGCGGTTTCACGCGGTTTTACAGCGAACATGATACAACACAACAAACAAAAACTAGTTCCTATTCTAAACAGATTGATAAATAAAACAATCGAAGACAGTACCTAACCGAATTACCTGAAGAGAACAATAATTGTTGCAATACATAAAAAGGGTGATACTAACGACCCACAAAACTATCGACCAATCTCCCTACTATCTACCCTAAATAAAATCCTTGAAAAGGTCTTACAAACTAGAATTGTGAGACATATGCAAAAATACAGCATTATACACTACAACCAATACGCATTCCAAGAACAGTCAAGCACAACATCAGCAGCGTACGATCTAACAAACACAATAAATAAAGAACTAGATAAAAACGAAACTGTCGTGACTCTCTTCATAGACATGAAGAAAGCTTTTGATACCGTACTCAAGCGAAGACTAATAGAAAAACTGGAAAGATATGAATACACTAATGAGACTCTAAACCTGATTAAGACATATCTAGAAAACAGACCACAAAGAATAGAAGTAGATAATTCTAAAAGTACTTACTTCTACGCCGAATACGGACCGCCACAGGGTGGAAACCTCCCGCCAACCCTCTACATACCATACACAAATGACCTTCTACAACTCCGCCTAAGAGGTCAGATACATTTATACGCTGATGATATATGTATGGATATTGTATACGTCACAAAATATAAAAGATGTAGAGAGAATGATACTGGAATACGCGAAAGTACGAAGTGCATTCAAGTTCTAAGGCCTCCGATTTTTTTTCTCCAGACTGGAAAGAGATAGAAGCATGTGCATTGTTTTAAAATGAGCGTGCGTTCGTTGTCAATACGTCACAGAAATGGCAGCACTGTACGGCAGATGGAATTGTAGCGGCAGCGTCGAGAATGAGAACTGTTTTAGATACTTAAAATGGCTACGTTTTCCTTACTTGAACAGCGTGCCATCATTCGATTTCTGAATTTGCGTGGTGTGACACCAATTGAAATTCATCGACAGTTGAAGGAGACATGTGGTGTTAGAGTTATGGATGTGTCGAAAGTGCGTTCGTGGGTGCGACAGTTTAATGAAGGCAGAACATCGTGTGACAACAAACCGAAAAACCTCGGGCTCGCACAAGCCGGTCTGACGACATGATCGAGAAAGTGGAGAGACTTGTTTTGGGGGATCGCCGAATGACAGTTGAACAGATCGCCTCCAGTGTTAGCATTTCCGTGGGTTCTGTGCACACAATCCTGCATGACGACCTGAAAATGCGAAAAGTGTCCTCCAGGTGGGTGCCACGAATGCTGACGGATGACCACAAGGCTGCTCGTGTGGCATGTTGCCAAGCAATGTTGACACGCAACCAAGGCATGAATGGGACTTTCTTTTCGTCGATTGTAACAATGGATGAGCTGTGGATGCCATTTTTCAATCCAGAAACAAAGCGCCAGTCAGCTCAATGGCAGCACACAGATTCACCGCCACCAAAAAAATTTCGGGTAATCGCCAGTCTGAAAAAATGATGGTGTCCATGCTCATTCATTAAAACAACTTTGGAGTGATTTCTCATGCTCCCTACTCACCTGACCTGGCTCCTAGTGAGTTTTGGCTGTTTTCAACAATGAAAGACACTGTCCGTGGCCGCAGATTCACCAGCCGTGCTGTTATTGTTTCAGCGATTTTCCAGTGGTCGAAACAGACTCCTAAAGAAGTCTTCGCCGCGGCCATGGAATCATGGCGTCGACGTTGTGAAAAATGTGTACGTCTGCAGGGAGATTACGTCGAGAAGTAACACCAGTTTCATAGTTTTCGGGTGAGTGGTTAGTTAGAAAAAAAATCGGTGGCCTTAGAACTTGAGTGCACCTCGTACTAGAAGAATGGTGACCCGATAACTTTCTTACCATCAATGAAACAAACTATATGATATTTACAAAAGCAAAGCCGAAACTAAATATTACTCTAAAGAACAAGCAACTATAAGAAGTAAAAGTAACTACATATCTAGGTTTAACTATACAAAACAATATGAAATTGGATTCGCATGTCGAGAAGATAATCAAACAAAATAGGCAAGTAATAGCAGCGTTGAATAAAATAAAATATGTAATATCGATACACTACAGGAAAGCTATCTACCATGCAGTATTCTCATCACATAATATGTATCTAATAAATATTTGGGGAAATACGTCAAAGAACAACCTGACAAAAATACAACGGCAACTAAACAAAATTATAAAGATCCTTTATAAAATGGACTATAGAACACCAACAGAAACAGTATATCAAGAAATTCAAGAACTAAATATCAAACGACTAATTACATTTAGCAATTTGTTACTACTATATAAAATAAACAAGAACACAATAAAAATTAATATACATTTACACAGAAGCAGAGAGATACACAGATACAGAACACGCAGAATATCCCACATCAGAACCAAAAGATTTATCCACCAAAAACACACAATTTTTTGAATTTTTCTTTTGTTTAACGGAAAATTTACCAATTGTCTTTGCTGGAAACTATGGTTGGTAACTTTATTTTTAATCACGTAACTGTTCAATATCGTAATTTTCTTATTTAACCTTTATGTGACTGGAAGGGTACCCGGGTGCCTTTTTCAGATTTAAATATTAATATTTAACATGCTGAGCTTGGAAATTCTGTGACATCTTTAAACTTGTTTTATATTACATTTTATTATATATACTTCGTTATTTAGATTTAATTTTTAAGGAAAAAGTGGCAACCGAAATTATTACAACCTCTAACAACCGGTATGGGTACCCGGGTACCTCCATTTAAAATGACATATGGATGGATGTGAAAGAACAAAAGTAGCATTTTTACATTTTTTTATTTATATATGTTATAAAAAAGATGTATAAAAAGAACGAAAATAAATAATAATAGGATTAAACTACCTGTTGTTTACAGGTATCGCATACGGCCTTAGTAACAGAATGCTCATTACAAACTGGTTTTGAACAAGAATTACATGCTTTTCGCGTTTTTCTTTGTCTGTGATTCAATTCCCGGCAAATGTAACATTTTCCAACTACCAAAATACGCCCAGAAGTATCTCGAGATGATTGATCTCTGACTGCTGTAACGACTGGTTGTGTAATTTGGCGTCCTAGAACCATTTCTAGTGATGTACGTGTAAAACGATTGCCCAAAACTCTTGGAATACTGCTTCGAGTTAGTACAGCAGACATGCATAACTCGTTTGCAAGATCTTTCGAAAATCTCCGTCGTCGGTCGATTGATGTAAGCCTAGGATTGTGCTCCGTGTAAATTATGTATGCACTCAGTGCAGCAAGGTCGACCATATTGTAAAAAAATGCTAGGGGCTAACGATTTGTTCTACGCTTTACTGTATACTCTGATAACATTTTATCCATCGTGCCGACGCCGCCTTTGGTTTTATTATAATATTTAATAATTTCGGGTTTTGCAGTACCAGTATGTTCTACTTTGCCTGTTGTATGCATTGATGATAATAGGATGACAGACAGATTTGTTCTTTTTGGGAACATACGAACATATAGTTGCTCTTTTAGTAAATGCAAAATTAGTGGAATTTATAACTCTACTTTTATTGGATTGCATATTGGAAGGAAGAAAGTTTTATTTTTTCGAACGGTTCCTACTAAAGTTAAGTTCCAAGAATTTAGGTTATGAGCCAACTGTAAACTTGTGAAAAAGTTGTCTGTCGTTATATTTCTTCCAGAACCTTTATATTTAGTAACTAAATCTCTCCAATATTCACTTGCCGTTCACCGTCTGGTGGTTTTCCAGTTAAATTTTACCTTGTAAAGGATAAGCATTTGCCGCATCACAAGCCCAAAAATTTTTTATCCCATACTTTGCCGGTATTGAAGGAATGTATTGGGTAAATTTTGTATGTCCTCTATAAGGAAATAATTGCTCATCGACCGTTATGCATTCAGACGGCTTATAGTTGTTTTCTAAATTACTATTTAGCATTATCCATATATCACGAATTGGAGCAGCTTTGTCACTTTTAGATCGTTCAGCACGTGTATTCAACATTTTGAAGCGATCACGAGACATAGCCGCACGAATAAGAGGTAAGGATTCAAGTTTCCACATTTCAGATATATGTTCCTTATTAGATTTATGTACACCAGCTGCAATTAGGATTCCTAAAAATGCATCGAATTCCTCTTCAGTAAATGCCTTGAAAACCTTTCGAGGTCGTGGTTGCCGTTTAGAATCTTTGTACTTTTGAGCTTGTTTTCATTATAATCTCCAGTTACTTGTGTGCCTTTTCTGTTAGTTTCCCTCAAAATTATGGTACAAATTTCATTGGACATGATAGATTTAAAAGTTTCTTTAGCAGTATATAATGCACTAAAGCTTGGTGCGCTACATTTTTCGCGCAAGATATTTCGGCTAATTGTCTGCGCTTATGGTAATGGAGTATTAGTCCAATGAGTTCCATCTTTAGCAACTAAAACAGTAAGCTGTGCAGGCGTTTCTTCTTCATCACTAATTTCACCTGAAGAAGGTTCCTCTTGTTCGATTACAGGTTCTATTTCTGCATCAGATTCTTCAGATTCGATTTCTGGAATGTATTCCTCTACATCCGAAGCAGTAAATGGTTCTTCTTCTAATGCTTCTTCCGCTGCTGCTAGTAATTCTACTGATGTCAGTCTGAAAACCATAAAATATCACATTACGTTCTTATTATTACTATTACTTTTACTCTTACAGGATTTGTAATTATATTAACTTCTATATCATACCTGGTTCTCCTCCATCTTGGTTTTGTAAATGAACCTGAACTAGGACCAGGCCTATTATCACACATTCCGATAAAAATAATAAAATTTGCACTTGTTATTACCAAAAACACTAAAAATATTTAGTATGTACTGTAGCGAACAAATTATATACGAGCACTTCGAAAAATGGACGGTTACTGATTTTCAGACATGTCTAATCTTGTTCATAACAGCGCAGTTTATGTCTCCCCACCACTGTCTCCCGTATATGTATAGCTACAACGTATATACAACGTGGGGTACCCGGGTACCTACGTCGTCATTAGAAGGTGTTATTTTTCCCAGTCACATAAAGGTTAAAG